>CM077251.1:7959315-8121815 GCA_039654775.1 Spinibarbus caldwelli
AATAGCATCTAAGATTTTGACTGAGGTTTAATGAAAAACTCTGAAATACAAAACAGAGACCAGGGCTAGTTGTTCACAGGAAAACTGTCACAAGGATTTTATTTCAGTAATTACAAAAAAAAAAAAAAAAAAAAATGCAGAAATGCTTGATTTCGCATTCATGCATCAATATCTTTTCTAATAGCTGCTGAACACAATAAAACCAAATTGCATTACAATTATATAATGAAAACAGATTTAAACAGATAAAAAAAACCTATTTTTCAGATTCAGAATTTATTTAAATTTCTGTTAGCCAAAACAATGATTTGATATTTTTTGGTTTATATTTTAATTTTTACTGATTATATATATTCATATAAGAAAGTGGATATAAACTTAGATTCAATTTTTAAAATTATTTTAGGTTCAAAATTCAGGTTAGGGCAAGTTGTACGTGTTGTAGTTTTGTATAATTCATTACAACTTTTTTTTATCCAAAGCTGTTTTTCCTCCTGAAAGGCCAAGTCAATAATAATATATTTTAAATACAAATATGCATTTGCAATAATACATATTAAACGTGATGTTTAATATTATTTTTTAGAGAGTATATATATATATATATAGAGAGAGTCTGAAAGGTTTGATTGTATATACAGTAACAATAATCGCACACTGTCAAATATTCACTGATGTAAAAAATGTGTCAACTAGCCCCGGTCACCCTTACAAAGGAAGAGATTGTATTTGATTTAATTCAACCAAATTACAAAGCATAACTAGAGAAACAAATAAAGTCTCATTTGACAGATTTATCTGCGTAGCAGAATTTCCTAAAGCGAGAAATTTCTTTTCCAATTAATATTCTCTCCTAGCATACAATATTCTTTCGATACATATTTTATCAGATAAACTTGGTATATTTATGTTAAGCTTATGTAGATTTATGGAATAAATGTATCTAGGAATATTAACGTTAACTTAAACAGTGTCATCAACAGTTAATTTTCACAGAAATGACGTGTTGACAGATTTTACACATTCTGTAATTTAAGTGCTTAAAAATACTTGCATTAAGGCTGAAGCCCATGTTCAAAATTCACGTTCGGCTGCGAATGACTCTTTAAATACGAGCTCGTTTGTTAGCTAGTTGCGATCTCATCGCCTGAAATCTAACGCTCAATAGGAACAAAGGTGTGTTGATGAGTTGAAATGGTATTTCAGACATTCAGAGAGAACTTTTGAAGCAGCTGATACTTTTCACAGGTTTGTCATCCGATAGCTATTTTGATACGTCTAAAAAAAAGCTTATTTGTGACTGCAATGATGTGCATTACGCACAGAAAGCAGCTTCCTAAAAGGCAAAGAGGAAAGACTGTAAAAGGTGGGAGAGGGCATGTGGTTAGTATATCCTTTCCTTTTTTAAAACAAGCACCATATTTCAATTCTGAAGCACAAATAAAAATAACCTGAACTAGTCCATCCCTCTTATGTTCTTTCTTTGAAACAGTACCAGATAAATGAAACAAAAAAATATATATGTATGTTGGGGTAAAGAACCCAAAGCACCATAACCCTCCCCCTTAAAGTGACGTTTTATGATTATTCAACAAAAAACAAACAAGCAATTACATGGGATATTTATTAGAGTGGTTAAATCCACTTTAATTTCGGAAATAACGGTTATTATTCTCCATTGAAGGGACTTTAGCTATCATTACTTTCCAGAGAAAACCCCATATTTGGACACGTGGGCAAACACCAACAGGTCTTTTTTGTACTGGAACGTCTTCACCCTGATTGTCAAGTGTTTTCCCGTTCGCTGAGACAAAGAAATTCCCAATGCTACAACATTTTCCAGCTGCGTGCTGCTGAAACGTTTGCACAGTTATTGGCTGAGTAGAACACTTTGAGGTTATATACGTTCAAATAAACGGCTGTTGTCTGATTGCTTTTAGAGAGGCCTGCAGAAGAGCCCGACTGAATTTCTAGTCTGCTAATGCTGAAATATAATGGCACAATCTTCACGAGTAGGCTTCAGTTTGCAGACAGCCTTCGACGCCTCCCTGCAGAGATGCACAGTTGTGTAGCGGCAGGAACATAAATAAGCTGCCGCTAGTAATTAAAAGTGCAATACGTAATTGCTGAAGCCAGCAGGCCGGTTATGATACTGCAAAAACAGTCCTATGCAACTTTTACGCTGACAACCAGGGTCCACAATTAACATTTTGCCAATTTTACAACTACAAGTATTTCATACTGGTCATAAAACTGTATTTTGTTTCACAAACTATTCTTGTCACAATGACAACTAAATTTTGATGTTTTCCTGCCTATTAGCGACAAAACGTGCGAGTCGCAACAGATACCATTGATTAGCGATGGGCAGAATGCCGCTCTTTTTTTTGCAGAAAATTTACTCACTCTCAGGCCATCTAAGATGTAGATGTGTTTGTGTCATCATTGGAAGAGATTTGGAGAAATGTAGCATTGTGTCACAGTTAAAAATATCTTAATGATAGATTTGTTTCTTACAAACATGCAGCTTTTTTGCTTCACAAGACATTAATTGATAATTGATGGACCGGATTTGTGTGGATATACCGATAGAAATTTGTCAATGGGTAGAGATTTTGGATTATCGTCTCTATTGCGGTTAAACACTCACGTGATGTTGCTGTGCTACATGGTAACGAAAACGTATCATTTGCACGCATTTTTAAGTATTGCGGTTTAAAAACAAGTGATGTTAAGCTGTTGAATGCAATCAGCAGCGAAAGACCACTCGTTTGGCTATATGCGCGCAATGTCTGAGAGACACTGTTTTTGAGCGCTGTCAGAGAGGTCGCGCACGTGAAGACGGTGCTCATAGGGCGCAGGAATATTGAATGGAGTTATTTTTGAAACTTTATAGGCCTTGAACGGTTAAATACACACACTTGTATGTCAAAATGCCCATCTTTGCAAATATCCTCATAAACACAGCAATTTTTTTTAACACAGGTCTTAAGTGAAAGCAAACAGCTGAGAAAGAAAACATGTGTAACAGTATATTGAATCCGGGCAGCTCTTAAAGTGACAGCAGTCTAATATTCCTGCTGTCTGTCATTCATATTGTCAAACAACAAAAGAGAGAAAATCTCTCACTGCTTTTGACTTTTGTAACTTTAATAAGAAGAAATATATATTTAATTTACAAAGTGAAGAATGTGCAGTGTTTTTATACATTTTGATTACTTATACAATGTATGTAACATTTCTTATTTATTTGTTCCGCTGTATTTATTTATTTTTTTTTGTCCTATTGCTTGTAATTAGTTTTTTTATACTTATATCGCTGACTGTTTACTTGTCTTCAGTGAGCTTGAGGTTTTTTTTTCTTGGCTAGTATTAGTTTTTTGTGATATTGATACTGGTGACAAGAATTGTGAAATTTCAATGGTATCAAAACATTTGATATCATAAAGACAATAAAGACAAAAATAACATTATTGTGATATATATTGTTACTGAGAAATAAAATTATTGATTTTGGTCATATCGCCCACCCCTAGTAAGGCAATGTTTTTTTAGTGTCTCAGCCATTTTTAAGACAAGATATGAAGTTAAAATATTTAACTTTTTTAAAACCATGCCTTAAGAGCTGTTTTTGAATGCAAAAACACATTTATGTAGACGCCCAAAAAGAAACGTTCAAGACTTCCTTAAGACTAATCAATAAACTAGTCCATTTCGAATCACCAAACTATTTTGCATTTCTCAGTAAGACTTAGCAACTAGTCAGTATTTTTTTTTTGATTTTCTAGTCTGTTAATGCTTGGCAGAGCAGACTTGGCAAAGTCGCAGGTACACATTTGGTGGTAGGCGAGTGTTAACTTTAGACCCTGGTGACAACCATACATGTTTAAACGCAATTTCAGCAACGCTGGACTGCACGTACATAAAGAAATAAGTTAAGAAGTGAGAGAGAATATGCTTCCCAACACACTTTCCCTGGAGAGACTGAGGCAGTGAACATTTAGTATGATACTGACCTCTTTATCCTGCAAAGAAGACTTCCTGAAAGAAGGAAAACTGAGAGGCGAAATTCACTATCCAAGTGTGAGATGGCAGAGTGATATGTCGCATGAAGTTTTTAGTGAATGTGTTTCGTCAACAGTTTAATCGCAGCACCTCCCCAACCCGCTGCATGTAGGAGAACGGTTTGAATGAAAAGACTATTGAGGCGTCACATGTAGGAGGGAGGAGGAAAGGGGGAATGTTGGGTTAACAGTCTTTATAACCTCCGCATTCACTTTGGTCATCAACGACCTGGCCATATTCCTCAAAATAACAGTTCACGCACAAACTGTTTGGCTTTGTTTTCGTAACCCCACATTTCTCCTTCGGCTTCCCTCCGCGCTCCACGTGGAAGGGAGGATTCTCACTCGTCGTCCAGCACCTCTGTCTTGATGTCACCGGTGGCTCCACCCTGCCTCGCCAGTGCCAGGATGCTGTGATTGACAGCGGCCATCTCCACTGCCAAAGCTATGGGGTCCTGGTGTTCGTTTGGGCCGGTGTTGTCATCCTATAAGGAAGTAGAGAACCAGAGATTGGTCTGAAACCCTCTGCTTTTGCCTCAGCAAACCTGTTTGAATGACTCTGTGTCATGAGCATGAAGAGCATGAAATAGTTCATACAGCTCATGGTACTATATATTGGTACCATTTCGGAATTTTGGCTGATTTCTTTTAATTTATTTATTGGATTTATATTGGCTGGTATTGGATATTTAATTGTGCATTTTCATTTTCCCCATTTTCAAATTTAGACTGACCTCTGCTGTCATTCCTAAATTCATATGCAGCATTTAAAAGGATTTATTTACAAAATAGCATTTAATTTCAATATCAACCACATAGTGATCATCAGCTATAACATGACAATAATTATTAGCTAATTGGTATTAGCCAGAATTTGTAATTAATCTAGGATAAAATATGAACAACTATATATGATATAAATATAAATTATGATATACTAAATAGTATACTAAATAAAAAAAAATAAAAAAAACACATGAGAGTTTTATAATGTAAAATTATATATTATTTATATATTTATTTTTTATATATAAATATATAATAATGTAAAATTATTCTTAAAAAAAATTAAATTCTAAATTAAAATTATCATTATAATTTTTTAAAAATTCAAATATAGGCCATCCTGGCAAAAATACGTTGGAATGGTTAATTTATTAAAAAATGAATCCCTTACCATTCCCAAAACTTGGTCAGCAGCTACTGGCTCACCGTAGTCATTTCCATCGATCTCATCGCTGTTGGAATGACCTCCTGGGCTTTGGACATCAATCCCATGACTCTCCAGGATTGCTGCTTCTTAGAAAAAAACAGACCTTGCCATAACATATCTGAGCCCATTAGGATGTACCCAACACGATGGAAGTTAGTTTTCTGAAAGGCATTTTTCTGTAAATTCAATATTTATGATGAATGCACATTTTGAATGAGACAGCTGCAGCATGGTGATAACAACGCAATGGAAATAATTACATTGTCCATATTCAAAATGCATTGTTGCGTGTAATTCGAGCTTTGTCTGTCCCCAGAGGGCTTCAACATTACCTATGTTCGCTCTTCTCTTAATTTCCTTCCGTCTGTTGGCAAACCAGTTGTAAACTTTCAGAGACGTGACCCTCTCAAGATCTGAAAGCTTCTTCCCTTAATCAAATCACAACAGAGCTCATCAATAACGTCTGGGGCCACGATAACAGGCATTTACACATGCATTCATCTTCTTTATGGAGCTTGTGTTTAAACATCCTACCTGGTTTCTGAATAACTGCATTGCAGGCGTTGGCAATTTCCTCTCGTTTGGCTTCATCGGGGTACTGGTTGTCATTGAAATAACTTGTGCAAAAACATAAGATAAACATAACGTAAGGCAGATAACCTTTTTATAACACATCTCATAGCTTTAAATATATGCTTGCATTATCTCTTTGTTCAATCTAGATTTAGGTTGACTGTTTTACAGTTGTCACAATACCAACATTTCAGTAGTCAATATCAATACCAGTCAAATTTTCACCATTCTTGATAATAGTTAAGATACCACAGCAAACTATACAGGAGCATCTCAATAAATTAGAATGTCGTGGAAAAGTTCATTTATTTCAGTAATTCAACTCAAATTGTGAAACTTGTGTATTAAATAAATTCAATGCACACAGACAGACTGAAGTAGTTTAAGTCTTTGGTTCTTTTAATTGTGATGATTTTGGCTCACATTTAACAAAAACCCACCAATTCACTATCTCAATAAATTAGAATACTTCATAAGACCAATAAAAAAACATTTTTAGTGAATTGTTGGCCTTCTGGAAAGTATGTTCATTTACTGTATATGTACTCAATACTTGGTAGGGGCTCCTTTTGCTTTAATTACTGCCTCAATTTGGCGTGGCATGGAGGTGATCAGTTTGTGGCACTGCTGAGGTGGTATGGAAGCCCAGGTTTCTTTGACAGTGGCCTTCAGCTCATCTGCATTTTTTGGTCTCTTGTTTCTCATTTTCCTCTTGACAATACCCCATAGATTCTCTATGGGGTTCAGGTCTGGTGAGTTTGCTGGCCAGTCAAGCACACCAACACCATGGTCATTTAACCAACTTCTGGTGCTTTTGGCAGTGTGGGCAGGTGCCAAATCCTGCTGGAAAATGAAATCAGCATCTTTAAAAAGCTGGTCAGCAGAAGGAAGCATGAAGTGCTCCAAAATTTCTTGGTAAACGGGTGCAGTGACTTTGGTTTTCAAAAAACACAATGGACCAACACCAGTAGATGACATTGCAACCCAAATCATCACAGACTGTGGAAACTTAACACTGGACTTCAAGCAACTTGGGCTATGAGCTTCTCCACCCTTCCTCCAGACTCTAGGAGCTTGGTTTCCAAATGAAATACAAAACTTGCTCTCATCTGAAAAGAGGACTTTGGACCACTGGGCAACAGTCCAGTTCTTCTTCTCCTTAGCCCAGGTAAGACGCCTCTGATGTTGTCTGTGGTTCAGGAGTGGCTTAACAAGAGGAATACGACAACTGTAGCCAAATTCCTTGACACGTCTGTGTGTGGTGGCTCTTGATGCCTTGACCCCAGCCTCAGTCCATTCCTTGTGAAGTTCACCCAAATTCTTGAATCGATTTTGCTTGACAATCCTCATAAGGCTGCGGTTCTCTCCGTTGGTTGTGCATCTTTTTCTTCCACACTTTTTCCTTCCACTCAACTTTCTGTTAACATGCTTGGATACAGCACTCTGTGAACAGCCAGCTTCTTTGGCAATGAATGTTTGTGGCTTACCCTCCTTGTGAAGGGTGTCAATGATTGTCTTCTGGACAACTGTCAGATCAGCAGTCTTCCCCATGATTGTGTAGCCTAGTGAACCAAACTGAGAGACCATTTTGAAGGCTCAGGAAACCTTTGCAGGTGTTTTGAGTTGATTAGCTGATTGGCATGTCACCATATTCTAATTTGTTGAGATAGTGAATTGGTGGGTTTTTGTTAAATGTGAGCCAAAATCATCACAATTAAAAGAACCAAAGACTTAAACTACTTCAGTCTGTGTGCACTGAATTTATTTAATACACGAGTTTCACAATTTGAGTTGAATTACTGAAATAAATGAACTTTTCCACAACATTCTAATTTATTGAGATGCACCTGTATATACAGTATCATTAGATTCATTTACAGAGCTAATTATTAATATAAACACTAACATATTGGCACACATTCTTACATATCTGTCAATTAAGATGACATTTTTTTCAAGTAATTATTCAAATAAACAGAAATCAGTAAAATAAATAAACAAGTAAATTTACAATGTGATTCAAAATTCCTAAGTTAATACATCAGGTGTCATGAACCAGTAATGAACAGAACTTTTACAGAATTAAATTATCTAGGCTCATGTAAGTTTCATTTTTAACATTTCAAGCTGTATAAATTAACATTAACTAATGTATTATGAACAAATATAAATTAACAATGAATAAACAATAGTATGTTTATCAATGAAAAGGTCATCCATTATCCTGGAACGACACACAATGTCCTGTCCTGACCATTCACACAATTTACCACAACCTCTCACCTCTCCATCACCGCCAGACACTCTTTCCTCCAGGTGAAGCGGCTGCCGCGCCGCAGACGGAAGCTGCCCTGGGTGCTGCTAATGGGAGGAGGGGTTTGACGCCACTCCACAATGTCCTCCAGGGCCATCGGGGTGGGCCGCATCGCTAGTGTTGCACCTGGGACACAAACATGACACGTCATCTCAGATGAAAAGTGTCTTAAGAAAAACAGTCTGTGTGCTTCTGAGGAGACCAAAGCCTGTTCACTGTGTTTCTGGAAGCACGTGATAATGAGAAAACCAGCACTCTGGGGTTTGGGTCATGACCTTCTAATCTATTCACTGAATGTCTCATATCTTCCCTCAGATCAGCCTTGAAGAAACTGAAGGAGCACAAGAGGTTTTCTAAAATTAAAGACTTTGAAGAACAGTTTATTCTTTTTTGTCAGTGCCATTTAATGCTGTATTCATGCATATATTAAAGGTATAGTTCACCCAAAAATGAAAATTTTGTCATCGTTTACTCACCCTCAAGTTGTTCCAAACCTGTATGAACACTTTTCTTCTATTAAACACAAAAGAAGATATTTTGAAGAATGTAGGTAACTTTTGACGGTAGCCTGTGACTTCCATAGTATTTTTTCCATACTACCACTCTGTCACTTTTGAGTGAATGAGAGGATTTTCATTTTTGGGTGAACTTTTCTTTTAAGGTTTATATTAAGCACCATTTAATGTCGCAAGAGTATTAAACATTCAAAATTCAATATAAAAGCAAATTAAAACCACAGTATCAGTATCAAATAACAAAACAATAAAATAAATCATACATATGGCAACTTGTAAATTCAAAAATTTTGAAAGGCCTCACTGCTTGATTTACCCAAATTTGGTTTATACAGAATTATGATTTCTATGATTTTTATGATTTTATTTTTTTTAATTGTCATTGTGTTATATAGAATCTAAAAAAATAAATAAACAAACAATAATAATATACAAATTATGTACTATTTTATCACCTCAGTGTTTTGTAACTTTGCAAAGCAGTGCTGTATTGATATTATTCAATATTATGATAGATATTATGACATGCCCATTAAGTACACATACATAGTTACACCACAGAGGACCTTAGTGAATCCTTCCTCATCACAGGGCCGTATTATGTGTTAGGTATTAAGTTTCAACACTATTTTGTGCAAATAAATAAAATAACCTAAAAATAAAATCGATCATTTTAAAACTGACCATCACACATCACAACATTATAATATACAGCATGAAAAATGCATATTCATTTTAAGATTTGATAAAGATTAACTTATGTGTTTTTTTTTTTAATTAAGTGAGCATTTCAAAAGATAGTATGAAATGTAAAAACGGGAAATTAGAATGTACACAATCAATAAATTAAGTTAAAACTTGCATTACACAAGTAGGATATATTCCTGGAACAACATTTTGGGTTAAACTAAAGTTATTAGATGACAGAAACATTAGAAAGTTGTTGGACGGCCTACATGACTAAATGACACTGGGGTTGGGTATTACCAGGTGTAGTTTTCTCTAGCTGGTACCAGCGGTAGAAGGCTCTTTTCTTCTGCTCGCTGAGGTCTGAGCCCTGCTGGAGCAGCCAATGAGAGATCCGGCTCTGACTGATACCTGCAGACAGCAACACATAGCTCATAAGGGCAAAATCTGACTTCCATATGCCTCTCGAAAGGCCTGCCATGACAAATCCCACAACTGTAATAAAAAGCAGCCATACAGATGACATTTCCTTATAGCATTATGCTAGAAGTAACAAAATATTAAGGTGTGCTTTAAATGCTCTCTTTTTACTATACAAAACAACAAGGGAAATATATCACAGTCACAGGATAAATCACAATATATTTCTTAATTCATTTTGGAAAACAAAAAGCTAGAGCAAACTAACCTGTAACTTGGGCAACTACTGCCTGTGATATTCGCCGGTTCCCCAAAAACGCTTTAATCTCTTCTTTAATTATAGCACTGTCCATTCTATAACAACAGAGAGAGAGAGAGAGAGAGAGAGAGATCAAATGAAAAACATCAACACTATTTTTGGTAACATTTCTTAAAGAAACATTTAATGCAACAAAAATGTCCCTAATGCTTGTCTTTAACTATATGTTGCCAAATCAACAACCAGTCAGTATTAATAACACTAATTTAAGCTTCACAAACAACCAAATACAGAGTTTATTTCAGTTCAGATATGATCAAAGTTAATGAGTGACTCCGATTCAGTGGTAAGGAGTGACATGAATGATTTGTGACTCATTTTGAGTGATTCATGTAAAAGAATTGTTCATAAAAGTCAACTGATCATGAATTGGACTGCACTGGGATTTTTGTTGTTTTTTTATTATTTAGTATTATGATTTTTATTATTTAGTATTATGATGCAGCAACATCATAAGGACAATTGTTCATCATGAAGTGGACTACAATGTTTTTCTTTATTTAGGGCCCAAGCACCGCGGTGCAAGGACCCTATTGGAATTGCTCAGTTTCTTCTTCTTCTTCTCCAAAATGAATCGCATTTTTGAGGGCCTAAACATGCTCAAAACTCATGAAACTTTGCACACGCATCAGAACTGGTGAAAATTTACATCTGATATTGGTTTCAGAAGTGGGTGTGGCAAAATGGCTCAATAGTGCCACCTATAAAATTTAAACGAAGTGCCTCTCGAGCTATGTTTCAAATACATGTACGAAATTCAATAGACATATATAACACACCAATACCTACAAAAAAAGTCCCCCCAGTACGAAGTCTGAAACCCAACAGGAAGTCTGTTATTTTGAATTTTCTCGGCAAGTTTTGTGCCGTTTTTGCCATTTTCAGGCATTGTATTTAAACTAACTCCTCCTAGAGGCTTAAACAGATCAACACCAAACTTAGTCATTGCAATCTAAAGCCCTTATGTTAAATTGCGAACATCTTGAGTTTGTCAGGTGGCCTGACAAACTTCGATGTTTCGCCATGAAATAGGAAGTTGTTATAATTCAGGCATACAATGTCTGATCTGCCCCAAACTTCACATGTTTGATAAGAGTCCTGTCCTGAACACATGCCCATGGCCATACTCAGTTATAGTCACAGCACTACAGTCAAGCAGTGAGCCCAGGTGCAAGGGCCCTTTCAATGCTGCTTGCAACCTTAATGTTCATTTTGTTTTTGTATTGTAACCATCCAGATTTTTTTTTATAAAATATGAACCATCCCATCCCGAGAGTTTCCCCACTTACCTCATGAGCTCCTCGACTTTGTCATCAATGTCCACTTCCTCATCTGGGTGCTCGTACGCAAAGGCCCGCGAGGAGGTGTTGCTAACAGCGAAGCGGGGCGGGGAGAGCTTCCCGTTGGGCATAGCGGCGAGGCCATCCCGTCCATTTTGGACCATAGGTGCTACTACCGGCACGGGGGTGGGGACCGTCGGGGGCGGGGAGGTGTCATAGCTGTTGCTAGGGGAGGGAGAGAGGCCATTGCCACGGTAACCTGTCTGCGTGGCCGTAGAGGTCGTCGAAGAAGAGGCTGTGAGGTTGTTAGAGGAGGTAGTGCAGGAGTTGGAAGAGGTGGTGGCATTGCTGCCGTTGCCGTGATTGACGCCAGCCGCCCCGCTTCCGCCGTGGGCGTGCCGATGGCCGAACTTCTCCACGTGCTCGCGGTCCAGCCGGTCGAGGGTGTCCAGGGCGTGCAAGATCTCTTGCTTTGTCATGCCGCTCCGACGTAGCCGCTGCAGCAAGTCGATCTGCTCAATGGTAAAACGAGGCTCATCTGTATAATGGGACATTCTGTCAAAAAGAGAGAGAGCTGCTGCATTAGAGAACTGATGTTGGAGGAAATGCTGATAAAACACGACACATGGCTGCATAGTGTATAAAAGTCAAATCAACACAGCCTAGACTAAAAAAAACAATGTTTTTGTCTAAGAAATGCAGTGGAGGAGGTGTAGCAGGGGCCGCATGCGCATGAGCCATAACTAAAGCATTATTTTTCCAAGAAAATGTCAGTCACCGCACCTTTATCGAACAATCATTGCAACAGAAGTGCGGAGCCTGTCTGAGGTCAAGGCAAAGACACTGCATGCATTACCACAGAATTTTTAATAGACTTTAAACAGCAGAAAGCTGGGACACGTGAGGAGGGGGAAGGAGGTTAACTTTAGGGAAAACTGCCAAGAAAAATTCCATCCGAGGCGGCCAACCTACTTTCAGTGAAGAAGCTGAGGATGAATCACTCCGTACGGGCGTTTGTCTAAGAATAGTTCTCTCAATGCCAGGGTGTTACCCACACACGCGTGCTTCTGCCGAATTGTTGTCCCGTAACACACCGTATTTCAATTTGACAGAAGCTACAACTTATGATGCTGCAAATGCAAAACTCGTGCCAGCGCAATATGCATTCCATATGGCACAGTGTAACGCAATCAAGTAAACGAGAAAATGGCGAGGCTCCTTTTAACAAAAAGATTTCAACTTCCCTGCGACATGCTCTTCAAAAATAAATTCTGCTGATGAGAGAGTACGACTGTCTCCTGTTGTCTGCGCTGCATAAAATGCATAAAAAAAGATTTCTGCTCACCCAAGCACCCTTAAAAAGCTTCAAAAGGTTTAATTATCCAGAGGCATCAGATACAGCAAATCAGCAAAAACAACAATAAATCTGGGAGCGTTCTTAAAGATTTGTTCAGTATTCCATTTTTTGTATCCCCCAAAAAACAATACCTTGTAACAAGCCTTTAGCGATAGAAACCGAACAATACAAGTCATAAAATAAAAATCCCCTATTGTCCCGCGGATGCGTGCACCACATCTACATTTTCAGTCTTTCTGACATAATAAAAAACATTCCTAATGTAAAGGTGTCACCTCAGACATCAATATGCTAGCCGATAAACCACAGTGACACAAGAATTCAGAATCGCCCATATGTAGACGTGTTAAACCACAGGCACTCACAACCACTTCTACTCACTTGATGATGACAAACCAACTCCTGCACACATGAATCTAGTAACACAAATAATTGTTTAATAATGCAAAAAGCATCGCTACTTTTAACAATAACAATCATCAAGGGAGATACAATCTTGCTATATCAAGCATTAAATGCAAGGCTACTGGTGTGCATGCAATTTTAATAACGTTTTAATGCTCTGAGGAGTTTTAGAGTTTAGTGTTGCTCATTGTTTCTTTTATTTGCATATTCATAGTCATAGTCTTATCTGACATATGCATGGAAGCATAAAAGCATCCATAGATTATAGTTATGAAACTACAGTACTGAGGCAGCAACACAAAAACTCATCTGTTTTGCAGCAGCTCAAGATCAAAGTTGATTTTGTCCATATGTTTACTTCTATTCTCCATCATTTTAAACTATTTTTCCAGCCCATTTGTTGCATATGTAACTTACAGTGATCTTTAAAATATCAATTTTCCTCTATAGACTGCTGGTAATTATTAGACCTTCATGCCCACTGATCAATGAAAATAGAGGCCATCCAGACTCTGTCATCTGAAGTACCTGATGCCCACTGTGCTTCTACAATTAAAGTTATATCTATAAATAAACTGAATGTGATAAGCATCTACAGAACATCTACGGTCTCTACAGAAACATAAACAAAACGATTATTCAGGCCACACAAAACTGCATATATTAAAGCTGTTAATTCCATTCAAGAAGCTTATTTTTTATTTAAAATTCAGAGATAATAAATCAAATGCGTCCTCAAATTATACTCTGCATTTTAAAAGGTCATATCTGTAACAAGCACGACAACGCCTAAATGATGCTCACAAAGATGCAGTAGAACAAAACTTAAAAATAATAAAACATTATAAATAAACACTTGTAATAATTATATTAAATGAAAATATTATACAAGCTATTTGAGAAAAAAACTACAAAGATTTAAAGCTCTGTCTGTAATTACAATCTATAAACATAAAGCTTTGTTGTCACGAGGGCTTATAAGGAACGCTTATAATGTGCACTGTTAACCCTTATTCCCTGCTTCATATAAGCCTACTAAGCAAAAAGCCACTTCACCTCATATAAAAACATTAACTGAATTCTAGGGAAGAAAACACATTCTTTTATTTTAGAAACTTTACCCGCTTCCATTATTTTCATTGTGGAGACAAACTGGCCACTCTGAGAAAATGAAATGATACGGCCCAAAAAACGCGAAGTCTCATAAGCTTTCTGCACTGGCAAAAAATAAGAAGTTGATATGAAGAAACTGGGACTGGGAATGAAAGCTAGAATCCAGAAAGATGCTCAGCCAGAGAAATTGCAAACTGTCTTAAGGTAAGTGATAAGAACAGGTTGAAGGGACCATGGTAAAACATCCAGACTGACTTTTTTTTATTGCTGAATAGATTCTGGAAAGTGCAAAATACTAAACCATAATCCATATTTTAGCTTCATCAGCAGTTTTTGCAGTTTGTCAGGTAGGTTGGTCAGTCAAAAATGCATCTAAATTATTTTAATGCAATGCAATGTGAAGAATTTACAATAAAAAAGCATGACGGGATACGAATGTACTTTAGAAAAACAATCTGGATTTATCATATTTGCAAATAAATTAAGCAATTTAATTTGATCAGTTTATGACAAAAATAACGTGTTTGTACTAGATTAATCGAATATTGCATACGCTTTACTGAAAAACTATTAACATATAGTATCTATAAGAAAAGATGCACAACTTTGAATTTAGGTGGTCTTAATAGGGCCACCATCCCTAGTTAAAAAATAACTACTATTGAAAAAAAAAAAATAATAATAATAATTTGCATGAACTATCAAGCCTATATTCACCGGACGTCACCTTAACCCAATATATACACACCCTATACCCAAATAACACAGCTCTAGGGTGCTGTCAGCACCTAGTTGAAACGCATAATAATATATAAATATACACATACATATTAATAGTCATAATAATAAATGCAAAGAGACGAGCATCAACACAACTATGAGTTGATTTCACCAATGTCAACACAGTGTCAGTTGTTGCACAGTTGCTGGTATTTCTTTTCTAAACCCCTATCCCACCACAGAACGAGAGCAGATGTGACTTTACATGCGAAGCAGCGGTCGAACCGAGCTCAATTCCCCCCGAGCGTCATCTGCACGTGAATGCATGTTTCATGTCTCCAGACAGATTTAACAAATGACGCCTTTCTTATAATTTGGCATCCCAGACTTACCTGATTGTGCGCGTGCGGGGCCTCCGTGCACCACAGCATTTATTCAACTCAACTGACAGTGTTTCCGTCCCTTTAATCCCCGTCGCCAGACATGAACCAGCAAAACAGGACGATGTCCGACTCTCCCGCTACCTTTCCCTAATTTGATTTCATTTCAAGGCAAAAACTGATTCGCCTTTGTCTGACTGACAGAAGCCATATTGATATTAACAGAAGCGCTGCGGTGGTTTCATGGGAGTTGTAGTTCCTCTCAGCGGGCGGGATAGTCACACTTAACGGGAGTTCGTCGAGCGCCGGACTACAACTCCAGTGGAATATGGTACAGTTTCATCCTCGATCATTTTTCACCAACTGCTGCACGGACAAAAATGTCATTTCTGACTTTTTATTCGCTGAGGACGTGACGACAGAATGTGGAGTTCACTGTTTATATTTCTTTCTCTCTCTTTTTCTCTGAAATATGAATTTAGTTTATTATTAATATTATTATTAAGGTAATCATACAGATGTATGTTTTCAACGAGATAAAAGTATTTTTTTTCCTTTAGAGTATATATTTACTATTTATTCGACATAGTACTATTAACGAAAGACTCACATACATTTTATCAGAGATTAATTCTGTGAGGAAAAACTGTCAAAAAAAAACCCTAAAAGATAAAAAGGTATGTTTGATTGTACTGGATAAAATGAAATTCTTACAAACACCTGCACAGGGGATTCAGAGTTTTATTACACACTACCTCCCTCTAGTGGACATTTACCGCAATCACAACAACAGTGTCCGCAAAACACCAAATTTTGGTAGCACTGCAAAATACTAATAAAGATATTGAAATGACATGATTCTCAAACGCTTTCAAAATATTTGTCATTTATTTTATTGTTTTTGTTTTTGTAGTAGGCATACTACCAATTTCAATTTTATAATATTAAATATGTTGGTTAGAACAATGGCTTGATATTTTTGTTATCCTTTACATTTTTTTTTTTACTACTTTGTTTTGTGTTTCACAGTTGTTTAGTTTTAGCTGAAATACCTATTTAATGACAACTTACCCCATACAGTATTAAATATGGTGTGTGTTTGAGTTCAATAAACGGTCTCTTCAGAAGCTTATTTGCAGCCTAGACTTTATGTATATGTGTTTTCAAAATCAAATCACAGCCAAATAACCCAGGGCTTCTTGAGTCGATTGTATTATTTTAATTGTCCAAACAGGGCAAGAAATGTGCATTATGCGTGCAACAATGATTGTTTTGGATCACTGACTTTGCATTGATCCACTCACTAATTTTGACAGCCCAGAATGCACAAAACAAACAAATAAGAAGACTAGAATATTCTAGAAAACATCTGTTTCCTTTGCTGCTTGGAAACAGGTTGGAAATCCATTGAGTTGCTTTTGCTGGCTTTCACATCACTGAAGTGACAGCAGAATCATATCGACACTAGTGGGTGTGAAAGCTGGTGAAGGCCTTAAGACTGCAGGTGACATGTTAATGGAAGGAAAGTCATGACACACATACGCAGACATGACAGGACTCACCAACCTAAAGAAATGGATATTCACTTAACTGCTGTTCAGTCAAATTATAATGAGATATTGATTTGCACAACAGTATTCTTATACATCCATTGTCAATCCCCAAATAGATAAATATGTGGAGATGAAATATCATTTGAATTTTAATTATTTGAAAATATTCATGTATAGCCTATTATCTTAAAGCTTTTGCTAAGAAAAAATAGTAGCCTACCCTACAAAGTACAAAACAATTGGTCTAGCAGGATAAACGCTGCAATAGTAGGCTATTTTAGTAATATTAATAGCACTATATGTAACCTCTAAAGTAGTTTTTAGTACAGTCCATAACTGAGACGCAAGACAGCGTGATTTAAGTTTGTATGAAACGAGAGAGAGCGAATCCGCGAAGAGACATGAAAGTAGCACCAGTTTACACTATGCCTACACCGGAAAGTGCCGCATCCAGAGCATCACTGCTTATAATGCGTTCTCAATAAAAATTAAGTATAATAATGTTACTTAGATAAATGTTGTTCAGAATGATCAGTTTTATCACGCACTCACATTTGCAAGATTTCCCAGCAAAACTGTCAAAGCATATTTTATTATAATTCATCATGCATTAGGCTACACCTCTACATACAGTCATTCACCTCAAAATAAAGTAGTTTTCAAAGTTCAAGATACAAAGTGCTGGAGAAAATGATTTGATGTCCTGCATCATACCCATTTTGGAATTGCACATATTTCATGAACAGTTCAAAACGACAGTTGTTCATTTTGTTCTGTGCACTGTTGCACATTCGTTTCAGTTCATCTGAAATACCTGATAAGCAATTCAAGCAATCAATAGGCTTTAGTAGAGTCATGAATTCTACAGCTGCTAGACACTCTGAAGTGTCTGCAGTATAATGTCATGAAACAGATGGCATGTGGGCTGTCTGGCTCTCTTAACTGTCGCACCTTATGCCTCGTGCCCATATCTACATACCTGCACAGTGAAGAGGATGGTAAGCTACTGGTGAATGAATGTAATTTGCATTAACTTTTCACTTAGATTGTTCAGCTGAACCTAAAAAGAAATGCTCCACTAGAAAGTGTCAGAAGCTGACAGAAAGACGAGTCCAAAAGTCTGACACCACAATGAAAATCTCAGACACTATACGTGCATGCATGCATATTTAGAAGTTCAGGGTCAGTGTTTTTTGTTGTTTTAAGTCTCTTGTGCACACCAAGGGTGCATTTATTTGATTTAAAAAAAAAAAAAAACAGTAATTTGTAATACTTTTACAATTAAAAATAACAGTTTTCTATTCCAATATATTTTAAAATGCAATTTATTCCTGGGATAGTAAAGTTGTTTATTTATTTTTAGAAATCATTCTAATATACTGATATGGTACTCAAGAGACATTTATTATCAATGTTACAAATAATTGTGCTGCTTAATATTTTTGTGAAACCCATGATAAATGTTTTATGGATTCTTGATGAATTAGTTCAAAAGAACAGCATTTATTTGAAATAGAAATATTTTGTAAGTTTTACTTTAAATTTAATGCATCCTTGCTGAATGAGTATTATTTTCCAGACAAAAAATTCCAAACTTTTGAATTGTAGTGTATATGTTATATTTAATATATTTCTAGGTCAAACATGTAAATTTGTGATGTTGCTCATGTGACTCGAAGGTCAGATGTTCATAAGATGCTCTTTGGATCATTTGATCCAAAGTTCATGCAGCTCGAGCGCTGCTGCAATTTAAGCTAAAGAAGGACAAGCCAAGTACTATTTTTCAATTAATAGTTATGAAATTCAAAAATTCATGTTAATTTTTCAGTTGAAATTTCATGCGAATTATGCTCATAATATAAATATAAAATATACATTCACACTAGTGGTCTCAGAATTTGGACATGCCACTGTAGATCTGTTCTGTAGATCCCATCTGTTCATTTTTTGAACATACAAAGTGCTAAACCTGATTGCAACATCCTCCAATAAAAAAACAAACAAACAAAACAAAAACCTGCAATCATAAGAAAGTTTGAGTCGAAACTCTGTGTAGCAAAGCCTCTCCCAGCACATCAATCTTAGAAACAGACCTGAGCTTGAGTTCTCCGTTCTCTTTACCTTCAGAGCAGCAATGGATATTTCAACTACAGCATTCAACACACACAATAGACTTCATGAACGAGCCTACATCTGTATTATAAAAGTAATACTAGCTAAACTATGGGCAGTGCAATCTGGCTTTTCATAAAACCATTGTGTTGTTTTGTTTGTAAAGGTTTTATTTATCTGTCCACACTGGTTTCTGCAAGCCTATTATTCATTATGCCCAGGGCTCCGACCCCACCAGAGAATCCATTGTGCCTATTTGTTGACCCGCATGGCCTGGGATGGCCGTTGGCAGTCTCAGAAAGTTGTTTCTGCATGATCGCCAAGTTGACCTTATTAGCCGCCAGGAAGTCTCTCATGGAGATCATCTCTCCAGACATCCTGCGTCCATCCGTCTCGCTGTCGTTCACTGCATCCGTGTCTATGGATATGTTGCGAACACGTGTTCGGACATGGGCCGGCATGACTGCGTTCCTACGGGGCCGGAGAGACCTCCCAGGGCAGTGACAGCATGGTATCTCGAGCTTTTTCAGGAGCCAGTTGAGCACCTGTTTGATAACAATGGAGATGACGTTGAATAGCGAGTAAATGCAGCAAACGCCCATTACAATAAAGAAGAAATTGCCGATTCGGTAGACAGTTTGGTTCTCGTAACTGGCTCGCTGGCTGCTGACCATATCCCCGAAACCAATGGTGCTGAATGCCACAAAGCAGAAGTAGAGTGAATCCAAATATCCCCATCCCTCGATTGAGGAATACATGGCTGAAGCACAACAAGAAATGATTATTGCTGCCACGCAAAGGATCAACATCACACAATACACTGAGGGCTTCCATCCAGCAAGGCTGTCTTCACGATTTAGCCTCACGTCGCTCGACTCTTTTCTGCTGTCGTGAGGTAAAACTCCTTTGCGTCGTCGCTGGATTTCATGGCAGGATTTGAGAACAAAAGCCAACACTGTTATTATTCTCTCCAAGAACAGATTGAAAAATAAAATGGTGGCTGCACAGCCAATGAGGCCATAAAAGATCAGGAAGATTTTGCCACCGACTGTGGCTGGTGTGGTCATTCCAAACCCTGTGGGAAATATGAGAGGAAGAAACGTTCATTTATACCCATATATAATGGAATAAACAATATTTGCTGCGGACTGTTTATTGAGCTCAATCGGCCAAAACTATTTTCTTCTTCAAAGCTGGAGACCAAGCTGTTGCTATTGGTGACAGATACTGAAACATCTCCCACCTTTCCCTTGTCACGCTGATTGAAATGCAAATAACAAGTGGATTGCATTATTCTTCTCGTAGATGTTTTTTCCCCTGCAGATGAAAGCCAACATGCTGGAGGACATCATGAAGACAAGCTCATTCTCATCCTCAGCTTAGGTCTGAAGACTTTATCACTGGACATTTCATGAGGTGCTTGATCAGTGAGAGATGCAATGAAACCAAACTAAACATCAGTTAATATAAGCTGCAAGATCTATGGTTCATCGTTTGGAATACTAACAGTTGTGTGGTTGTTGGTTCCCCTTTGGGAAATTTTCTTGGAATTAGTTAGGAATACAGGCACGACTGGGAAATTCTGTAAACACATCTTTGATTGCATTACCTGCAGCGTTCGATATAGATAAACAGCATCTTTATTAAGTCTTAGGGAAGACCTTGGTGTCAATATTTTCCAATTTGGAATGGTTAGATAAAGATAAAATGTACAGAAAACAGAGGGGGACATGTATCAGACCGAGTTAACTTGTACAACATCCTTTATAAATTTCAGTTCTTGTTAGGTCTAATATTGTACCAAAAGCAAAGTTTTCAAAAGCTGAAAAATTTCTGGTCAAGCCCAATATATTCACTTCAAAATCTTTACACTATATAACATGCAGGCAAAGTGACCTGCATCAATACTCAAATGCCTCACCTAATGTACAGTGTAACAATTTGCAACACTTTATTGTGTTCTTGCAAGTTTTAAACTAAATGTATTCATTTTTAATCATAAAAATCTTGACATGAACACTAAAATGTAAAAACACAAGAAAACTGTGACTACACAATTCCTGTGGTTTACCTGCATAAGTCAATAAATAAATAATTAATAAATAGCTGTATCACATATACTGCAGGTCTAGTTGTCACAAGGGCTATATTTCAGAAACTATATGGTTTTGAGTTAGTAAAATTACATAAACATATGTTTTCTCTAACTGTTGCTTTTTAAGACAAACCGCTCTTTAATAAGTTTATATATATATATATATATATATATATATATATATATATATATGTTTTTTTTTTTTTTTTTTTTTTGTGGATTCTATCCTAATTTTTCCAGTGTTTCAGGTAAACAAGTTAAGATGATAAAACCACACTGACATACATTCATGAAGGGACAATAAGACCTGACTATTTGAAATATTAGAAATGTAAACAGTTTATTCATTAAAATAATTGTGGGCTAAAGCATTGGTTAGCTATATATAGGCCTATATTTTTGCATCCTATTTCTTTAAACTGTTTAGACTTTGCTGAAAGGTTATAAAAGACCACTTGTATTGTGAGAATACGCCCCACTATTCAAACAATAAGGTGTCTGCAATAAACTGTATCTACATGTTTTTTTTTTTTCCATGCAAGACTTTAGGCTATATATTCACTGAACTGGAAAGTGTGACTAGCGTGTCACACACACACACACACACACACACACACACACACACACACATAAATAAATTAGTATTACCATATTATCATACTATTATTTTTATGTTTGTTGTAAATATGTTGTAAATACAAATTTTAGAGTGATTTTAGATAGCTATATAAATATAATATACCTAATACATTTAAGAATAACTCCTAATCTTTTTAGTCCAAATATATTTCAAGTGTCATTCTTACCGATGGTGGAAACGACAGTACCGACAAAGTAAAAGGCTCCAGTAAAATCCCAGCGTGGTCTGAGGGTGTCCACCCGTATTCCTGCCATGTTCGCCTCTTCATAATGTCTCAAGAACTTCTCCAGATCACTTTTGTTGAGATTGTACTTTTGGCTGAAAAGCTCAAACCTCTGAGCCCACTTTTCCTTCGCCTGCTTCTCCTTGGGATGCTCCAGGGCTGAAAAGACCGCTGCTCCGCACAAGAGGTAGAGGATGATGAGGAGCAGCAACATTATGAACCTCGCATTATCTTCATTCACAGGACCACAGCCACAGCAGCACACGCCTCTACATGCCATTATGTGACTACTGCTGGACAGGACTGGTAATAAAGTCTCCACATCTTACATTTAACGGTGGTGGGCATGCAACTGTAAGAAACTTCCTCGTCTTCCATTATTCTTGGGCTGCATGTACACCAAATGCACTGCATATGAGCAATGATGATAAGAGATGCTCATATCATCCTCTGACAATGGGTTTAGTTCCAGCTGAAATCCTGTTAGATGAGATTGTGGGTGGATCTGCTAGTTCAGCTCATCTCATCTCATATGATGCATCTCACTGGGTCACTTCGAAAAGCCTTTATACCTTATATTCACTTCAGTCGCTGGTACGTCCATCAGGTGGCTGCACGCACGAGCTATTGAAAAGATCTTACAATACTGGATACAAGCGTTGAATTTGTGCATAATCTAAAACTACTATAGTAAACCTTCAACACCAGTTCACACAAGACTAAACTTTCAAGAACTCTCTGGACATATTCGCGATGCCCTTAAGTTCAGTAGACAAACCTCACAAGAAGCGCACGTTCCCGGCGACTGCAAGAAACTCTCGGAGCCGACGCATATGGCAAGCCATTTTAACAATTACACTCTAAAGCTAAAGTTTTTCTTTCTTTGTTGCTGGTACTTATTTTAATAGTATTACAACTTATAAGAACTTCAGTAGGGACTAGTATCTATTTCCCAGCTAATAGGGAACGTTCTTAGAACTTTGGCTAAAGTTTCTGGCAAAGTTCCCTAAAAGTTATAAATAAACTAATTCTATTGGAAAGCCTGCACAAAGTTCTCTGGTCTTTAATAATGTTCTCAAAACGTTTGCACAAAAACATTTTTATACATATGGTGACCAGACGTCCCGTTTTTCCCAGGATAGTCCTGTATTTCAGCTCTATTTTTAGTGTCCCGACTTATTTTGAAAAAATCATGTTTTGTCCAGTATTTCAAAATTTCTTTATGAATGGGTGATCAGAGCGAGTAATAGAAGTGTTCTGTCATGCAAGAACAGACTAATCAAAGGTAAGCAAGCTCGTCGTAGAACGAAATTACCATCCAGTCACAATTACTTATCGATTAACTTGCAGTAAGTGAAGGCGGGACAGGTGGAATCACGCTGAATGACACAACAGAAACACTATCGGCCGCGTGCCCACGCAATCCCAGTTCTGCGATCAGTTCTCCTTGTGCCTTAATTGTCAACTACACACACAGCTGTCAAAATGTCCATTGTGTGAAGTATCTCACGTAAACAGTTGGTTATGGCTTAAGTGAACTTAAACAGGTTGGTGAAAACCGGATATGTGTCAGTTATATTACATTCATTTGGTCTTAAATGGACAGCAGCCTAATTAAATACCTGTCTGTCTCATTAATCAAACAACAAAAGATTAAATAAAGGTTAAATAAATTTATACATGTTAAACTTACTGTATTAGAAAAACGGGTTTATTTAATATTTAATTTGTATCTATTGTATTTGCCTTATGGTTTATTATTTGCTTTATTTTTACATATATGTAAGCAATAAGGTACTAGAGGCCGTGCTGTATCGTGAATAAATCACGGCTGAAGGGTGTTGTTAGGCACGAAGTGAAGCGGAGTGCCTGCAACCCATTCAGCCATGAATAATCACGATACAGCATGGCCTCTCGTGTATATATATATATATATATATATATATATATATACAGTATATATACAGTATATATATATATATATATATATATATATATATATATATATTAGGGCTGTCAAAGTTAACGCGTTAATAACTAAAAGATAGTTCCTGACAGCAACAGTAAAGAACAGTAAACGGCAAGAGAATGTTTCGAACATGCAAATAAAAACAGAGAATAGGATCTCTTCTTATCCACTGTGTCATTTTTTTAACACCATTTTTTTAAACACCACTAATTTTATTAAAGGGGTCATATGATGTGATTTCAAGTTTTCCTTTCTCTCTGGAGTGTTACAAGCTGTTTGTGCATAGATAAGATCCCTGAAGTTGCAAAGACTAAAGTCTCAAAACCAAAGAGATATTCTTTAAAAAAGTTAAGACTCGACTACGCCCCCCTAAAATGCCTCGTTTAAACACGCCCCCACGTCTACATTACTGTGTAGAGAGATTTGCAAAACACCGCCCAAATGTATACGCAAAGAAAGAGGCGGAACTATTATTCTCGCTGTAGTGTTGTTGCTGCCGCCGGCGCCATGTCCTGGAGATGCTGTGTTTCGTTGTGAAAGCGAAACTACTTTCTTTGGGCTTTCAAAAGAGGACACAACTAGAAATCAGTGGTTAAGTTATATTTATAACACTGTTCCAGAACAGTTCAACCCAAATATTCGAGTGTGTGCAGCACATTTTACGGAGGACTATTTCCAGAACCTGGGAGTAGCCTGCCAGCTGTGCTCAAAGACTGTTTCTATAAAGTGGGGCAATTCCAACTTTGCAAGGACAGTCTGGCGCTTCTGACTCACAGCCTGTAAGTATGTTTTCATATTTAAAGAATTTGCCACTAACTATTCAAACGCGAGTTTTGAGCTGTGTAGAGTAGTGCTTGATGATTGTCGTTTCTCCGATCATAAATGCAGACATGGTAATGTTTACGCGGCACGATGCAGCGCAACGCGTAAAAAGACAGTATAAGTCATTATAATCAGTAATTATGTCTCCACTGGATGCAACAAATGCCTCTTTTGTAATGGGTTTTATTGTTTTTGTGTCGTCGCACCGGGACACTGCATCACAATACGGTAAGGGGCGTAACATTTCCGTCACACGCTTGAGGTATTCGGCCAATCACAACGCACTGGATAGCTGGCCAATCAGAGCACGCCTTGCTTCTCAGAACGATGAGCTTTGTAAAAATCGGCGTGTTTCAGAAAGGCGGGGCATAGAGGAGCAACAATAATGTACAGTATGTGGAAAATAATGTGTTTTTTAAACCTTAAACTGCATAAACATTGCATTACACCAAATACACAAAATAATGTTCTTTTTAGCAACGTCATATGACCCCTTTAACAGCGAGCGGCGGAGAGGAGCAGCGCTTTCAGTTAAACACAGATATTATGTTGCTTTTCTAATTTTACATGCAAGTTTAGCCGAAATCACAGCTATTGTCTTTATCTAATGTGTATTTGATTTCATCAGACGACGGCTCGATTATCAGGATTTTTGTGCAGATTAACATCTTGGAAGTGAGAGCTGGTTATGTAGTCTTAATGGGTCGCGTTTCAGTCACTATTTATATGTATTTATACACATATTCATTCTGTTGTCTGACAACAGAAACAGTAAAATATATCAATGAAAACAGTTTTATTGAGAATTTAGCTGCATCAAAATACAGTATGTCGGCACAGAGAGGCAAACAAATATAATAATAAATAATAAATGTACATTTTGCATGTTCAGAAGAAGTGATCGTGCAAAAATGTAAACAGCTTTAAGTAAATTGCTCAGTGCAAAGAAAGAGAAGTAATGGTAACCTGGTATTTCTTTTTTCATGTGTCTAGTAGACATGAACATGAATACGTTCTTTGAAAAACATCTATGACCTTTGAATCATGTCTAGTCTTCATAATCTATGTTGACTATGGTTTCAATAATAATAAACATACATTTGCATAAAGCATCCATATTTGTCCATGCCTATGTTGATTAGAGTATGAAAAACTTGAAAAGTACATTTAGAACAAATAAAAATGTGCGATTAAGTTGCGATTAATTGCGAGTTAACTCATGACAACCATGCAATTAATCGCGATTAAATATTTTTAATTGATTGACAGGCCTAATATATATATATATATATATATATATATATATATATATATATATATATATATATATACACACACACACACACACACACACACATAGCCTATATTAGTGCTGGGCAATGATATATGTAATATATATATGTAATTTAGATATCATGAAATAAAATTTCTCATATCGTGGTCACATATCATATATCTTTAGCCTCATTGTACCCTAATGTTCCTATAATGTTTGCAAAATGTTAAAATGTAATGTTCCCAGAATTAAAAAAAAAAAAAAAAAACTGGACGTTTTGAACATTGAGAGAAATTCAATGAAATTAATTTATAACTTCATGGGAGCGTTGGCAAAAACAATCTTAGAACATGTTTTTGTTAGCTTGGTTTTAATTTACTCTACTACTCTTATTCTTGGTTTTAATTTACTCTACTACTCTTATTCCAAAAGTGACAGATTTTGATGGTACTGGTAACAAATAGCTAATTTTGCCTTTTGATTCTTTGCGGATGTGTATTCCAGTTGTATAACTACATATTTATTAGGTATTCACATTTATACCTTTTCAAAAAGCTACTTATAGCATATATATATGTGTGTGTGTGTTTTAGATTAAAAGTAACAAATCAATATACACTAATATCAGACATTAGCATGTATTCCTGTTATTACTTTTACTAGCCAATAGACATGAAACGTCATTTTTAAAAATGTAATATAAGAAGCTGTTGTAATATAGCAAAGCTGAGCTAATAAATATTTGAACCTAATTAAAAGGGATATGTGCCAGAGACAACTGTAATATGCATTCATCAGGACTCAACGTAAATGCAGATACTAGTTAGTTTTAAAGAATAAATGTTAAAACAGCTTTCCATATGATGCCTTCATGTCTTTACAAGCCTCATCCAAGCAACACAAAACATAAGGCATCTGTAGCCTGATTGCCCATGCAACATCAGTGGTCAGACACAATAAAATGCTCCTTTGAAATGAAGACTGATACTTAGCTGATATTTTGATACTTACCTGATATTCAGGACATTAAAATTAAAATGCATCATAAGAAATTAGATGTCTACGGAGCCCCTAAAGGGACATTGGCAAAAAATAAAAAATGAAGACTTTCGCGTGCGCACGAGAAACTATCGCGTGCGCACGAGAAACTATCGCGTGCGCACGAGAAACTATCGCGTGAGCACGAGAAACTATCGCGTGCGCACGAGATACTATCGCGTGCGCACGAGAAACTTTCGCGTGCGCACGAGAAACTATCGCGTGCGCACGAGATACTATCGCGTGCGCACGAGAAACTATCGCGTGCGCACGAGAAACTATCGCATGGGCACGAGAAACTTTTTTGAGCTCAGGCTTTACAGTTTCCGGTTGCAGTTTCTTTACAGTTTACAGTTTCACTTCTGCCATCTTACAAAGAAGAAAACAATAACATGCATGTGCACGAATTAGCCTAATTGAGATCTATTTTGGCCTTCAATACTAAAACATTGTTTCTGTTCTTGCATTGGGACACAGATAAATCATCATTGAACAGCATAAGAACAGCTATATTCCACCTGAACAATACATAGCCTAACATCTCAGGACTGTACATCTGTACATAACTTCTCAAAACTTTTCATCTGTAAAATAGCGCATTCATAATTCTTTCTATTTTCTCTATATTTTGTACATAACCTCCTAAAACATTTGCACATTCATAATTCTATTTTATCTATATTTTTATTACCATATAGTTATTATTCTTTTAATGCATTGTCTAATCTGTTTATTATTAGCCTTATATTTCATTCTATTACCTTAAATTATATGCATGCCTGCACTCTCTCTGTACTTTCTCCACTGGATGCTCCTGTCACCAAGACCAATTTCTTGTGTTTTTGTGTGTATAAACACACTTGACAATAAAGCTCTTTTTGATTCTGACATTTAAAACGCATTTTGAGGTCTAGAAGTGATTGGTAGCTACAGTATAAAAGCTCAAATTTTAGATTTCGATATGGCAATAGCCTGTTGTCCCACATAAAACGTTAAAAGCAAGTTAAATATGTATATAATCGAAAGCGATTTTTTATTTTATTTTTGATAATTATTTCTTTACTTCAGTTAGGTTTCGATAACTGCTGTTAGTTTCGTTTCATTTTCGTTTTTTATTTCTTTGACATTTTTCTTTCTTTCTTTCTTTGCCTAAATGCCTTTATTTTCGTTAAATATAGTTCCTAATACCGGTACAACATATTCTAACGTTAAACATGTACACTGAAAAAAATGACTCATTGGATTTACTCAGTTTTTTTAAGGTAAGTGGTTGCAATCAATTTATTTTAGCTACATTTAAATAAACAAATTTAGTTCAAAGTTAGTCAACTTATATATATAAGAAATAAAAAACGAAAATGAAACGAAACTGACAGCAGTTATTGAAAACCTAACTGAAGTAAAGAAATAATTATCAAAATAAATAATCGCTTTCGATTATATACATATTTAACTGTCTTTTAAAGTTTTATGTGGGACAATAGGCAATATTTCTAAAATGCTTGTTAAACGAGTTTAAATGTAATAAATATTGTATTCATGTTTAAACTTTAAAATATGTTGTATTAAGAACTGTATTTAACGAAAATAAAGGCATGCAGGCAAATAAAGAAAGAAAGAAATGTCAAAATAAATGAAAAACTAAAATGAAACAGTTATTGAAAGCCTAACTAAAATAAAGTAATAATTATAAAAAATAAATGTGCTGGCAAAATGAGTCGCAATGCGCAAAATGGGTTCTTTTTATTTTCACATTCTCCATTAAAATACGTTCAAAAATGATATATGACTTGTTGGAATCAGGCAAAAAATGACTGAGCCGTTTGAAGGCAATAGAGACAGCAGATCTGATTTCGAGAAAAATCGAGTTAAAGATTACAAAGCAAAATCACCAAGCAACGTTGCATATTTTCCTCCAATCCTATTCTTAATAATAATTACTATATTATTAATCACAATATAGCTATTTTATTATTTTATCTTTGTTATTAAAAATAAGAACAAAGATGCAAATAAACGGTAGTTTAATCAAGAGCAGCGAGTGATTCCGTATTTTCTTTTTATGTATGATTAACATTGAGACAGATCTATATTAAGACCTACTGTAATGCATAGATCAAATATAATGTTACACATCAGATATTCCTCCAACCATTAACTAAACGTTCATGTAAGGCATAACAGATTATGATTGTGTGAAACTCGTCAATACATATTTCGCAATAATTGCGCGCTCGAGGAGAGGCGAGACTTATGTACGCGCTTTGCAAATGTCAGTCAGCTCGATCGTATTGTTTTCATCAGCATAGGTTTGAAAATCATATTTCACTGTTTTGGACTCATGTAATCGAGAATTCGATATGAATATTCACAAAGCTGGAATGCTGCTCTTTGCGACAATAGACCTACAAAATATGGTGAGAAGCAGCAGCGGTCGTCCAGAAGCGAGCATAGAAAAGGTAGGCTACTCCTCTCAGAAAACGTACAAATAAAGATAAATTTAGATGTTTAATTACTATTTGGAGCATTGGGATAGCTAGAAGAGGGCTTAATGAACTCATTTTGTGAAAAACTCAAATTCGACCAAAACTGTAATTTTTCATTTTTTATTTTTATTTTTGCCTGTATAGCTCAAAATTAGTCCATGCGCATTCCGATATATATATAGCCGATATAAAGTGCAGTCAGTCGATTAAAAAAAATAGCTAATTAATCGACACGTTTTTTTTTCTGAAATCTGCATCGGTCTTTTCGCGACGATTAAATGTTTAATTTTACTTCTAAAATGATTGTTAAACCAGTTTAAATGAAATATTGTATACATATTTAAACGGTAAAATATGTTGTATTAGGAACTGTATTTAACGAAAATAAAGGCATTTAGGCAAAGAAAGAAAGAAAGAAAGAAAGAAAAATGTCAAAGAAATAAAAAACGAAAATGAAACGAAACTAACAGCAGTTATTGAAACCTAACTGAAGTAATAATTATAAAAAATAAAAAAAAAATCACTTTCATTTATATACATATTTAACTTGCTTTTAACGTTTTATGTGGGACAACAGGCTATTGCCATATCGAAATCTAAAATTTGAACTTTTATACTGTAGCTACCAATCACTTCTAGACCTCAAAATGCGTTTTAAATGTCAGAATCAAAAAGAGCTTTATTGTCAAGTGTGTTTATGCACACAAAAACACAAGAAATTGGTCTTGGTGACAGGAGCATCCAGTGGAGAAAGTACAGAGAGAGTGCAGGCATGCATATAATTTAAGGTAATAGAATGAAATATAAGGCTAATAATAAACAGATTAGACAATGCATTAAAAGAATAATAACTATATGGTAATAAAAATATAGATAAAATAGAATTATGAATGTGCAAATGTTTTAGGAGGTTATGTACAAAATATAGAGAAAATAGAAAGAATTATGAATGCGCTATTTTACAGATGAAAAGTTTTGAGAAGTTATGTACAGATGTACAGTCCTGAGATGTTAGGCTATGTATTGTTCAGGTGGAATATAGCTGTTCTTATGCTGTTCAATGATGATTTATCTGTGTCCTAATGCAAGAACAGAAACAATGTTTTAGTATTGAAGGCCAAAACAGATCTCAATTAGGCTAATTCGTGCACATGCATGCTCTTGTTTTCTTCTTTGTAAGATGGCAGAAGTGACGCAACCGGAAACTGTAAAGCCTGAGCTCAAAAAAGTTTCTCGTGCGCACGCGATAGTTTCTCGTGCGCACGCGATAGTATCTCGTGCGCACGCGATAGTATCTCGTGCGCACGCGATAGTTTCTCGTGCGCACGCGAAAGTTTCTCGTGCGCACGCGATAGTATCTCGTGCGCACGCGATAGTTTCTCGTGCGCACGCGAAAGTTTCTCGTGCGCACGCGAAAGTCTTCATTTTTTATTTTTTGCCAATGTCCCTTTAGGGGCTCCGTAGATGTCAGTTTTTCTTTGAGAAAATTTAAACTGCAAAATGCAGCAGTCTATCAGTCTTTATGGTTAAAAAAAAAACTAACACCAGCACACTTTCCAATCAAAACGTTGAAAATAAAAAGTTTGATTGGTCTTAAATGATAGAACAAGATATATTATTTAAAAAGATATAAAATGTTAATGGAACATGTCCATAGTTAATGTAATGAACTATATTTGTGGTTAACTCTGCTAAAGCACCTGTGTGAACTTGTGGAGAGCTGACTTATACATATATATATATATATATATATATATATATATATATGTATGTATATATATTACAGTGGTGTGAAAAATTGTTGGCCCCTTCCTGATTTTTAATTTTTTTTGCATATTTGTCACACTTTAATGTTTCAGATCATCAAACAAATTTAAATATTAATCAAATATAACACAAGTAAACACAACATGCAGTTTTTAAATTAAGGTTTTTTTTAATGAAGAGAAAACAAAATTCAAACCCACATAGCCCTGTGTGAAAAAGTGTTTTTTTTCCACTCCAGCGAACCACAGTGAGAGCCATTATCCACAAATGGCGAAAACATGGAACAGTGGTGAACTTTCCCAGGAGTGGCCGGCCGACCAAAATTACCCCAAGAGCGCAGCGACAACTCATCCAAGAGGTCACAAAAGACCCCAGAATAACATCCAAAGAACTGCAGGCCTCACTTGCCTCAGTTAAGGTCAGTGTTCATGACTCCACCATAAGAAAGAGACTGGGCAAAAATGGCCTGCATGGCAGAGTTCCAAGACGAAAACCGCTGCTGAGCAAAAAGAACATAAAGGCTCGTCTCAGTTTTGCCAGAAAACATCTTGATGATCCCCAAGACTTTTGGGAAAATACTCTGTGGACTGACGAGACAAAAGTTGAACTTTTTAGAAGGTGTGTGTCCCATTACATCTGGCATAAAAGTAACACAGCATTTCAGAAAAAGAACATCATACCAACAGTAAAATATGGTGGTGGTAGTGTGATGGTCTGGGGCTGTTTTGCTGCTTCAGGAACTGGAAGACTTGCTGTGATAAACGGAACCATGAATTATGCTGTCTACCAAAAAATCCTGCAGGACAATGTCTGGCCATCTGTTCGTGACCTCAAGCTGAAGCGAACTTGGGTTCTGCAGCAGGACAATGATCCAAAACACACCAGCAAGTCCACCTCTGAATGGCTGAAGAAAAACAAAATGAAGACTTTGGAGCGGCCTAGTCACTCCAAAGTTATTTTATATTTTATTTTCCCTTCATAATAAAAAACTTCATTTAAAAACTGCATGTTGTGTTTACTTGTGTTATCTTTGATTAATATTTAAATTTGTTTGATGATCTGAAACATTAAAGTGTGACAAACATGCAAAAAAATAAAAAATCAGGAAAGGGCCAACAATTTTTCACACCACTGTATTAGTGCTGTAAAATGATTAATCACATCCAAAATAAAAGTTTTTGTTTACATAATATATGTATGTGTACTGTGTCTATTTATTATGTATATAAATGCACACATGCATGTATATATTTAAGAAAAATATGTTACATTATATATTAAATATATTTATAGCTATATGATATAAATTATATGAATATAAATATATACATGTAAATATTTTCAATATATATGCTGTGTGGATTTATACATAATAAATATACACAATATACACACATATTATGTAAACAAAAACTTTTATTTTGGATGTGATTAATCGTTTGACAGCACTAATATATATATATATATATATATATATATATATATATATACTCTGAAAAATAATTGAAAAAATGTACAAGAATGAGTTTAGTAACATAGACAATTATTAGTAATTGCAGGGATGTAATTGGAATCGTTAACATAGTAGTCACTCATTTGAATGGTAAACACATAATGATCCTCATGGTTTCTGCCAGACTGCTCTGTTAGGAATTACTTTAATGATCCGAGATCAACAATTTTTAGAGTGGAGGAGACCTCTCTAATATTTATCTGCTCTAAAGTCTAAAGCAGTTTCAACAAATGTCTCAGATAGCTTTGCAAGAGATGCGTGATTCATATTGAATATTTCATTTTCATTTCAATGTACAATAAAAATTCCACAAGAGACATGCTGTAACTTTTAAGTACAGACGTGCTGGAGAAAAGGTTTAAGTGAACCTTAAAATAATGCACAGAATCAAAGTTTTGTTCATTAAAGGGGCAGAAAAAAAAACAAATGGGGGCAGAGGGAATTCCTGTATCAAGGTAGAGTTAACTTTTCCAATGTTGCTAGGCAACCTGACAATTTCAGGATTAGTAGAAAACAGCACCAATTGTTCTGTATTTTGAACACATTCAATATATCACTGATGCCGGGGGAGCAGAGTCCTCCTCAAACACTATTACTGCAGCACTGTAGCCGGGAATGAAAAAATCAATCCGCCCTTGGAGCTCGCCCGGAATTTATTTCAGAGGACAGGTCCATAATCAAACTTTTAAAAAAGACCAATTTGAGATGCTTTCACCATTTCATTTAGTCTTCTTTTTATCTGAACTCTATTGGTTATACGACAAATCCGGCTCAACATGGATGTGAAAAATTGATTTTTATATATATATATATATATAAATAAACGGTACCCGTTACCTCTTCTGAGGTTTTTGAATCAAGGAGTAAACATGACTGGGCCAAAGCCATCGACAATGGTTGTTTCGCTGAATAAAAACATCATTTGATTGCTATTTTCAACATACATTACTGGATTTCAAAATAAACAGTCATAGGAGGACACTGCTACTGAAAAATGTATTCAGTTCCAAGGTTTTCCAGTTGTAAAATGCATTTTATTTGGCCTTTTTACAAAATGTTTACAATTAAGGGATAACTAAACATCTCTACAGTTTCTTTGATTACGAAACAGGACTAAAATACAGCATTTAGGGAGCACACTCTTATGGTGTACATCTACCATTCACCCAAAAATGAAAGTTTTGTCATCATTTACTCACCCTCATGTCTGTATGAGTTTCTTTCCTATGTTGAACACAAAAGAAGATATTTGGAAGAATTCTGAAGAGCCAAACAGTTGTTGGTCCCCATTGACTTCCATAGTTAGGAAAGAAATATTATGGAAGTCAATGGGGACCATCACCTGTTTGATTACCAGCATTCTTTAAAATATAGTCTTTTATGTTCAACATAAGATCAACAAAAAAACTCATACAGGTTTGAAATGACATGAGGATGGGTAAATGATGACAAAATGTTAATTTTTGGGTGAACTATTCCATAAAAGTGTCATTAAGGTGGCTAAATCCTCATTAGGGTGAACCCGAACAGACGTGAAGCGGAGTGAGAGGCCGATGGTCTGATTTCCATGTTAATTCTGTCTTATGCAGATGATTCCCTGAACCTCAAACTGCTCAAGAAGGAACCCATACATTTCCATGAGTGTCTGGGGCTTGAGTGTAAGGAATATTCCAGATCCACGGTTGATCTGTAAGGAGAAGAAAACACAACTGAAATGCAACAACATACATTAATGGAAACCCTGGAGATGAACAGTCTCTGAGTCTGACCTGCTCCAGGCAGAGTTCATGATGCTTTGAGATGATGCAGAATTATGTATTTGGCTTGGACCAACAAAGATTCCCAGTATGGACAGAAGAGAAGGCTCTGACCTTTGCCTGAAGGCTGACCTGCCTTGAGATACAGTGCCCTCCAAAATTATTGGAACAGTAAAGACAGAATTGCTCTGTTGGCTGTGGAGTCAAGACATTTTCAAATATGATTAAAAGATGAATATGAGACAAAAATACAGAATGTTACATTTTATTATTAGCCGTTTCAACATACATGTTTTACCAAATAAAAAGAACAGCACTTTTAGAGTTCATCCCACTCATTGATGTGAGCATAAGTATTGGGACAGTTGGACATAAGGCAGATATAAAAGATTAAAAGCTATTATTTAGTTGCAGATCCCTTGCGCACAATCACAGAAGTGAGTCTGTGACCCATAGACATCACCAGACTCTTGGTCTCATCCTTTGAAATACTTTTCCCAGCCTTTAATGCAGCCAATTCCAATTGTTGCTTGTTTTGGGGAGTTTCTGCCTTTACTCTCCTCTTCAGCTGGTGAAATTCATGTTCAATTGGATTTAAATCTGGAAATTGACTTGGGCAATCTAAGATTTTCCATTTCTTTGCCCTTATAAATTCCTTGACTGGACTGGCAGGGTGTTTTGGGTCATTGTTCTGATGCAATATGAAGCACTTCCCAATGAATCTGGTGGCATTTTCTTGAATATTGGTAGGCAAGATGGTTTTGTACCCTTCCAAATTCATTCTGCTACTGTCATCATACATTAAGTCATCAGTAAAGTTGAGAGGGCCTGTTCCAGAGACAGCCATACATGCCCATGCCATGACACCACCTCCACCATGCTTTACAGATGAGGCTGTATGCTTGGGATCTTTTGCAGTTCCCTTTTTTTCTCCACATTTTTGCTTTCCCATCACTTAGATAAAGGTTCATCTTTGTCTCATCGGTCCATAAACAGTTCCAAAACTCTTCTGGCTCACCTTTGTGCTTTTTTGCAAACTCTAATCTTGGTGCTGGTCAGAGGTTTACATCTTGCTGTGTAGCATCTGTAATTCTGTGTCAAAGTCTCCTGAGGACAGTAGATTGTCAGAGCATCACCCCAGCTTTCTGGAAGTTGTTGGTGATTTTACAGAAACGTCTTTTAGGGTTCATTTTCACAGCTTTTATGATTTGTCTGTTATCAACTTCTGTTGTTTTCTCAGCCGATCAGGTAGTTGTTGGTTGCTGGTGTCGCTGGTGGTTTCCAAACTCTTGATTTCAAAGTCAGCTCCCTCATCTTCATCCTGGTTTGTGTGTGTCATCATCGAATGCAAGATTCAGAATGCAGAAGTAATGGATATAACTGATACGACACATTCCCTGCTTTTAATATCTGAAGAATGAATGCAACAGGACATAGCTGATCACTTAGAAAGACCTGTGAGACAACTGTTCCAATACTTATGCTCACATCAGATAGGGGGATGAAACTCTAAAAGTGCTGAACTTCTTAGCTGGTAAAACATCTATGTGTTGAATCACCCAATAATAAAATGTGACATTCTATAGTTTTGTCTCATATTCATCTTTTAATCATATTTGTAAATGTCTTGACTCCACAGCCAACAGAGCAATTTTGTCTTTACTGTTCCAGTACTTTTGGAGGGCACTGTATATGTTCATCTGTGGCAAAACTACTGGTGTGTGTACTGTATCAGTATGAAGGATCGTGCACAAACTGTGCAGTTTACTTAATAATGTATTATAGGATATTGACTTCTATAAAAGATTGTAGAAAAGCAGTATCCATGGTAACCAGCTGACACAAATGGATTCAATCTCAAAACAACCCAGCAGTTAAAATACCTCTAAAAAGCGCATGAAACAAAACAATGTGGTGAATGAGGCAAATGGTTCATTGTTAAACTGCTATACCTGTGATAGGAGAACATTACACTTTATAACTTACAGAAAAATATAAGCGAGTCACTTATCTCAAAGGAGTTCTCACAGATAACTGTAAAATACAGAGGCCTATATAGTCAACCTTCAAAACGCTTGTCTTATTTATACATATATACATCTGATGAGCATGTGGTGTAGTACCCAACAAAATTATTTAAATAAATAGATGCCTTGGGTGTATCTTAATGCATTGCATTATGCAAAAATAAAATAAACAAAAATGCTTTAAAAAGTAATACATAACAGCGTTATTTTAGTATCAATGAGATACTATACAGTTGTTGTTGATCTTTTGCATTAGTTTTTATATTGCTATGTTGTTTTCATCTTAATTTTAGATAAAGTTTCTGTCATTTTTATTATTTTTAAATTTGAAGAATTTTGAAGAATTTTATTTTTCTCTTCAGTTTTACTTTTAGTATATCAAGTCGAACCAAATGAACAATTGTTACTGGATGAATTATGCATTAAAATGCAATACTTGAAGTTGGGTTTGTTCAGATCCCTAAGCCCGAGTATGCAATAACGATGATTAACTATGAATAACAATGATTGCCTATGCAAGAACTACTAAATTATTTAATTAGCGCAACAATTTCAAGAACTTTCAATAATAACAGTTTTTTTCATCTAACAGCAGGAACACAGCAGTAGGGCTACACAAACATTCACATCCAGGCTTAATTGTTGCCTGGAAAAGCAGCAATATACGTGAACAGGAAGTGAAGCAAAACTAATCATGGCCAGAAGGGGTGCATAAAAATTGCATGCAATTTACCAAAATGATTACTGAAAATAAACAAGAATGACACACTTCTGACCTAATCTATTCTTGCACATTAAAAAAGCATTCATAAAGAACAACCTCATTTTTTTTTGGAAGGAAGAGTTCTCCTAAAAATGAAAATTATTATAAACTTCACAGCTGTGGTAACTTTCATTGTATGGAAAATTGAAGCTTGAACGATCTGAGTACATAAATGACTTATGAATTTAGTTTTTCGGGTAAACTATTACTTTAATGAGAGGATCTTAAGCAGCACTCAACGGTCTCCTCACTGAATTAAAGAACTAGACTCAAGTAGCTACTGAGCAGCGGTCCATTCTAATTCACAATAGCTGGTCCCTTTTTGGTCGTGAGCCGAGACTGAGCCCGTTTGAAGAGTAGAGAGTGATGAGTTCTGAGCTGATTTAGAGGGAAATGAAACTATCCTTTTCTTATCACTGAGCAGAAACAGCAGCAGCAACAGTCAGGTCAGAAATAGAAATGTATTATTTTGTCTTAATGTAGAAATGCAGGTACTCTTTGAGGTGTACATTTGAGTGTGTGACTGGGTTCAGTCTGTATTAATATCACAGGTGTTGACAGCAGGGGCTCAGATGAAATGAACTGTGAGAGTGAGCATGACGGATGCTCTTATAAAGAAACCATAATCACTAACGTATCCCCTCCCCATAAGAGAAGTCATATTTTAAAAACTCCTTTTAGACATAAAATAATACCTCTAAGAAACACTTTTCAATTAATACGTCATTTAAAATGTCACTTTTTTCCTTTGCCTAAAAAAGTCTGATTTTAATGAAAATGAGTATGTTTTTTTTCTTCCTAATCCTCAATAAATAAATGTATAAGAACGTTTCACTTTTGAGTTTTTGTAATCTCTACAGTGATTTGTATTTTTATTTAAATCAGAAAAAAACCCTAAAATATTATAATATAGATAATACATGATAATACATTTAAATAATTACTTATGGAATTGAAATAAGGAGACTTTTTATTTGGATTACAATAATGAGTATTAGGGTGGAAATGTGCTTATGAAAATTGCATTAGAAAAATGTCACAATTTGGGGGAGAAGATCATCTTAAGTCCTCAAGTTTTTTTTCTAATAAAAATAGCTGTTTTTCCAAACCGTTCGATTCTAGTTTTTAAAACGGAGTTTGGAACACATTCAAAATGATTAATTACAAAGTACTATTAATTCAACCCCATGCTGGTGCTCTGGCAAGCAGAGCATCTGACAGAAATAACACTTGAGACCAGATTACTTCCAAGCAAACAGCTATATGCAAAAATGAAATCAAGTGCAAAAGAAAGTCTCTTTACCTGAACATTTTCATGTATTTCCTTTAGTATGAAGAAGGTCAGGTATGGAAGAGCTGTTGCCATGGTACATGCAGAGAAGTTTGCAATTGCACTTTTGCTTTGTAAAGCCCAGGGTTATCTGTCTGTTTCCTAAAAGCTTTAATTATAGGTCTTAAATGGCCTTCTGGGTATTATGTAGTCTGTCGTATAGTGAGGGATGCACAATAGTAAAGCTTTGGGTGACTTGAAGAGGCAGAAATGCTTGTGTGACTCCATTGCAGTTAATTGTTACACACACAGTTATGTAAACGAATGACATTGGATCAGATCCAGTGGGAAACTGAATATCACACGAATGAGTATCAACAAGGACAGTGACACGATGCATTTGATTGGATAAGCAATCATGTGTAGGAAATGAACTGCCTCTATTAAGCATTTGCGCACTGATAGCAGAGGCGAGACACTGCGAAAGGCCTCGGTGGAAATAACTTTCATCTGAGCTTTCAGTGAGTGCTGTCTGTCCTGGCCGTGACTCTTTGAGTGGACGACTGGAGAATCATAGTTCTGTCCTCCACTTGCACTCATTTCAGAACACTAAAATAATCTTAATTTATTGTCTATTACAAAAAATTTAATAAAAAATAAATAAATAAATAATAAAAATAATTTAGTCTGGCATGAATGCAATTCAGGCCAAGCTGAGAGACACTCCTCAAACAGTATGTCATCATTTTGGAGTTGCATTTTAACCTAATTTGTGTACAAATGTTTGGCAGTCTGATTAAATAGGTAAAAATATGTTAAAATCAAAAGTATAAATGTAAATTAAATATAAATGATATATAACGCATATAAATTACCTATAAATTCTGGACATACAGTGGAAAGTATATATTTTTTTTTAAATATATGTGAAAGAAGTCATATGTTTACTAAGGCTGCATTTATTTGAACAAAAATACAAAATAGTAATATTGTCAATATTATTTATTTACTTATGTTTTACTACTATATCAGCAACAATGGCTATATTCATGGCAACATTAACAGTATCATTTCAATACACCTTTTACAATAATATAACATTTTCTTAAGCACAATAACTATACAAAAATATACAAGTTCAAATATTATTACAATTTAAGATCAATGTATTCAATTTAAAATAACTGTAAATGCAATTTAGTCCTGTGGTGAAAAAGCAGAATTTTCAGCAGTTCTTTCAGAAATCATTATTCTAATATTCTGATTTGGTGCTCAAGATACATTCATTATTATCAATGTTGAAAATAGTTACAGCTTAATATTTTTTTAGGATTATTGATGAATTGAAAGTTCAAAAGAACAGCATTTATTCAGAATAGAAATCTTTTGTAACATCATAAATGCCTTTACTGTCATTTTTGATCAATTTAGTGCATCTTTGCAAAATAAAAGTATTCATTTCTAAAAAAACAAAACAAAACAAAAAAAATATCTATCCTATCTAATATATATCCTTATATAATATATGTGACCCTGGACCACAAAACCAGTCATAAGTAACACAGGTATATTTGTAGCAATAGTCAACAATACATTGTATGGGTCAAAATGATTGATTTTTCTTTTATGCCAAAAATAATTAGGACATTAAGTAAACATCATGTTCCATGAAGATATTTTGTAAATTTCCTACCGTAAATGTATCAAAACTTATTTTTTGATTAGTAATATGCATTGCTAAGAACTTCATTTGGACAACTTTAAAGGCAATTTTCTCAATATTTAGATTTTTTTTGCATCGTCAGATTACAGATTTTCAAATAGTATTTTCTATTTTATAAAAATAGTAATATCTCAGCTAAATATGGTCATATCCTAACAAACCATACATTAATGGAAAGGTTATTAATATAAAGGTTATTCAGCTTTCTGCTGATGTATAAATCTCAATTTAAAAAAACTGACCCTTATGATTGGTTTTGTGGTCCAGGGTCAATATATATATTCCAAACACAGACAAAAAATTTGACTGATAGAGTGCTAAAACATAATTTACTGCTAAAAACCCATTGAAACCACACTGATGCATCATAATCAGTGCAGAAGCCCCAGCTTACTAAACATACTGAGAAGACCGCCCATTTTTATCTTGATCCGCAGGCCACGCCCACTGATCCCAATTCATGCCTGAAGCCTCTGTTATCAAAAGACCTACGCTGCTATGGCAACCACAGAGGGCTTCTGCCTCAGTTCATAAACTGATGACACCCTTGGTTTCAATAGTACCATCGATTGCCGCCTCTATTTTCTCACCATGATTAAAGGTCGTCAAACTGACGTGTCAGGGGCAGGGCCCATAGCGCTATTTTCATTTACTAAGAATGTGGCGCCAATGACAGTTGGATTTTCTCTGCAATTATAGGGCTGAGCAATCAAACGGTCTTTGACAGAGACTGATATAAGTACTAGTGATTCCTGACATTATCAGTAGCATGTGGATACCCAAAAACAGAATAAAATAATCTTATATCTCAAAACAAAGCAAAAACTGAAAATTAAAAAAAGCACAGTCTCTCTAATATGCTCTATTTTCAACATCAGGTGCTTTATTTTTCTCTGCAAAACGTCTGTACCTAAGACCATAATTCAGAACCTGTAATTTCAAGTTTGCCCCGCAAGTCATGATTAAATATCATGGCACTTCCAACAAAGGAATGACATTTCTTGCACCCTTTCATATGGGCTTGGGTTAAAAAAAAAATGGAGATAAGTATAAAATGACATACTGTGCTTTCCCTAGAACTGGATTTGGACTTTCATAAAACAATTTCAGAAATATAAATTCTAAAAATATATATTATTTTTTAAAAATTATTTAACATTTTCAATGTTTTACAACCAATTTATCACACCAATTAACATGAAATCTCTTTTTCTTTTGATAGCATGCGTTGAATGCAAAAATGGGGATATATCCCTGTGAGCCTACTGCCTCTGAATCTGTGCTTTTGCTCAAAAGTCTGAGCCACAAAACACTGTAATTACCCAGCAGATGATAATGAGTTAATTTAGTGTCATCAGCAAGTCCTCCAGGCTATAGTTTGGGTTCATTTGCAATTATGCTGTCAGTCAAAACAATGCAGTTTCACTAAACAACCATATACTTGACTCATGACCAAAACGCTTATTTACATACAATGGCAGGCTTCTCGTTATACACATTGGCTTACAGGAAGCTGACAAGTAACATCCTTTTTCTTCTTGCATACATACATACATACATACATACATACATGAACAGAAAAAGAAAATCATTTATTTGAAATAGAAATCTTTTTTCTATCTTTGTATTTAAAAACAAAATAAATAACCTCATTAATTGGCTAGCTAGACTAATGAGTATCAATGAATTTTTGTTTTTTTTAATTATTTTTATTTTTTGATAAATGCTTTATTACATGAGAACATGAGAGAATTTGGGTGGCAGTAAATGTCATGTTTCCTCATTATTATTCCCATTTGATGGCTCAGAGCACACCACTGTGCAGGAAATTAAATGGCCATTAATTGTGCCATGCACACCCCTTGTGCTTCACTGCTGTCAGCAATTAAAATACGCACTTTGCCAATTGCCATCTTGAGTAGCTGTCTTTGAACACCTTGCTCATCACATATAGAGATGTACACTCAAGAAACACACTTATTCATTATACGAAAGGCTGCTATAATTAAGGAGAATGTAAGTTAGCTAGAAAACAATTAAGTGTCAAAGAGCAAATTAAGACACTTGTATCAAAATCATTTATTTATTTAGCCTGGATACTGGCATGCCCTGCAAGCTTTCATTTAGGCTTTTGCATTGTGCAATTAATACCTACAGAGTGTTTCCTTAGCAATCATTTGAACTCTGAAATTCAAAGTAAAAGTTAACCTTTCTTCAAGCGATGATTCAGTGCACTTTTTACACATTAAGCAAACCTTTAAACTTTGATGCAAATGCCTCATTGAAGTGTAAATCTGTCATTTTAAATATGTGTGGTTGTTCAGAGTTCAGAAGAACATCTTTGACATTTTAATGACGATTGGAACTACAATGAATCTTAGTCGAGTTACTTTTGGGGAATGACACAATGTTCAGTCTCACCTTTGCTTGAGTAATGCTGAGGTGGGAGGTCAAAAGGCACTGGGAAGCCTTTGGAGGAGCTGGAGGCCGGAAACACATTCTTCTCCACAGGAAATGTGCTCATATTCTATACAGACAAAGAGAAAGCACATGTATTATTAATGCTCAATAGGGATGTGCAAAGCTGTTTATGCTCAAATTTAAAATCAACCAGTCTGATATTCAACATATAAATAAGCTAAATAGAAATTAGCCTACTTATTGCACAAAACTCTCACTGTTCACACACAAATTATTAACAGCAACACTGCAAGAGAGGCTTAAATAATCACTACTTGGCCAGATGACTAGTTGACTATCCTGCTCATATCTAATGCCTAAAGTTTTAGTTAAGAATTAACTAGCATCCTACAAAAAAAACTGTTTTCACACAAATAAATAATTATATGCATAATAATAACAACAACTCTAAAAAACAGTATTTCCATAAAAAGAACCAGTGGATTATTTACATTGATCAGAAAAGACTGGGAACATGTAAAAAAAAAAGAAGAAAAAAAAAAAAAAAAAAAGGCCCAAACTCAATGAAAGATCCATTTATTTTAACCTCATTTCAATAGACCTTAAGATATGCCATGACGCCCATGAACTCAGATGATGGAGACAACACATGACAAAAGTGCTCATCCAGCTCTAATGAGAACGTGTGCATTTGTTCATCCTGTTTTCTGTGGAAAAAGCCAGAGGGGAGCAGGGCTATTCTGAGGGAAGCTAAACTCTCATTTGTGTGGTGGGCATGATGATGGAGGGGGCTGGATAGATTTAAAGGGCAGTGGGGAATATATCACCCAGACTCAGACAGCTAAAGCTTTCACAAACCCAGAGAGATGCAGCAGGAGCAAGCACACGCAAACACTGTCCTGCTATCTGTGAAGAAAAAACAGGAAGTGACCTAGAAACTCAATATAAAAAGTTGGACACAGTTAATTCTAAATATGGAAGGCATTTGGGGATGTTTAGAAAGCTTTTTACATACATTTAATCATTTAGCAGACGATTTTATCAAAAGCAACTTACAAATGAGGACAATGGAAGTAATCTAACCAGCATTTAGGACTGTTAACCACTGAGATTAATTACATGTAATAACTGTCTTCCTCTAAACTCCCTCTTTCTAAAGGCCACTTTACCCTGATGCAAGACCACCAGCATTGTCATCCACGTTACATACTATATAGTGGTGGCCAAAATTATTAGAACACTAGTATTTTCACCAGCTAAAAAATGGTTTTAAATCAGTTATTTCTATCTTTTGCTGTAGTGTGTCAGTAGGAAATATCAATTTACATTTCCAAACATTCATTTTGCCATTAATTGTAAAACTTCAGTGAGAATTTTGTTTGCACAAGGAGTCTGACAGCAGCCAGTGCTCCACACAGATCTGATCTGATCATCATCCAGTCCATCTGGAATGAGATGAAGAAACAGAACAAACTGAGACAGACTAAATCCAGAAGAACTGTGGCAACGTCTCCAAGATGCTTCAAGAAGCATATAATATATATATATATATATATATATATATACATACACACACACACACACACACACACATATATATATATATATATATATATATATATATATATATATATATATATATATATATATATATATATATATATATATATACATACATATATATATATATATATAAAGAATACACACACACACATATACAGTGCCACTTGAAAGTTTGTGAACCCCTTGCAGAATCTGTGAAAATGTGAGTAATTTTAACAAAATAAGAGAGATCATACAAAATGCATGTTATTTTTTATTTAGTAGTGTCCTGAGTAAGATATTTTACATAAAAGATGTTTACATTTGGTCCACAAGACAAAAAAATAAATAGCTGAAATTATTAAAATAACCCCATGCAAAAGTTTGTGAACCGTTGGTTCTTAATACTGTGTGTGGTTACCTGGATGATCCAGGTTAAACTGAGCACTGTTCTTCAGAAAAATCCTCCATGTCTTGCGGAATCTTCAGGTTTCCAGCATCTTTTGCATATTTGAACCCTTTCCAGCAGTGACTGTATGATTTTGAGATCCATCTTTTCACACTGAGGACAACTGAGGGACTCAAACACAACTATTAAAAAAGGTTCAAACATTCACTGATGGTCCAGAAGGAAATACGATGCATTAAGAGCCGGGGGTGAAAACTTTTGAACAGGATGAAGATGTCCAAATTTTTCTTATTTTGGAGAAATATAATTTTTGTCCATTTAGTACTGCCCTTTGGAAGCAACAGAAGACTCTTGCATGTTTCCTAGAAAACAAATTAAAGTACAATTTACCTTGATATTCAAATTCAAAAAGTTTTCACCCTCCGGCTCTTAATGCATCGTATTTCCTTCTGGAGCATCAGTGAATGTTTGAACCTTTTTTAATAGTTGTGTTTGAGTCCCAGTCCTCAGTGTGAAAAGATGGATCTCAAAATCATACAGTCACTGCTGGAAAGGGTTCAAATATGCAAAAGATGCTGGAAACCTGAAGACTCCGCAGGACATGGAGGATTTTTCTGAAGAACAGTGCTCAGTTTAACTGTTCAGAACAAACAAGGGACTCATGAACAACCATCACAAAACAAAAAACAGTCGTGGATCATCCAGGTAACCACACACAGTAAGAACCAACGGTTAACAAACTTTTGCATGGGGTTATTTTAATAATTTCGGCTATTTTTTTGTCTTGTGGACCAAATGTAAACATCTTTTATGTAAAATATCTTACTCAGGACAGTACTAAATAAAAAATAACATGCATTTTGTATGATCTCTGCTATTTTGTTCAAATTACTCAAATTTTCATAGATTCTGCAAGGGGTTCACAAACTTTCAAGTGGCACTGTATGTATATATATATATATATATATATATATATATATATATATATATATATATATATATATATATATATATATATATTACATACACATACACAAAATTTTTTTTTTAAATTTTTTTTTTAATAATACTTACAGTAAATAATATCAACAAAACTCCAGAGTAACCTTCAAACTTCTAGTTAAATCTCAGCTAATCTCAAAATACTGATAAATTGTGTGGGTGTAACTAATAAACACGTCTTAGTGGTTTAGCAGAGGCAACATTGAGGTTAATGTGGTCTGGAGTAACATGAGGGTGAGTTAATTATTGAGTAATTTATCTGAATTTCTGTTCAGTCAGCAGCAGGCAGACATATTGACAGAGTTCAAGCATATTTAATTGTTGTAGCACTAGCAAAAACATCACATTTCTCATTACTAACTTCACTGGTTCTTATGTTTTTCACTAGCATCTTCATGTCTATCGAATCCAGCTGTTCTGTTGTTTAACCACAGCTGCTTTTGGTTGCAGTTAAAAACAAGTAGCCAATTGTGTGGTTCATGAGGATGCCAAAGGGTAAATATCCAATTGGGTCAGAGCTTACGTGTTAAACCAGGAATTTTAGGGGTTGTTGTCTACCACAGTTTATAATTTCATCCAACAGTTTTTAAAAGCAAACACAAAACAAAAATGAATTCACTAAACAGAACACCATGAATCCATACGCAATGAGATTGAAAAGTTAAAAACATCACTTCTGCTTGAACATATTTAAAGGAATATTTCACCCCAAAATAAAAAAATCTGTCATCATATACTCACCATCATGTTGTTCCAAACCTGTATAAGTTTCTTATGTTGAACACAAAATAATATATTTTTAAGAATTTTGTTGAACCAAACAGTTGTTGGTCTCCGTTGACGTCCATGTCATTGACGATGAAAGTCAATGTGGACCATCAACTGTTTGATTACCAGCATTCTTCAAAATATCTTCTTTTATGTTTAACATGAGAAAGAAACTCATACAGGTTTGGAATGACATGAGGGTGCATAAATGATGACCAAATTTTAATTTTGAAGGTGAACTATTCCTTAATTTTTAGTTTCAATTCCGTGCATCTCTGCAATTAAGTGCATCTCAATCTTATTGCATGTTATACAGAACATTCATTTTTTTCAAAATTTCTGTAGGAGCTAGTAATTTTCTTGGAGGACCTAGTAATGAGCAATATACATTAGGGCTGGCTCGATACCACTTTTTCAGAACTGATACCGATCCGATACCAAAAATTCTGAGTATCTGCCGATACCGATATCGATCCGATACCAGCGCAGTTTTTTTTAAATCAGTGTAAATTTCTATACCTCTGTGTGTGTTGACCTGCTCATCACAATCTACTAAATATAGACAACTTTACTGCAAAGAAAAACAACAAATGAATGAATATGTAATTATAATCTATGACAAAAATACTAGGCTATTATAAACTAGGTTAATGGATAATTCAGTAGCAAAAGTTACTCTAGAAAAATCATTAGTGCACAATAATTTTATAAAATCTAAAATTTGTGAAAAAAAAAAACATTTTGTTGGGGAACAAAGAAAAGTGAATAAGTGTAGGACTAAATCTGGTAAAAATGATATATTGCTCTTTGTATTGTTGTAAAATATATTAATGGAAAACAAGTAATATATTTCTATATAAATATATATACTGAAAAAATAAAAGACATTTCTTTTAAACGTACTGCACAGTAATGAGGCAGCACCATATGACAGATGAGACGAACAAGAAAGGCTATTAATAATCTTTCATTGTGCAAAAATATTTTAATACGAAAGGCTCCAATACAGAGCGGCACAAAGCACTTATGCGCATGCCGTGCGCAGAATGATGCGCTTGAAGCGCCACAGAGTCACAGTGCACAGGCACAGCGCACAGTCCACATAGAGAAGTTCAAAGCACAAAGGAAAGAGATATTAATGCGTAGTGTATTAAATCTCACTTGAAATATAGTGCACGAAAACTTTATTGTGCTTTATACTGGTTTTTGTGGCTTTCGTGGGTCTTAAAGGGGACCTAACACACACAGATTCACCCAATCTCATGTTAATCTTGAGTACCTATAGAGTAGTACTGCATCCTTCATATCTCAAAAAAAGTCTTTAGTTTTATCATATTTATAAAAGAAAGATAGAGCTTTACGATTCTCTCCGGAAAAAGCCGAGCTCCTGGAGGCGCGCCGTGTGGGCGGAGCTAAAGAGTGACGAGCACTTGCGCCGATCGCCAACAAAACAGAGACATTTGATGCCGTTTCACTTAACATCTGTAGTTCTGAATCATGACAGGGATCTTTTATAGCTGGGACTGCTCCATCTTTCAGTATCAAACGATGTGCAAATCCAGCGTCGAACTGGGCCTTGTTTATAAAACGTTCGTCAACAAACACACTTGTGAAACTCCATTGCTGCCCCAAAAAACAAACTGCATCCTAGGGGTGTGCAGTGGAGCCATTATTTGTATCTGTATCTGTGACAATCTTAAAATTATTTGTATCTGTATTCGGATAGATCCGAAAGTGGGTGTGGCTTAAACCGGAAGTTCGTCATATTACATGAAAATACCATTTTAAATGCAAATCTGTTCGATTCGTAGTTTTCATTTAACAAATATGCCTTGTATAACTAAAGAAAGTATTCTTTTTTATTAAAATTATAACTGTAAATATCTTCTATTTAAAACTTTATCAAAAAAGAAAAATAACTTTATTCTTCTTATTTTCCAGTGTTTTCCAGTGTATTTTCAAATGTTTCTCATGTTCAAAAATAAAATTTGAAAACATGAAAAATTATTTAAAATCATGTCGCTGAATAAATTCATGTGGCTGACTCGCAGCAGCTGCGAAACGCAGGAGTGAAGGAGCTTGGCGCAAGTACAGTCTTCACTCTGCTCCGCCATGTTGCCAGATCTAGTTATTATAAGCGTTTTAATAAAGTGGGAAGATGAAGGTTGAGGTTAGATATTCTGTATCATATTTGCAAAGTACAAGATTTAAACTTATTTTGGTGCATGTTTCAGGAGATTGGTTGTGTTTGTTTTTTGTAGCAATATCTGGCATCACTGCTTCGCCGGCACTGACAGGCAGCAATCAAAAAAGGAGTGCGCGGATAGTTTGTTGCTGAGGAGACCACATTCGTTAGACAAACGCAATGATCACCATGATATTATCTGTACGAAACTGTGTCAAACGCTATCAAAGCAGTACTAGCCATTATTATTGCACAAATCTTAACAACCGCAGACCTCACTAATGTAGTGCTGTTCTAGCAAACATGTGATTGTGTCTGCCAAATATTTTTTCTGTTATTTGGATAAATCCGTTATTCATTTTGAAGCCATTATCCGTGCCTTTCCGAATAAGGCATTCGGCTTCGGGCACATCCCTACTGCATCCACTGTTCACGTAACGCTGGGTTCTTTCGGGAAGCTGAACAAGGTTATCTTTCCCTCACAACCAAAAACACACTTCTTCAGAGACATTCTTCCCGAGCGAGTCCTGTGCAGCAGCGCAGCCGAGTGAAGCGCGTTGATGGGCACGCACTCGCTCTCTGCTGGTCGATGCGTGCACGGGCGCGTTCTTCTGGGAGAAATGCCCATATAAGGAGTTCCACCCTTGTTTACGTCAAAATGTGAACAACACACGTTTTTACCATCTGCACCATTTGGGCTGAGGACTGCTAACCATCTTTTGTAATGTTGACTAGCCCAATAAGAAATATATAAGGTGCCATTAAAGTGTAATATTACAATATACACAGTGAAGTAAAGTGCAACAGAATGTTAATAAATTGTAAATAAAATACTACACAGATATTACAGAATAAACTCTGTAATTCTGTATAATTTTACCTAAGATGAGACATGGTTAAAATTATGGATATGTGATGTATTACATTTTACTGTTTTTTTTTCCACCTTAGCGTTCTTTAATACTTTTACATTTTATTAGAGTATTCTGTTAAGTATGCACAGGCGTTTTAATGATGTGTTACTTCATGCATGACGTGAAAACACCTAATGTCACCACGCAATTCAAATTACACACGCATGTGCTGTCAGCACGTTAATGTGCACGCGTGTTATAGACATACCATACGTCACTTTGCGCATGCGCGGTAAACACATACGTGACGTAGGTACCTGACGTCACCGTGCTACAGTCCACAGCGAGGGGTGCCTCGATTTAGCCGATACCCTGATCCAGCAGAAAATGCCAATATGGGAGCGATACCGATACTGAATATCGGATTGGCGCACCCCCAATATACATGAATACTAAATCAGAAAAATTTACTAAATTATGAAATCCTGTATTTAAAATAAGCATGATTCATCAACTGCGTCTCACTTCAGGAACATGCTTTATTAAGTCAACTACCTTTGTTGGTGGTAAAGAGGACAAGGGCGAGTTTGGCTCACAAGTAACCACTGGTTCTTGATTGGTGTATGGCAACACAGCATGACTGAAACAATGTGACGCTGTACTGAAACCTGAAAACATGCTGTCAAAGGTGTTTTATTAAGAGCAAAAACAAAATGTATTTTGTACTCTGGTGATCTTGAACAGTCTGATCTCAGACTTTCTTAAACAAGAGAGATTTAATTAAAGCACCACACTGTGGCAAAAAAAAAAAAAAAAAAAAAAAAAAAAAAAGTAACTCATTATGAAAATTATGGAGCATGACCTCTACAGATGTAAAAAATAACTTCAATAGTCAACATGCAGCCTCATTTGTAACTTAAGCAAGCAACCAAGTAATGATAACGTGTACTGAATGCAAATATAATGTCCTAAAAACATGCTAAGTGAAAAATATTATACAACCTAAAAAATGGCTAATTATGGATCCATTGTAATGTAACAAACCTTGTGATTTATTCAAAAATGACCTCTAGCAAGACCAAACCATAACATAAACAAGACTGTGTTCAACTCTCACAAAAAAGACACAACACATCCCTTTTGAATAAGAGAGCACAACCTTTCACTACCCTCTTTCAAACTCATTCTTTTCCCCCCTCTTTTTTTCCACGGCGAGAGAACTGAACCATACTGTTGCTTAGCAACTTCTGAAGTAATTCTAAGACTACCCTGACAACAAGGACAAATTACCCTGCAAGTATGTGAGCGCTACACAAAAGCTCCGTCTCTACAAATGGATAAATAAGAGGTCTACTCCAAGACATTATGTTTAGTATTTACACACTTAGAGTAGTTTAGAAGTATGCTCAGAGATTCTACAGATGTCTATTTTGTCTCTGTTGAGCTCCTTCTCTTGAAGTTCCTTCTCTTGGGGTTTTACCGGAGATCTTAATTTCTCTTTTAAACTAACACCCTGCTGGAAGACGGCTAAAGGGCTCGACTCATCAACCAGTAGTAAATATTTTGAAACATGAATAGAAAATATAGGTAACACTCATTTTGGTTAGAGTTCACATGGTTTCTACAGTAAATTCCATGATTTTCCATGACCTTTCCAAGCTTGGAAATCACACTTTTGAAAGTCCTCTCCATATTTCCAGGTTTTTGTGATAGTCCAGGAATTCCATCTGGTGAAGTCATGAATATGCAGAGACAAGCAATATTTACTTCTCCATTGTTGTTCAGTCACAGTACAAGCAGAGTGTGACGGTTGGTCGGCGTGGTATTAGTCCCACCCCTCTTCCACAGTGATTGGTTAGATGACTAAAAAGTGACAGCGATAAGCACTGTGTTTTACCCAAAGTTGAACATTCTTCAACAAATAAATGCTTAGTGTCTCGTCGCAGTCCTGGTGTTTTAAAAACAAAGTTCTCCCATTGAAAACAATTGAATAAATATTCTAGCCTCGGGAAAAAATGCTTTGGTGGACATGCGGCCAAACTAGATACCATCCAGCCACAATCAGAAGCTGGTTTTAAATGAATTTAGCAGAAGGTCAGAAATGCACAGGTATTCGAACAGTCACAATACTCACAAAGGCTGAAGGTAGGTAGAGAACTCCCAGTTCATAGGAACGAACCATAATCTGAGTGTTGTTCTTCTCCAGGGCGCCCCAGGCAGCTTTTGATAAATTGGCACTGCGGAGGATACCAGCAGATGAAGTTTTACCCATGTTTCAAAGTGAAACATTCATGTAAATGTCACCTAAACTAGAAGTGTTAGCATTAAAAATGTCAAAGCTAAAGGATATTGTCGTGGAGATTTTTTTCAGATTGCAATCACTGAATAATTAATGCGTTTTGGACTTAGATGTTTTAGAATGACAGGCTATGCCTGAAGGCTTTGCAACCATTGCAGGCTTTAATCTTCATAAAAAGATCTATGAATAACTCATCACCGGACACGACTGACCAAGAGACACTGCTCACGATCTCCCTCCCTGTGCATTTCAACCACGATTAAAGCCACCGCTTTGAGAAATGCCGCAGGAACAGTGGCCATTCCTGCTGCCTTGAGATGAAAATCATGTGGGCTTCAATACCACAGCCACAGGAAGATCATGTGCTAAAAGATTTGAATAAAGAATATCTTTGTCTGCTGGTAAAAGAGAGGGTTTTAAAACCAGAATCTCTCCTCAGTGATTGGTTTTCTAGGGAAAAATCACCAAAATACAAGCTTTCAACTGTTGAACTTAACATGCTATTCCTGGATGTAATCTGAAAGATAATCAAAGAGAAGAGTGTTCTTTTACCACGTCATTGCATTTTATAACCCACCTGGCGCTTGACCATTTCACCACCAAGACAAGTCTTTACCACTTCAATTGACCAATTGCACTAAAGGACTTTGATTATCTGTAAAAGCGCTGCTGCGTGAGCGGTTCGAGGAAACTTGCTACTTGTCCATAGTGTTAACTAACAAATATATAACCTCCCAGACTGAAGAAACGGGAAATTGGTTATTATTTTGCAGCTAAGAAACAGCCAATGAAAGAGAATGGCATAATCTTCAATAAACAAACATATCAGGCTTATGTTGTGTAAATATACATTTATGGAGCCTAAGTGATCCTTCAAGTGGAACACTATCAATGCAGCACAGAAGACACAAATCTGCCAGGGATCAGAGAAAAACAAGCCTCCTTCTGCCAAGAGTATTATTTTTGCAGCTATGAGCAACTCTCTGAAGAACAAAAGAGCAGAAACAGTGCTGATCTCATCCGGCTTAGCATTAACATGACATATTCAAGACAATAAAGATGAGTTTTGGTGTTTGTTATAAAAGACTAACACAATCATATATACTGTATGCATCATCGACAAAACCTATGAGTAACCACAAACTGATTTCAATGCTGATGCAATTACGTTTAAAATTGTGTATTTCCTTCTAGACTGCTCTTGTTTTTTTTGTGGCGATGTGCAATTTGGAGATGATACATGATAAACATGATGAACTGATACATGATAAAACACTTAATTATCTAATATTGCTAAAGCAGCTTGGATGTGAAATAACAAAAAGACATAAAATCTCAATAAACCAGGCGTTTAACATGATAATATATGATTATATTGCCTATTAATTTAAAAGTGCATTGTGTAATAGCAGAATTGCAATCTGTATTTGAAACCATTATTATGGCTTAACAAAGCCAAAATATTGTAATTGTACAACCTATTTTTTCCTCTAAAATCTAGAAATTGTAAGTTGCATTCAACAAACTTTACCTTGCTAAAACTACTCAAAACAATTTTGTTAATTTAAAAAAAAAAACAAAAAAAAAAACAATAAAAGATTGATACACAAACAATTTTAAAATGTTAGCTTGACAACAAGTTTAACAGGTTTTAGTTGAATCACTAAAACTGGAAATAAAATTTAACTGAACTGAACCAAACTGAACCAAATCTGAAATTAAATAGTTTAAACATATTTAAAAAAGACAAAAATGTAGCTAAAATAAAAACTGAAAATGTAAAAGTAAATGCTTATTCAAAATATTAATAAAAACTATAATAGTATATAAATAACACTAAAATAACTTTGCTTGGCAGTTCTTCAGCCTGCTGTGACTAGAGTAGCTATATCTGATCTGAAATCCTGACTGTCAAACAGGCCTAAAATGAATTCAATTTAGCAAGCAAGTTACTTCATCATTCTAACCTTGTGACAAGGAACCAGGCTAGTTGTGTGAAGTCCGGTGAAACCCTCATATAGGTTTTAATGTGAGGCATCGCATTGCTCCTGCCAGTAACATCAGCATGCCAGCCACTGTTTAGAGGAGAAAGATTGAGAAGGTAAGTGAAGGAGGGAAAGAAAATGGAGAAACACCTGCTGATATACCTTTCCTAGGTGCAAAAACACCCAAAGAAGTATTTCATGCCATTTGCAGGTGCAGAGAGATGATGCTTTAGGGTGTACTGTGCAGACGAAGAGGAGAGCTTTCTGTCTGATTGCCGTCAGCATTCAGGCTTGAATACAGAATTCTACATGGACTCATTTAAATATACTGAGTAGAAGTGTAGAGTGCGCACTCCAGAGGGGGACTGAGATTGAATCTACATCGCAACAGGCCCATCTCTGATCATTTAGCAAAATTGAGACGACCAGTAAAATAGCTTATTTATGGTTATAATGTGTTAAAATGATGGGAGAGATGGGATAAGAACCCAATTGAAATTTCTAAGGAGCAATTTAAGGGTCAGTCAGACAACTCTTGGGAAAGGCAGCTGTTTAGATCACGAGGTCTGGAGCACTGCTAAGGAGCCTTTTCAGGAGAATATTTATGGTAACATTTAAAAAGAGTAATTTTAGGCTGAAAATTGATGAGTATATTGTCAAAATGTTTTTTTTTTTTTCACAGAGATATGAGAACTTACTGGAAGTAAGAGTGAAGCCAGAGCTGTTTTTGAGCTGTCTGTATGCTGTAGGGTAAAGATCCCCCAGCTGCAGGGATAAGAACAGTTAGTCGTTATAGGTGGAGGTGTGAGGAAAAAAAAATGTTTTGATTTCAGAGTAAAAAATGAATGATACCTGGATAGCCTTCCAAACTGTTTCTCACATTTTCCACAGACGGGTAAACCTAGAAATGACAGAAAGGATTCATTACCTTATTTTTTTTTTTTTTTTAAGTTTATGTCAATTTGATTAAATGTTCAGTAATATTCTTTTCTCAAAATAAATTAATTCTTTTGTTTAGGGATTCAAGGATGGATTCAATGGATCAAAAGTAACAGACCTTTACACTGTTAAAGATTGTATTTCAAATAAATGCTGCTCTTTTGAACTTTTTATTCTTAAAGAAAAAAAAATGAATCACAGTTTAACAAAAATGTTAAGCAGCACAACTGACTGATAATAAGAAATGTTTCTTGAGCACAAAATCAGCATATTAGAATAATTTCTAAAGCAGTATGTGACAAAAAATTTTACAATCCCCAAACTATTGAACTGTAGGCTACCTATCCACCCGTTAAACCTACTGAAAACACTAAGAAACTAGACAGAACTAAACTATCTGACTTGCACAATACAGATATGATATCAACAGAAAAGCAGCTTTGTGCATAATGTATTCTTTATATGTCTACATTTAGAACTTCTGAATAATTTCACCTGTCCTTAACAGTTATGGAACTGAAGCCTGCTAATTGTAAGAGCCTTCGGTCTTTAAAGATGACACAGTAACATTAAAGGCTTGATGGTACTGTCTGCCATCCTTCTCTGTGCTGAAGACTCTCCATGTGGTGCCTTGACTTTTCAACTGACATTTAACAATAGCTGCATCAGACAGAAATCAATCTTCTAACCCTTCATCTGAGCAGATATTGTTATGCAAATAACAGAATGGATGAGAATTCTTCTTGTAACTATTGTCTCTAACAGCTCGTGCCGAGAGAGACTTGAAAAGGTTTCCTTTTTTGCAAAATTGGAATTCAAGTATAGCAAATGGGAACATGCTATGAATACTAATTGCTAATTAAACACGCTGGACAGCAACAATTTTCAAATTTCATAGCTCAGAGGAATTATATACTGAAATACATGAATGAGGAACACGCAGATGCACATGTGCGCTCCGGCGCCCCTCCTTGATTCTAACCTAATTAAAATGGAGACACAATTGAGGGCTCATTTATCCTGATAGATAAGCAAGCTGGTAGGAGAATATGCAACTGTGCTTTTTGTAATATCCATCTGGCCACGTTGTTTGCAATCCAGAGAGGGTACGGCAGCGATACGAGCAGATCCTTTCACCGTTTCAGCATGCTCTGCGGGGGCTGTTCGAAACACTCACCAGGAGCATCTGTGTTTCTGGACTGGCTAATGATTTCCCTGCCTTCCCCAGTGTGGTCAGAGTGCGCTGGAACTCAGCTGCCAACCATTTAGTTTTATCAAGTCCCATGGAGCCAATACTGGAGAACTGGCCAAGCACGTGCCAACGCTCTTCGTTCTGCACGGTCTTCGTGTGCTCGCTGAGCAGCTGAGAGAAACAAAAACATGTCACACTATGCATGTCACACTACGTCAATATTTGCATGTGTCTAATTTGGCTAGCTTTTATCAAGTGACAGATGAATTAGCAACAAAATTGGACACATGGCCTTTGACATCAACAACAGAAGATATAGGAACTGTTTTTACCTCTCTTTTAAAAGATAATAAGTCGATTTATTTTATCATAAGTATGCATGATTATATGGTCAGTTGCATGTTATTGTGCGTATTAGTATTGTTTTGCTCTGCTGTCAGCAATGTTTTCAAAAAAGCCCTTGACCTATTTTTGGTTCCCGACCCACCAGTTGAGATCCACTGATGTGGGTTGAGCCTTATGAAGGTGTAAAGAGTGTGCTGTGTGAGTCAGTCATTCATATCAAAGCGCTGTTTAGAGAATGTTCAGTGTGACTTTATTTTAGTACACAAACTGATTTCTCCTGGCTCAGTTTCTGAATCTTGCCAAGACCAATCCAACACCTCGCTCTGCCTGTGTTATCTGAATTCCCTCAATAAATAAGGCATGAAGAGTACATCTCCAAGGCATCCTGCAGGCGTACAATGCTTTTTCATGAACATCAATCATTCTTAAGTCTAGGGCGGAGAGGAACTATTGCCTTTGAAGGAAAAAGACTTGAATCACACAAAAAGATTGTGTAATCACACAAAATCATTACTTTTCTTAATCGTAGATGGCCCCACTTCTCCATGGCAGGTCCTTGATATCTTCCTGGAGTTGAACCAATGAGATATACTCTACACAAGAAAACATATAAAAGAAGTTATGTGATTTAATTTTTTTTTAAATTTTTATAAATACATTTTTAGATTTTTAATTAATTAGATATTACCTATAATATTAATCACCATTTAAATGATGGAGGTGGGATCTATTTCTGCAATTTTCACAACTTATCAAATTCATGTCATATTAGTGGAACCAAACCTGACAGATATGCTGAGTTTTATTTAGAAATCAAACTGCAAATAAACTAGGTATTCATGAGAAGAACGGTATAGTCTGCATTGTTTTCTGAGTCATGTCTGTGAAAAATAATTCCATTTGGATGGACAGATACTCTGATCATAAAGTCTAAAAACTTTACTCTGTTTTTTGTGTATTAATTTGTATACTACCATTCAAAAGTTTGGGGTCAGTAGGATTTTTTTTCCAAGAAATCAATACTTCCATTCAGGATTCAAGGATGAATTCTGTAAAATGTATTCTGGTTCCCACAATAAGGTTAAGCAGCACAACTGTTTTCAACATTGATAATAATACGAAATGCTTCTTGAGCACCAAATCAGCATATTAGAGATTTCTGAAGAATCATGTAATGCTGGAGACTGGAGTAATAATGTTGAAAATTCAGCTTTGTCATCACAGCAATAAATTATATTTAAAAATGTATTAAAATAGAACATGGCTGTCTTGGCGAGCTTTAAAAAAACATTAAAAAAAAAAAAAGTTTACAATGGTATCATCTAATTTACATAAACCCACAACTAAATGGCATGAAAAACTAAATAAGCTGGTTGATTTACATGTCAATCAAACAGTCTCAAAATGGATGGTTTCTGCCAGAATAAGCAGCATTGTGAACGCCTTTTGCAATCAGTCAAAGGTCTGACTATGCTAGTCTGATATCACGTCATCTTTCTAATTTGAATAATGGCTCTTTCACTTGTTAAGATTCTCACCTTGTTTCTGACAGATCATGCTGTTTGATGCGGTCAATCCACTCAGCGAGCTCTGGAGCCCGGTATGCTTCCAGGTATTCCAGCAGGTCACTTTTGAAGTTGGTGGGAGACTCCCCCGCTGTTCCCGGACTTCCCTCCGGTAACCTGGGGTACAGAGGACTCATCCACATCCTGTCATAGAGATACAAGCAACAAATTTACTAATGAAGGGCGTGAATCATCGAAATGTTACTAAGTTCATGCACAAGATTGTCAGATCCTGAAGTTCCGACTGGGGCATGTCATATTTGGCTTGCTTGTGTTAAATGCCCATTTAAAAAGTAAAAAAGTAATGTTTAAAAGAATGCCTCTGAAAAAACAATTCCAAGGGCAATCACAACAAAGTTCATTCAAATAATTCATTCATAAGAGTCATTTGTTTGCGAATCAGACTGCACTAGTTTGTTTTTGTGCAGATCCCACAAAGACAACTCAATAGAAGGATATTGTTTGATATCATTCCACATCTTTTTATTGCATCACATTCAATACAGACTGAAAACTCACACTTAAATGTTTAAAGTATGATTTCTTTTGCCATGACTCAGAAGATTCAGTAGTGAAGGGGCATCGCTGCTAAGAACAAAAGCAATGGAGTAAAAGTTAAATATGTCTCCCATGAAATTAATTCAGTGAAAAAAAATTCTATTTTCATTCACCTCAATTAAAATATGGGGTCTAATTTTACTACGGCTGCTAGCAATAAAGCAATACACTAGGCCAATTTCTAATCATTTTTTGCTAGTTAACATTTTAACTTTTGTAGAAAAGATCAAGAGACCCCTTCATAGTATTAGGCTTCTGCATTCTACAAGTGCATACATTCATGCAAAAAAAGACTTCAACATGCTAGACTTCTCCTAAAGAAGTCCAATAACTCATGACTGTAGGAGTGTGGGGACTCGTCTTGACAGACTGGTTATAGCATATTCCCATGAGGCTCAAGGAGAACAAATCAATATGGATTCAGATTGGAGCCATTACAATAAAGGCAGCAGAAAAGCCCTTCAGAAGAGACTTGAGAGGAAGAACCTTCATCTGTGTGAATAATAATGAGAATGTGGCTTGCGCTGCAATCTAGAAGGGATACCTGGGATCATACAGAACCAGATGGGGAGACATGCCAGACCTTTAATGATATTCATTGTGCTTCACTGTGGTCTGAAGCTGATAGAGACAGGTTGGCAAATGCGAGGAACAGAGGGTGCATTCTACATAACACTGACGAAATACTCTGGCCTTCACGCAATCTAGCATTTGCCCAGCCAATTCAAACAGCTGAACTATGCCTTACTATCGTGAGACAGAAAAAACTGTTGCTGTTTAAAAGCTTTGCAATTTTCATGAGAATAGCAGATCTATTATCCATTCAGCCATGGTCCTAACCTCGCTCATTACTCAGGCAAACACACAAGCACATCTTTCTGACACTAGGTGGCGCTATATGCAGCAAATTTATGTTTTCGCTAATAACTCCAAAACATCATGGACTAGAAACAAAATATCTATATCCTATGTCCTATAATATCTATAATGTCTAATTGAATATTGTTAAGTACAATACCACAAAAATTGATGCATATGGAATTTCTGAAGACATATGCACCAATTACATCAATTGTTGGTGATCAGGGGCAATCTACGGCAAAGCGGTTCAGCTGTAATTAAATTCAATGTGAATTATCATTTGCTACCCCGTTTTACTATGGAAGCCCATTTCCGCCACTGAATAAAAAATAAAAGAAAGTTTATTGCAACTTTTTATTTCACAATTCTGTCTTTTTTCAGATTTATTTTCCTCCGAATTGTGAGATATAAACTCGCAATTGCGAGTTATAGTCAGAATTGCGAGATATAAACTCACAATTCTGACTTTTTTTCTCAGAATTGCATGATATAAACTCACAATTGCGAGTTATAGTCAGAATTACGATTTATAAAGTCACAATTGTGAGATAAAAACTCACAATTCTGACTTTTTTTCTCGCAATTGCAAGTTTATATCTCGCAATTCTGACTTTTTTTCTCGCAATTCTGATTTTTTTCTCTGAATTGTGAGATATAAACAAGCAATTGCGTGTTATAAAGTCAGAATCGCGAGATATAAACTCGCAATAAGATATAAACTCTTAAAGATATAAACTCTTAAAATTCAACTCTGCCATCACAGAAATAAATGACTTTTAAATTATATTAATTTAGAGAACTTTAAATAGTAACAATACTGTAAAATATTGCTGCTTTTAGTGTATTTTTGATCAAATAGATATAAACTCGCAATTCTGAGAAAAAAGTCAGAATTGTGAGTTTATATCTCGCAGTTCTGACTTTATTTCTCAGAATTGCGACTTTATGTCTCAGAATTGCGAGTTTATATCACGCAATTCTGACTTTATTTCTCAGAATTGTGAGTATATATATCTCACAATTATGACTTTTTAACTCGCAATTGTGAGTTTATATCATGCAATTCTGAGAAAAAAAAGTCAGAATTGCGAGTTTGTATCACGCAATTCTGAATTGTGAGATAAAAAGTCACAATTACCTTTTTTATTTTTTATTCAGTGGCGGAAACGGGCTTCCATATTTTACACTAAATTCGGGTTCAGTAAGTAAGAAATTAATAGCTACAAAAGATTTATATTTGAAATAAATGCTGTTCTTTTGAACTTTCTGTTCATCAAATAACCCTGAAAAATGAACCATAGTGTCCACAACAATATTAGACAACACAACTGTTTTCAACACTGTTAATTAGAGAAATGTTTTCTGAGCACAAAATCAGCATATTAGAATGATTTCTGAAGGATCATCATGTGACACTGAAAACTGGAGTAATGGCTGCTTAAAATTCAACTCTGCCATCACAGAAATAAATGACTTTTACATTATATTAATTTAGAGTACTTTAAATAGTAACAATACTGTAAAATATTGCTGCTTTTAGTGTATTTTTGATCAAATAATAGCAGCCTTGGTGAGCATAAGAAACTTCTTTCAAATAATTGTTCACAACAAGACCAAAAACGTGATTAGTCAATAGTGCCAACTTTGATTAAATGTTAATTTTAGAAACAAATGTACAACCACAGGCATTTTCAGCTGGCCAGAGATGCTTTGGTGGACACACTGCCTTATTCTTTCAAATTTAGCAGCTGTGGCTATTTTCTCCACTTTTCTAGTCTGCCAATCATTTTCATGTATGGTTACACTTTATTTACAGGGACATTGAGGACAAGAAATAATGCATAGAGCAGGTGGGAATGGTCTTGGGAATTATGAAGCCGAATTCAAACTCACATCGCCCATATAAACACCATTGAACCATATGGCACAGCATGTGCACTAACCGCTACGTCACAGCTCCAACAGCACTTAATGCCCTCTTTGTGAACTGAGGGCAATACAGGTTGAGTGAATGTGCCAATATACTGTACTATGTCAGATTGTCTGAATATATGTATGCCAGCGGGTTTAAATATTAACTGCTCAATTTAGAGATTTCATTTCCTCCTCACTAATCCACAGCTTAGTGTGGTTGATAACCTAACTGCCAGCCTAACCCTATGACTCTGGAGCTTTTGTCTCCTTAATGGTATTCTGTTCCTGATACACCGTTAATAAAATTGAACCTAATAACCCAAAGTGATTGCTAATTCATTGGCCATCGTTCTGACCTGCCTGCTAGCTTCTGCTGGTATGAATATGACACCATGGAGAATATCTTTATTAAAGGACAGCTTTCATAAACCGCTGCTTCATTTAAGCAATTATTCCATGTAGCTAATTTAAACACACCATTTCGGGTCAGAGAGGTGTCTATAACAACGTGATTGGTTTATTTGGATTTGCAGAGCTCAACACTCCTATTTAGGATACATCAGCTTAATTTCAGTTTACTCTAAGTGTCTGCTCAGTGTGTTGTCATAGCAACAGACAAATGTGTCATTATTTAGGACTAGCGAATGCACCACTTTCATTTCAGATATGAAACAAATGTTGGTGTATTCAGAAAACGAGCAACTACAAAAGAGAGCACAACATAAACAGCTCGTTTCTAAATTGACTGCACCGTCAGCTAGAACGTTTCTGACCATTCATTCACACGAGTGTGCTTTTAGCCCCTCCCATTCCACACTGGACCACCTTACCCCTGTGTCTTCTGGTACCAATCGGCTCGGATGAGGTTTGAGGTAAGGATGATGACTCTGAATCCCTCCTCGTACCAAAGCAGCATCATTTTCCTGCAAAAGGCAACTATGATTTTAATACGACTGATCTTACATAATGACATTCATTTGATGTAATCTCTTACTTTCATTTGTGTCCATCAAACAGTACAAAACACTACCATTAAACCCTATGGCACATTTACCAAAGACTCACTATTACTTCTCTGCAAAATTACTTTGATTTTACCTAAAATCCATGGCTTTTTAAAAGAATACATTTAAACACTGGGCCACATTTATTACGCCTTCAGCTTTTGTGTTATGTTAATTATAACAAAAACCCTACGTATTGAAATACAAAATCAATTCTATGCTCTTCTTTGTGTGAAAATGTATTATTTTACTTAATAAAATAACTCTCCATGTTCTTCAGAGAGGGACGTTTAGAACTCATTTAAAGGCAAATTAGCACATGAAGATTTGACAAAGGTGTTCGAGAAGGATTATACTGCCAATCTTTTTGCTCTTTTGCTTCCTTTTTTGCTGAATTTATAAAATAAGACAAGCAATTTAATTCGCTCCTCTGGAGTCAAAAATGCTCAATCCTGTTATGTCTTTCTCTGTTGAATAAAACATGAAAGATTCTTGTGCGTGAAAACAGTACTCTAGGAATACATCACATTAAAATTCAATACTGCGCCTGTTTAACATCTAATTTCAACTCATCACAATAGATGCTCAGCTGATAACCTGCACGCCGGCATGGACTGCGAAGACGTTAATACTCACTCGAGTAGCTTGAGGAGTGCTACATTCAATATGCATTATTCTACTGACTGCTAATAAAACCTAAATCCTGATCAAGGTGTTAATGAAATTATATAAGTGAGCTACAACACCACCACTGTTGCACTGTTACTTAAAAACCAAGCCACCACTAAAACCACACTAATATATGTTTTCTGAATGTTTCATTTCATAACTGTGAGCATTAAAATGTTTTGATGTTAGGTGCTCTCCTGACTGAGCAAATTGCTTTATCCATATTCTGTGATGGTACCGGTGGGATGTGGCTTACAGCTGGCATTTCAGCTCATCCCAAAGGAGTCCCATGGTTCAGGTCTGGACTTTGTGCAGGCAAGTAAAGCTCTACACATCAGACTCAAGCATTTAACTGGTGGCATCCTATGACAGTGACATGTTAAAAGTCTTATCATATGTGACCCTGGACCACAAAACCAGTCTTAAGTCGCTGGGGTATATTTGTAGCAATAGCCAAAAATACATTGTATGGGTCAAAATTACTGATTTTTTTTTTTGATGCCAAAAATGATTAGGACATTAAGTAAAGATCATGTTCCATGAAGATATTTTGTAAATTTCCTACCGTAAATATATCAAAACTTAATTTTTGATTAGTAATATGCATTGCTAAGAACTTAATTTGAACAACTTTAAAGGCAATTTTCTCAATATTTTGAGTTTTTTGCACCCTCAGATTCCAGATATTCAAATAGTTGTATCTCGGCCAAATATTGTCTGATCCTAACAAACCATACATCAATTGAAAGCTTATTTATTCAAATTTCAGTTGATGTATAAATCTCAATTTTGAAAAATTGACACTTATGACTGGTTTTGTGGTCCAGGGTCACATATGGTTGAATGCTTTATTCTACGCACCTGTTTTATGGTTGTACATATATGTTTAACAATGTAATGTAAAGGATTTTTACTAGAAACTTCAAGCTTAAGTCTTCACCCACTGCCTCACTAAAATTATATAGATAAATAAAATGTCCAACACTCACGTATGATGTGTGCCAAATGCAATATCCAGTTTGGCCTGTTAAAAACAAGAGAGAGTTTGATTCAACAAGAAACATTTAATATTCCTTTTTTTTTAAACATTAAAAAGCCTGCCTAAAAGTATTTTTTATATGTTTTTCCAATAAACATACAGTTACTGAAAGACATAATATTTTAGAGGACCTCAGACTACCATAAACTTTAATGCTTCCCTCTAGTGGAAAAAGTAGGTTATTGCAAAAATGACAGAACCTGGCAGAAACGAATATGTGGATATGGTTTGGCTTGCTCGATTAACCGAGCCTTGGACTCTCTTTTTTCTCCGTGAACGAGTATGACCGGTTTGTCCCTAAAAACAACAAAAACAAACAGCATAAGTACTCACTGACATGTGTTCAGTGTTGTGAAATGAGTGTGCAATTCTACATCAAATCCAAAAAGGTGAGATTTCCTCCTACCTGAATTCAGGTGGATACTGCTCCACCATCCATGGAATGTCAAAGCAGTAATTAAACTACAAAAGAAAAAAAAAATGTTGATCAGGATAAAAACATGGTTGTCTCTTCAGCTGCAACTTCATTTATTAACACAATACCTGTACAGACTCTTTCAGGGTTCCAAACATTGGAGAAAGTATCTCTGATTATAGAACAGAAGGAGAAAACAGATTATAACTATAATTATAACATGTATCAGAACTTTATTTATTTTTTTTTTTAAGTAGACAAACTCTTTACATACCTTTGATATGCAGTGCTCCAGTGTTGAACTTTTTTGGTATCCCAGTGACTTTGTTTAAATAAAAACGATAGATGTCATTCATAGACAATAAATTGGTCTCAAAGAAATCAGCTGGCTCTTCTTTATAATAATTAGTGCCATGAGGACTCGGAGGACGTTTGTCTTCAGTCTTCTTCTTCTTAGGACTTACATTAGACTTCTTAGGCTCTTTTTTCGGGGCAGGTGGTGGAGTTTCATCATCACTGCTTGAGAGCTTCCAGCCGGCCTCGTCTGTTTCTCTCTTCCTCTTTACAGAAGGTGAAGGGTTGCTTTCATATTTTACAGGGATGGTTTGATTCACATGTGCAGCTTTCCTGGCTTCAGATCCCATGGAGGGAGCGGACGGTTCTTTCACAGAATGGGTGTCCTCATTGCGTTTTGGACTCAGCTTGGGCTCTTGCTTGAAGAAAGTGGTGATCGTATCAGGTTTTCTTTCTAAATCAGGTTTAATGCTTGGTTTGTTTGACACCTTCTGGGGTGTTGGAGGAATAATGTTGTCCTCGTCTTCACTATCTGATATGGTCCACTTGCCGTGTTGACTGTCCTGGGACATTTTTGTTCAGCTGTGGATCACAGTAATATTTTACTTTTATAGCTGCAAACAGTAAACTATATACTGTAAACTTTCATACTATGTAATGAATACAACACTGTCTGGTTTTGTCTTAAAATAACAACTTTGTGTATTTGCACAGGTAGATGGAGTTTGTACAAAAGATAAATGCTCGCATAGATGATAGATCGTAAAGCTACACTGTATGCGTTACATAATACCAATGCAGCTCAACGTAAATGAACTTAGACTTACAAAGAGGCGGGAAGAGGAAATGTAAGGCTACAAGAAGATAATCTTAAAATTGTTTACGGTTATAAAGAAAGATAAGTGCTGCAAATATACAGCTACAAAACTGCTAGACCCTTGTCCATTTGAAAGTAATATCATAACAGCACAGTGTTTTGATTTGGCACGCACTCGCTCTGAGTATATTCCACTTGTAGCAACAGCAGAGACGCGCCACAATGTTCTTCAAAATAAAAGTCTATGATACTCGACATTGAACAATCTCATAATTTCGACTTTAATTTCATAATTATGATTTATGTCATCATTTCGACATAATATGTTTAGCTTTAAGCAAACATATATATCTATATCTATCTATCTATCTATCTATCTATCTATCTATATATATATATATATATATATATATATATATATATATATATATATATATATATATATATATATATATATAAATAATTTTTTTTTTCAGATGTGGCGGAAGTGGGCTTCCATAAATATAATGTTTTGTAAATAAATAACGTTATACCACTGGGAGTTTTTTTTTTTTTTTTTTTCCAGATATAAAGTTTCATTATGAGCTCATTGTCATCCCATAGCTCAACATTCTAAAAGTTTTATTTATTAGTTTTTTTTTTAAAAAGAAAATTAAGTGACAAGCAAAATTCATAGAATAATAATAGAATTATAATAAAAATAATAATGTAAGTATTGTATAATAAGTAATGATTATAATGTATTATGTAATATTTTAACACGTCTAGTTTATTTTTTTGATCAGTATTTCTTTACAACTGCGTATCCTGTGTTTTTATTTTTGCATTACAATAAAGAGGATGGGGGTATACTTAATTGTCATGAAAATAATGTAAAATGCAAGCATCCTTAATTGCCCTAAAATAAGCTTTTTCTTTAAGCGGAATACAATTTTTCTTACACGTTAATAAATTGATTTGATGGGTGAAATATGTTGATGAAAGATTTCTCGAAAATTACTTGCAGTGAGTAGCTTTTTACACTTTTATTTTGAAAATAACGGACTATTAATCATAGCTCATTCTCATGTTTCTATCCAGTCAGCGTCTCTGGTACTGCGTGCTGCTCTTCATAGACAACCAATCCCTCACATCCATACGGTTTCTATGCAAACATCTACAACTTTCCAGAAGCCTTCAGATTTTTATTTTTTTATTTAGGTTGTCTCAATGCAAATATTCACAACTGGAAGAAGCTTCAGGAGTGAGAGAGAAATAAACAATGCCGAGAGGAAAAAAATGGAGTTGGTAAGATTTGAGTTAATGTTGTTGAACGCTTGTGAAACAGCTTAGTTTGAAACAGATTCTGGTGTGGATGCTGAGTTGACACATACGGTATTTATAAAGGACGATATTGTGATCGAGGTAACGTTAAGTGGTTAAGTGGTTAAACGACAGAACATTGTCACATTTCTGTGTAAGTGAACGAGCATGGGATGGATCTGTGCTGCATTATTTAGACAGCGTGGTGTTGTAGCATTTAAATAACACGTTAGATGTGAATAGAAAACTAAATGAGGTTTCTCGACATTTCAGACTCAAACGAAGAAACATTTCTCTACCTAAAGAGGTAAAAAAAACGTTCCGCCCGAACAGGGACTTGAACCCTGGACCCTCAGATTAAAAGTCTGATGCTCTACCGACTGAGCTATCCGGGCTCTGCACGGCGTTCTGGGGAAAGACAGCTAAATCATGACTTGTAATGGAAAATGCGTATTATTGACTTTAAACAGCAACCTCATAAATCATTACGATCATTGCAAAGAAGTAATCTGTATAATATTGTCTGGACATAAGTGTTGTGCCTAAATCACTAGAGAAATCCGTGACTAACGTTAGAGGTCGCTGTTCATTGATTATATGTTTGTTTGTTTTGAACGCGGCGGGGGTTTGTTGAAGATCTGTGAATGAGCGGTGCTGTGAAACATGATTATTTATTGCTTGTTCTATTGTTATTATTATATTTTTGTTTGGGTTTTACCTTTCTGATTGTTATTTGAATCATTAAATACATTAATGAAACAATCCAGTCCATCCGGATGCCTCTGATGTACATTATATATAATTTACATTTAGATTGTTTTTTTGTTTTTGTATTCTGTAAAGCTCCTTTGGAAATTATGTTAAATAAAATGCATAAAATATAAATAAAAACGTCTGTAATGTTCACCAAATTCTCCTGTATTACAAATGTTTTTTTTATCTGCTTGGCATTTAATCTGTATTTGAATGCAAAAGAGTAATCCTTTGAAACTTAAAGTGTTTATTAAATCACCTTTGATTTTAGTATTGCGCTAAATTAAATTTTGTGCATTTTGGGTGTTTATTAGGTGCTGTTTGGTTCACTTTATATTATCAGGTGTTAGGTGAATGTTTTATTTTAGACATTAAGAGTGATCAAATGGATTTGTATGTCTGTCTTGCACTTTCCATTTAGTATTTCTGCATCAGAGCAATATGCATCCTAGGATGTAAAATAGAAAAGGTTAGACATGACTGAAAAATGAATTTTGGTTAACATTAAAGCCATGCTTTCTGAAATGGTGGCGTTATGCTGCCTCGTCAGATTTAGTGTTCCTGCTGTATGTCTGTTGTTCGCATCAGAGCAAAATGTTTTCCAAAATACAGAAAAGAGAAGTTTAGATATTACCAGGGTAACTTTGTATAAAATTAAAAGTTTTCTGTGTGAAATAGAGAGCGGTAACAGATTTTGGTAACCCGTTATGGTGCCCTGTTGGATACTGTGACCCTGCCGTATCTCTGATGATACATGGGGCAACGTTTTGAGCAATTTTGCCGGGCAACTTTTTTGAGCAGTGTTGCTTGGGTAGTTTCCCACTGAAAATGGGTAACAAATTTCTATCTGGATACTTTAGATCGGTCGTGGACCCTGTGTCTCACATTTCAACAGACACCCTCTTCACCCCGCCGTGCTCACAGTAGTGTGCATGAACGCCAGGCATATTCTCCCACAAACATTCACTGGACAAGTGACCTCTAATCACAGATTTCTTTCATCTGCAGTGTTAAACATAGATTATTTTCTTAAAAATCCTATTAACATTCAGTACGATCCCTCTCTGTTTACAGTCCAATTTCATATGAAACTTATACATACTTCTTAATAAAGACTGCAGTTTGACTGTGAATGTAATATATCCATGTCTATGTTCTTTAGGTTTTCCATCAATGTGATGTGGGTAAGAAAGGTTATTTGTCCAGAGAAGATCTTAAGATTGCAGTGGTCATGCTTTTTGGATACAAGCCATCAAAGGTACAGAAAATAATCAGAATCACTTGCTAGAGATTTTCCAATATATACATTTACTCTCTTTAAATGAGACCTGCTGAAATTCTACTCAGGGGTCAGCTGCTTAAATAGCCTCTATGTTAAGACTGTCTTAGGGTGTGTTCACTTCACACTGAATTTAGATGACTAACTTTTAAGACTAGTCTATGTAATCGGCCCCTGCTGGGATGTTGACTAGCTTTGATTCCCTGAATGAATCGTTCTTTTGATTCGGATCTTCTTTGCGTTGAACCGATTCTGACAACCGGTTTGAACGATTCGATTGAAATCAATTTCAGCCGTTCTAGTGCCAACAAATCACGACACTGTTAAATAAATTAATAAGTAAAACCGTTTCATGTAATCGATTCGCGAGGACGCCACACCCAGGATCACATGACCAAAAAAGGTACAACTACAATTATTCCCTCGAACTCGAAGTAACCGTTGCATATAGATATATCATAATATGTAGCATTGCTGATCGTTAACTGCCTTGTAGAAAAGGGGCATCATCATGTGTGGATTAAGATGCTTCCCTTTTGATTTGGAAGAACCATTCAACTACTTTACCGGAGTAACTCAAGTGCGAAAAAAGCCGCTTGGAAATCGCCTACCATCTTATTCAGACATCTGTGGGTTGTGAGTGAGCAAAAGTGAGTAACGTTAATAGTAAAAGATTTTGGTATCGAGCATATGACTGCTACAGCGAAATGTGAGTTACTTTAATAAGATAAATGAATAACGAATTCAACAATGTTAGAAATATTAAACGTACTAGAAATAGGTTTACGACTTCAACACGATGGCCGCATGCGCAACGCACTTGCCGCCGCCTTTTATGTCTATAACTGACAGAAGTGGCTCGATCTCGTTTTATCGGACTGTCAGATAATCAAAACAGTTTTACTGAGTGAAAACATGATTTCAATACTTACATAGTGACAACTATTTGTGTGTCAAGTATAGCCTAAATATATTTTATGATTTTAAGCTGAAAGGGATTGGAGTTTTTTTTTTTTTAATTTATTTATTTTTTTAATTTTTAAATTTACAGTCTTGCTTAATATATATATATATATATATATATATATATATATATATATATATATATATATATATATATATATATATATTTTTTTTTTTTTTTGTTTATATATTTTTATTATAATTTAACATTAATTTTGTATTTTCTCTTGCAGTCAGAGACAAATATCTTGATGGAGAATGGTGCTATTAAGGACTGTCCAGGTAAGGGCACAATATAGCACCTGTCATATAGAATTACTGCATGCATCACAGTTTGCTGTACTGTTGTACACATGCCAGTGCTGTGTATTTTAGTGTTTTGCGATTTACCTTCAGCAGACGCTCAACCCACATTGATGTGCAGTTTAAAATTATATGCACAATTTCGCTCCTGATTTATTTTTCTATGTGTAAAACCAAATTTTATACCGCTCAGGCAAAGTGAAAGGAAAAGGAGCTTGACGTAGATACAGTGTAATCTTTTCACACATTGCCAGTAATGAAATCCTGACAAACAGCGGTAAATGTTCCCGTGAAATGCATACAGGATTTCTACAGGCCTTTTTGACAGACAGAAACACTGAGGAAAATGGGGGTTTGGCAGGACAGCATTTTGAGGGAGACATTAAATGGTTGAAGACCTAGATTAGTAAGTAATTTGTTTCTTGTTTTATCCCACAAGCAAATTGCTTTTGTATGCTGCCCTGTGGGAAAGCAGAAGATAATCTAGTTAAAGTGGCATGCTTTGTGTGATGAAATATTCCACCATTAAATCTTGCTCAGAGCAAATGATGAATTAAATTGCCCCTCTTTTAAATTTCATGTGATTACTAAATTAGTGATGGTCGGGAGGAGAGGGTTGCTGGTGGTGGTGTGGGAGGCTTGACTAGACTCAGTAGTGAAATGCTTTGGCAGGCTCATCGCATGGAAAAGAGGCCACTTAAGGCTTCAGTGCTACACGGTGTTCACAATATCACTGCCATTTGCCTAGCCCACTCACCCCCTTGCTACTGTCCTTCTCTTTATCTCACTCTCTTTCGTCTCCTTTGACTGGCGAAATAAGCGAGAAACGGAGGAAAGGTCACACAGCTAGCTGTCTTCTAATTGCGATTTCTTGTGCCTCTATTTTTATCACAGAGGCATGAAAGCTTCAGGATGTGAGATGTTGTTGATTCAGAAATTCATCCACAATGGTAACTGATGGATATTTATAGCTGCAGTCTGTAACCAGCTAGTGTTATAAACTATCGCCTTACTTCACAACGGTTAGCTTGTAATAATGTTTTCTAATTTGAATGGTACGGGTAGGTTTTCGCAGGAAATTCGAGCATGCTGCCATGTCATTACGTCACGTCTGTAAACATAAAGAAGTTGTCCCGGCTACTAGGCTATCTCATGTGAGGATCCTGCAGGTGACAGATCGTTTATAGCCTTTTCTCACAGCAGCTAGAATAATTAAATGTATTATTTTGATGGCGGATTGTAATCCAGAAAGGATTATGTGTTTATGAAACGCATGTGAATGAAATTAAATTATATTCCAGTTTTAAATGTGCTTCTGATTACAGATAGCCTGGGATTACACAAGATTTGTATTTTAAAGACAACCAGTTCGAAGGGAGCATAGTTTGCTTTTTGGGTTAAAAGAATTTCTTAATATGAAATTCAAATGGTATGACAATTAGAGATTAGACTGTACAGAAATTGAAATCTACATGCTAATACACACTATACTCATAGTCACACAATGCTGATGTTGTTAACGTTAATAATTTGAGAATAAAGTATAACAATAATAATAATTTGCACGGTTTGATGTGATATGAGCTAACCGATCTTTAGATAAAATCACCATTGGTAGCATGATTTATTGTAATGCTTTTTTCCTCAGTTGGTCAGAACAAACATGGCAGACTTGTTACTTGTTCAGATGACAATATACGGTGAAAATTCTTATTTTTTGTCATGTATTCCAAGACATAGGCTTGAATCTGTGATTGCAAAGTACAGTAAATCTCCACACCGGTGTGGTGACTGACAGATTGACACACATACTCCTCAAAACATTAGATTCATCCACGCTGGAGCCGTGCCAGAGCACAACCCACGCAAGGAAGATAATTCCGCACACAGCTGCAATTGCAGGTTTTCTAACAGAGATGGCGACAAAGAAGCAAAACTTACTGACTGCAGATTTAATAAAAGATGTTTATTTTTGGCCTTTTTTTGTGTTAAGAATACAATGCAAGGCGCAAACTCGCCTTGCCCCCATGAGCACCACAGGTTAATGTGACAGAGCAACCACTAGGCCACTAGCAGCCACTACATCAATAAACTAAAACTACTCCAATTATTCAAATCCATTGAATAGTTGGAGTAGTTTTAGTTTATTGATTAATAAGTTTTAGGAATACTTTTAGGTATTTTTAATTTTTAGTGTGGTAGAAACTCTTATGAAGGTAAATACCATTTTGTGGTGACCATTATAATTCATAAAGAAGTGCTAAATTATTAGACATTTCAGTGTTGCACATATCTCCTGCTATTCTTGTCCATTCTGTTGACATGAACATACTTATCAGATAATCAATACTGACCAGAATTTTAGTTTAATCTGTACATCCCTGCATAAACAGCCAGCATTTGTTGAGAATACTAGAGGAAAACTCCGAAAACGTCTAAGCCCTATGCATATGAACTGCATTCAAATTCATGCAAATGTAAACATGGGCTCTTCCCAGGCTTTGTATGACAAGTATTTGATTATGATGGCACTTGATTTGAAAAGCCCAGACAAATGCTTGACTAACCAGAATGGCACAGTAGATTAGATCTTAAAGGGGTCATATGATGTTGCTTAAAAGAACATTATTTTGTGTATTTGGTGTAATGCAATGTGTTTATGCAGTTTAAGTTTCAAAAAACACATTATTTTCCACATACTGTACATTATTGTTGCTCCTCTAAGCCCCGCCTTTCTGAAACATGCCAATTTTTACAAAGCTCATCGTTCTGAGAAGCGAGGCGTGCTCTGATTGGCCAGCTATCCAGTGCGTTGTGATTGGCCGAATATCTCAAGCGTGTAACAGAAATATTACGCCCCTTACCTTATTGTGATGCCATGTCCCGGCGCGACGATACAAAAACAATAAAACCCATTACAAACGAGGCATTTGTTGCATCCAGTGGGGACATAATTACTGATTATATGACTTATACTGTCTTTTTATGCGTCGCGTTGCATCACGCCGCGTAAACATTGCCATGTATGCATATGTGATTGGAGAAATGACAAACAACAAGTGCTACTCTACACTGCTCAAAACTCACGTTTGAATAGTCGGTGGCAAATTCTTTAAATATGAAAACATAATTACAGGCTGTGAGTCAGAAGCGGCAGACTGTCCTTGTGAAGTTGGAATTGCCCCACTTTATAGAAACAGTCTTTGAGCACAGCTGGCAGCTACTCCCAGGTTCAGGAAATAGTCCTCCGTTAAATGCGATGCACACACTCGAATATTTGGGTTGAACTGTTCTGGAACAGTGTTGTAAATACAACTTAACCACTGATTTCTATTGTGTCCTCTTTTGGAAGCCCAAACAAAGTACTTTCGCTTTCACAACGAAACAGCGTCTCCAAGACATGGCGCCGACCGTAGCAACAATACTACAGCGAGAATAAAAGTCCCGCCCTCTTTCTTAGCGTATACATTTGGGCGGTGTTTTGCAAATCTCCCCACACCATGACGTAGACATGTGGGGGCATGTTTGAATGAGCCGTTTTAGGAGGACGTGGCGGAGTCTTAACTTTTATAAAGATTATCTGTTTGGTTTTGAGACTTTAGTCTTTGCAACTTCAGGGATCTTATCTATGCACAAACAGCTTGTAACACTCCAAAGAGAAAGGAAAACTTGAAATCGCATCATATGACCCCTTTAAGGTTTAGATTTTGTCCTTGATTCTCCAAAAATCTTCTTACATTTTGGCTGGTTATGCAACATTCAGCATTCATGCAATGTTGTATTTCAGCTTCCACCCTGGGCTGGAATGGCTCAGGGATAGTCCGAAGTGAAAAGGGAGGAAAGAGCACATCAAATCAGAGATGTCCATGATTTTAAATAGGAGCTCTAGGCGAGAACACTGTTGCACATTTCCCTGTGTGTGTGTGTGTGTGTGTGTGTGTGTGTGTCAGGCAGTGGTCTGGTCTGCTGAATGAGTCACGCAAAAGAGGAGAGAAGATGTGAGGATCAGAGGGAAGGGGAGGGCGGTGAGAAGAAAACCAATTGAAAAAAGAAGAGCATAGAAAGAGCCCAAGGTAGTGAAAATTGTAGAGAGGCAGAAATTAAGAAAGGGGTGGGAACTTGGGAAGGACGCACAGACCACCCAGTTGACACATCCTTGACTGATGGGGTCTGTATCACAGTGAATGTCAGTCAGCCCTGATCTGGCTTCCTGCACCAGCATCGTTTAAAGGCAGGAGGGAAACAGAGAGAGAGAGAGAGATGGGTTTTTAAGAGCTCTTTGTCTTTTATTTGTTACCAAACATGCTGTCTGGGTTATACATAAACCTGTGCACTTCTTCTTTTTTTTGTAAGAGAGTGTGAGGATAATTAAAACTAAACTAGGTGCACTGTGCATCTATAATACTTTTATAATTTCATTCAAATACGTAGGTTATGTAATAGATTTTCATGGCTATGTGATGACAACAAAAACAGATATCGCTTATGTGGTGTTTAAAATCTCTGTAGGCCAAACTCGTCCTAATTCTATCAAAATTTGGCAGCACACATTAAAGTCAATGTGAAATGAAAATTTCCCCATCTATTTTCTAAATGCATGTTATGGATCTAATTGTGAATAATTCATCCATGCATGTTACATCGCCCTACATTTTAAATTATCAATAATTTTTAATTTTGATAATCTATTTCACATGGGTGTATGTCACAGTGCGGATAAAAAGATCTGTCACTACTTCTATTATGTTGTGACTTTAAGAAAACTTTATTGTGTTTTAGTGTGTTTTAGTTATTAAAGGTGCTTGCTAAGGCAAGCATTAATATTACTATTGCTTAGGATAAGGGATTTGGATAGTTTTGAAAAAAAAACAACAATTTTATGAAACATCAGTATGTATCTTGTACTTCACCATTTGTGCTACAGATATACAGTATGTGATGCCTCAAATCATGCAGCTTGAGAAGTGTGCTATTACTTTTCTAAGCAATCAAACGTGTGATTTTCAGACAAAAAAATGAGGAAAGGAGGGAAGTGAGCCATATCTAGGGACCAGAATATCATAGAAAGTTGATGTTGGGATTTTTCACATGGACTAGTAAGCAACCAACTAGCAACCCTCTAAAACCCATCCAGAACACATTAGTGACCACATAGCAGAACCTTGATAGTCACTCTTGCATTGTGGTTGTGTTCCTTCTGGTCAAGCACCACTCATGTTTTCTTCCAGAAGAGGTACAAATCTGCTTACTAACGTGTTTTTAGAAAACAGTCCTTTCTGTGTTCACGTAGCATTCTTTTATCACTTGGGGTGAGATTCTCAAAGGACAGATTACAGCGTATGTTTTGGCATGACTCGAAGTGCAGTGGAGCCATCACATCTGTCTTTGGATCTCTTAATTAATTTATGTTTTTCCCAATAGAGGTTTATCCCCCAGTTTCTCAGCCATCACTGTCAGCGTCGCCTACCCAGATCTCCTCGCCAAACTCCCTCTGTATGTTTGGTGTTTCACGAGAATGCTGTCTAGAACTTCCCAGCCTACCTTTTTCATCTCAATAACAGCTCTCAGAGAAAAAATGACTACCCTGCAGGCAAGAGGGAAAGATATTACTCCTTTAAACACAGTGCTTTCAGATGACTGCCATGTAAAGGAAGAGCATGCACTTCAGACGAGAGCTTTGTAATAAAGCCAGTATTCTTTCTCTCCCTCTCTTTCTCTGAAAGGGATCCCGCTGGAGCAGTTTGTGTCTCTCATGGGGAGGAAGATGTCAGCAGAAGATCCATATGAGAAGACGAGGCAGATCTTCAGTGCATTTGATGTACACTGTATGTTCATCCTCTCTTTTTCTATGTGTTCTGCATGTGTATAGCACTTTTGCTTCAATACATTTGTGTTGATACAAAATTAGACTGGTGATATATCTGCTTACAGACCTCATGATCTTTATTTTGTGGAAATGCTAAAGGATAGCGAATCAGTTGAAACACCTGCACAGTCTTTTTGCACCTGTGCAAATTATTTTGGGATTGTCTTCTGTGCAAGTACAAGGCATATGCACACTAAATGTGTGGTTTTAGCTGACACTTTTCAAATGCAACTAACAAAACAGTGCAAGCGACAAGTACTAAGGTGGTTATGAATATACAGGTGCATCTCAATAAATTAGAATGTCGTGGAAAAGTTAATTTATTTCAGTAATTCAACTCAAATTGTGAAACTCGTGTATTAAATAAATTCAGTGCGCACAGACTGAAGTAGTTTAAGTCTTTGGTTCTTTTAATTGTGATGATTTTGGCTCACATTTAACAAAAACCCACCAATTCACTATCTCAACAAATTAGAATATGGTGACATGCCAATCAGCTAATCAACTCAAAACACCTGCAAAGGTTTCCTGAGCCTTCAAAATGGTCTCTCAGTTTGGTTCACTAGGCTACACAATCATGGGGAAGACTGCTGATCTGACAGTTGTACAGAAGACAATCATTGACACCCTTCACAAGGAGGGTAAGCCATAAACATTCATTGTCAAAGAAGCTGGCTGTTCACAGAGTGCTGTATCCAAGCATGTTAACAGAAAGTTGAGTGGAAGGAAAAAGTGTGGAAGAAAAAGATGCACAACCAACCGAAAGAACCGCAGCCTTATGAGGATTGTCAAGCAAATGAAGTTCACAAGGAATGGACTGAGGCTGGGGTCAAGGCATCAAGAGCCACCACACACAGACGTGTCAAGGAATTTGGCTACAGTTGTCGTATTCCTCTTGTTAAGCCACTCCTGAACCACAGACAACGTCAGAGGCGTCTTACTTGGTCTAAGGAGAAGAAGAACTGGACTGTTGCCCAGTGGTCCAAAGTCCTCTTTTCAGATGAGAGCAAGTTTTGTATTTCATTTGGAAACCAAGCTCCTAGAGTCTGGAGGAAGGGTGGAGAAGCTCATAGCCCAAGTTGCTTGAAGTCCAGTGTTAAGTTTCCACAGTCTGTGATGATTTGGGGTGCAATGTCATCTGCTGGTGTTGGTCCATTGTGTTTTTTGAAAACCAAAGTCACTGCACCCGTTTACCAAGAAATTTTGGAGCACTTCATGCTTCCTTCTGTTGACCAGCTTTTTAAAGATGCTGATTTCATTTTCCAGCAGGATTTGGCACCTGCCCACACTGCCAAAAGCACCAAAAGTTGGTTAAATGACCATGGTGTTGGTGTGCTTGACTGGCCAGCAAACTCACCAGACCTGAACGTATTGTCAAGAGGAAAATGAGAAACAAGAGACCAAAAAATGCAGATGAGCTGAAGGCCACTGTCAAAGAAACCTGGGCTTCCATACCACCTCAGCAGTGCCACAAACTGATCACCTCCATGCCACGCCGAATTGAGGCAGTAATTAAAGCAAAAGGAGCCCCTACCAAGTATTGAGTACATATACAGTAAATAAACATACTTTCCAGAAGGCCAACAATTCACTAAAAAATTTTTTCTTATTGGTCTTAAGTATTCTAATTTGTTGAGATAGTGAATTGGTGGGTTTTGTGAGCCAAAATCATCACAATTAAAAGAACCAAAGACTTAAACTACTTCAGTCTGTGTGCATTGAATTTGTTTAATACACGAGTTTCACAATTTGAGTTGAATTACTGAAATAAATGAACTTTTCCATGACATTCTAATTTATTGAGATGCACCTGTATGTCACATACTAAGTTTAGGCCCCATTAGGCAAGGAGAACTAGAAGTAAACAATATTAGAGGCCTAGAATAACTGTGAACATAATTTCTGTGCAGTTCACATTTATTGACCAAATTAGTTTTGCAAGGACTTTGTAGTTTGCTGTGTTTACAGTTCCTGTAGCTGGTAGTGTGTGGTAGAATGTCTAAGGTTTCTATTCCCAGAAAAGAAACGCATATTGGCAAGATGTGTACCTTGAGTCGCTTTGAATAAGTATGTGCTCAGTGTGAAGGTGAAATGAATGCAATGCAAGGTGCACTTGTCGCAGGGAGGAATTTTTTTTTTTTTTTTAATTATTCTTCTCTAAACAAGGGTTGGTGCTCTTGTCAGCTATTATATTTGGTTGCAAATTTCTAATGTGTAGTTTACACACAATTGTGGTATTGGGGATGGGTGGTGTTTTCATATTATTGCAGTAGAGGGCGCCATGTGTCCTTTTGTTTGGTCCACTGTGACTATCAGGCAATTGATATTCTCCCTCCTGGTAGTTTTTTTTCCCCTTTGATATTTGTGGAAAAAGAAATAAACTTTTTTTGGTGATTTAACTTCTGATTTTTAAACAGTTAATGCCTGATAAACTAGAAAGTCAAATACAGAGGGTTCCCTTCATCTTTAACTGCCGTTTCTGAAGTATTTTTCTGCCCTATATGAAACTAAGTGTCTGACCCAATGTTTTAGGCTTCAAGGTTGGGTAGAAACCAGTAAAATGGGTCTCCGTGGTTCATTTCACCCTCCCTGGAACTGTTTGTATGATATTCCAATGAGAGGCAAATTTAATTAACTAATTAATTTTGTTACAGAAATAATTTCACTGAGTAAGTTAGGAGTGACCACAGGAGGAGGATATCAGCTGACCTTGATTGAATCTGTTCAGAATGGATAGAGGGATCTTATTTCATTAACCCTGCTGACCCGCCATTAAAGAGGAAAACTGGTGTGTTTGAGCAGAATATTTATACATGTGAAGGCTGCCTCTTCAGCAGATGTACGATGGACCCATTATTGCCCGAAGCTGACTCTCTCATTCACTTTCTGTTTCTCTTTGGTATCTCATTTGCTTTCTCAGACTGCTTTGAAATATCTCAGACTTCCTGTGAGCCTCTCGATCAGGCTTTGGAGCGTTTTTACATCCTCCTAGGACCTAAAATAGTCTCCAGCAATAAGTAGTAGGCATTTAAAAAATACAGTTGGCTTTTAATTAGAATTGTGAATGTTAATGAACCATCAAATTCATCTCGAGGACCAAATTGCTGTGAGCGAGTTCACTCAACCCTTGTACGAATTCTGAGCGACCTGAAAATTAGCTAATTTTAGAACCGAGATTGGAAGTGTGATTCTGACTTACTCTTAACTCCCCCAACTTATTGTGATTCTGGTCTTAACTATGTATATCTGGCAAATGATAATGCTATAAAATGCTTTTTGTATCATATTTGAATCTTTTTGAAAATGAAATTGGCTTCTCATTAAACGGTTGTGAATGAACATGCACAGCTGGAAAGCTGAAGGACAACTGTCAGGCAGGTGTTTTCCAGCAGAGTTTACATGCTAGCAAAGTGTCTTAATAATTTCAGCAGTTCCCAGATTGATTGTCTTTGTTCCTCTGCCAGCTAAGCTTAAACCCTCTGTCCTGGCTTTCTCTGCCTGATGTTCCTGTCAGACTGCCAACAGAGGCAAGTCCTCTCCTATCTGCGGCTGAACAGTTTGCGCTGGATGAAATGTTTGACTGTTTCATCTGCGTCGTCACCCCCGTCCTCATCTTCAATGGGGATGCGCTGGAAGCTAAAGCGCACTGAAGTGCGTCGCTCCCATTCAGAGCTGAAGTGGCAGCCTGCCCGGTGACAGAGCATGCTCGGTGCATTTGGAAACCCTCCCGTTCTCACCTGGTGTGAAAGTGAGCTGAGCTCCCTGCTGATTCCTACTCAGGCTTTGTCGTCAAAACATTTGTTTTCTCCTGCATTCAGCAAATAAATCATGCAATTATGCACCTTTCTAACACTTCAAATTCTTTTATATGAGATGTGTCATTTTTCTAGTTTTGCACAGGTCCTGTGGTTTCCGCAGGTGTCCGCTCTCATCCCTGTTGTCGTGGCTGTGGAGGGCAGTGTTTGGTTACAGTTGATAAGCTGGTGTTGTCGGGTCTGGTGTGTTGACATGCATGTCACAGTGCTCCGCGACCCCCACCCCCCATAATCCCCCCGCTCAGTGCGCCGCTGTGCCTCTCATCAATTCAGCAGACACGCTAAACAGATTCCACCCTCAGCTCTGACTTTGGATCCAAGCGCTCTAAACTTCCTCAGGGGAGCCATTTCCTGCAAATCAAAGTCCTGCGTGCCAGCCGCTGAGAAGAAGGCACAACAAGCTGTTCCTTTGAGCTCTCAGGAAGAAGCTCCTAGAGACACTCTGAGATCTCAGCCGGTCTTACTTCTTGCTCTCACAATATCAGGCAAAAAACTGCAAGTGGACTTCGGTATACTTCATTTTCCATGCCGTCTTGTGCACAGTTTTGTGTGCAAGCTTTTCAGAGTATATTCCTTTGACCATGAGTGTGGATGGACACATCTTGTGAACCATTTTTTCAAGTGCTGAGGTCATTCACACATGCACTGTTGTAGGGCTGGGCAATTTTATCAATTAATTAGAATTTTTTGATTCATTTTTTTCCATGGTTTTGAATAAAAATATTAAATATTACAAGTAGACACGTTGACGATACGCCAGTGGTTACAGTTAAGAGAAAACAAAAATGTAGAACATATCCATAGTCTTAAGCGGCTATTCACACAGAATGTTTTTGGAGAAAAAAAAACTAGACACGGGCAGTGGAATGAGAAAAAATGAAAGGTTATGAGAACCGAGTTGAAGTAAGAGAAAGTTACTTTAATTATGTTGCAGTTATGTTTTTAGTTGAGTGGTTAAACATAAAAAAATAGAAATCTTGAATTGGGCAAAATGTCTAAAAAAAAAAAAAAAAAAACCCAAAATTTTATTGTTGTCTTATTGCGTAGTCCCAACACTGTTGTCTGATAACAAGTCCTCGCAGACTCAAAGTCAGGCCTGTTTGTGGACTGTGTGTGTGAACCCTAGTGGACTGTACTGATGACGAAAATACCATCACGCAGACAGTCTTTGAGCTGGAGCAGAACGCGGACAAGGGAAGTGTACTTTCAGCTTTATCCACCAGCTTTTTAGTGAGTGGAACGAGCAAAGAAAGCTGATTTTATTCTTTAAGATAAGCAAAAATAATGAGAGTGTGCTCTCAGGTGTGCTTATCTCATCCTCTTTGCTTGATCTCATGCAAGTGTGGCGCTCTAATAACACACCCGGCCCCACAGTGAACGACTTTTTGATGTTTTAAAGTATTAGTCTTGTTAACTCTTGCTCTGAATTTTTGTACTCTCTACAGGTCGTGGCTTCTTGAAGCTGGATGACTTCAAAAGCGTCTTCAATCGGGTTGCCCCTCGTCTGCCGGAGAGGACTGTGCTGGAGGCTTTCCGGTAAGAGTTCAGGCCTACGGCCTCTCTGTAGATACATCATTCAGAGGGTTCTCTGGTCTGAATCTCTCATGTCTCCATCATCTTCCTTCTTGATTTCCTTTTCCAAAGTAGATTACAAAGGCAGATGGATGTAATTACGCCGTAAATGTGAAGTCAGAAAGGGATTTTTGTGCCCCTCGCTCAGAGCAGGCCTCCCACTTCAACCTCAGCAACAAGCTGTGTGTTTGGGCGAAGCTTTGTTACTTGAACCCCTCCAGTGTGAGTGAAAAATGTTTGATACAGTCCCATGTGAGAGTAGCACAGGTCTGAGAGTCTGGAGGCTTGCGGTGTTGAGATCTGGCTGCTCATTAGGGTAAGAACAGTTCCTTTGTGCCAAGCTCCCTGTGGAGTTTCTCAGCTCCTTTCCACTCCTGTTCAGACTCCATGGCTGCTCCACATGTCTCTGTGCACCTCATCTTCACCGTCTCGCTCAAAACTGCTCTGAACAGGTGGGATTCTGAGTCTGCGCGTGCTGTGCGTTCACACCCATTTCAAACAGTTATCACTAGACCCAGAGCTATCACCAGATCCCAAAGTCAATATGACATTCGACAATCTCCCACTAAGATCTCCGCATTACTTTCGTACTATGATGTATCTAGAGGTTTCAGCTTATCCCTGCATTTGCAGTTATAGTGACACATTATTATCAGCCCTCAGCTGAGTCTCTCTTCTCGGTTTCTACTCTTTTTGAAGAGGTGACGTGGATATTGTACACGGTTCTGAGATGGGGCAATTAATCTCTTTCATCCTTTGTTTGAGGGCTCAAGAGCTCTGATATTTGATACACGTCTCCTTGTGCACAAACGTGTGTGTTTGTTTGTGTTTTGGATGGATTTAGTGCTTTGTTTGATGTGACTCATCCTCTGCAGTTGGCCACTGCTGCGAGTTGCAGCTACTGTTGAGAGCAGCTACTGTTGTCCTGCAAAGCCGACTAATATACGGACACCCTTTCACACCACGCAAACCATGATCACTGACAGCACTGATACTGTGTCCCTCTGACCTTAAGCTCAGCTGACTTACTAGGAGTTGATAACCTCAGATCCTCTGTGAGTCACTGTTTTGCTATGATTGCAATGACATGCCAGCACTGCATTGGCAGAGTGACTTATGAGTGCAGGAGGCATTGTGGCATTTGGTTTTTTAATTAAATGCCGCAGTCGTGTCAGAACCGACGCGCTAAGGGCTCATGTCACGAGAAATCATGTAGCATGACTTTAGACATTCGATTTGTATCTAGCGACTTCTCATTTGCCATTAAGACTGTAGCTATTGATTATTTTGATAATCAGCTAATATAATGATCTAATATTAAGCTGCAATGTATGGTGGCCCAGTAGTGCACAACCCAACAAAATCTCCACAACACAACGAAATCACCACAACACAACCGATAGGATTAATTTCACTGTGTTGTTCTAATTTTGTTGTGTTGTGGTTTGTTTTTGTTGTGTTAAGCTAATTTTGTTGTTCTGTGACTTGTTTCCATTGTGCTTTGCTAATTTCATTGTGTTGCGACTTGTATCTGTTGTGTTGTGCTAATTTTGTTGTGTTGTGCCCTACTGGTCCACCGTAGCTTTGTGATTAATCACATCTTTATTAGAACATGTTGATATTCTTAAAATCCCAAGAACACTGTTTTTTCACATTGTTTCTGTCACCATTTTTATGAACCCAATCTTCCTAATAGATCAAAAACATACACCACTACCAGTGTACTCTCTTTTTTTTTTTAAATACCATAATTTTTGGTTGTGTTGATTATATGGTACGGAGAAGACCCGATGTGCCCCCTCCGTCCATTCCCCGCAAACCTCAAACACATTTTGGTTGGTTGCAAGATAAGCTTGTCATAAGGCCGTTATACCTGGCGGCATAAACATTTTCTGAAATGTCTAGCAGCTACCTTGGAAGTTAGACGGATAAAGATCAATGCCCTGCCTCCTACATCAGTCCATCCTTCATTTGCAAGGGAGTTCATCCGAGAAGGTGTAAAGACACCTAAAGCCCATATACCATTGGACATCTGCCAGCTCGGAGGGGCTCGTGACTGGAAGTTGGTGGCAGATCTAAACCAAAGGCTTTGCTTCCCTGCGGAAATCGCCATAACGAACCTCAGACCAGACCTTGTGCTCTGGTCCTCCTCACTCCACATTGTGTACATCATACCCTTAAGTACACCGAGCTGGCAGCTGAGGCTGAGCAACGCGGTTGGAAATCCAAGGTTTGCCCAGTGGAAGTTGGCTGAAAACAGGAAGAAAACACCCCCAGGTGCGTAGGAAGAAAACACCCCCAGAGTCAGCGAGAGCGGGGGAGGATGATGACTCACTGACAGACTACATGGCTCCTGACCCAGGAATGAAACAGACAACGAGAATGATGATCAACAAGACACCTGAGATGACAACACCTACTCCAGGAATTAAGCTCCAGAGTTGTAGAAGTGGCTGGACTAAGGAAACATCATATGCAGGCCTGAGAAGACACCAAGGCTTGAAAAAGTGCTTGCTCTCAGAGCAACAGGGACCTTGCATTGACCGCTACTTCTTACGAAGCAGGTCGAATAAGTCAAGTGAAGTTCAGCAGCAGGACCAAAACCAAAGTCTGCAGGATATCAATCCCCCTGGTCGAGAGGAAGATGAGGAGCCAAGCATAGTGGTGCCCCACAAGGCCAAGCAGCAACAGTCTACATCCGAGAACAAGATCCAGGGGCGAAAACCACAAGTCAGGTGGCCAAAATTATGTGAGAAAAAGGAGTGGGAGAAGATTGACACAGACATCAGCAACCTCCTGGGACAACCGAGGGGAACTGCAGTCAAGAAGCTGGAACGAATGGGAGACTTGATTTACAACTATGGCGCAGAGCGTTTTGGGACGTCAGAAAAGAGGAAGAAAGCATCATCCACCCCGACGAAGTCCAGGAGACAAGGAGAAAAGGCAGCTGAAAAAACAATGGAGGAAAGCCCCAGAGGAGGAGAAGGAGGGAATTAACCAGCTACAGGCAGAAATTAAGAACCGACTGTCAACTTTGAGGAAAGCTGAGAATCTGAGAAGGAGGCGTAAAATGAAGGAGCAAGCAAGATCAAACTTCTTCAAAGATCCCTATAAGTTTGCGAAAAGCCTTTTCACAAAGGAGAAAAGTGGCAAACTCGAAACATCAAAGAAGGATCTGGAAGCTTACCTCAAACAGAACCACACTGACAGCCAGCGGTGTGGACATAACTCTTCCACCTGATATGCCACTGATACATTCTCCAGAACATCAGCTGGACATCAGCCCCCCCAAGTGGAGCGCAGTGGAAAGAATTGTATGCTGGGCAAGAGCTGCATCCTCTCCTGGACCCAATGGAGTCCCATACCGGCTTTATAAGAACTCACCAGAGGTATTGCGCATTCTATGGAGGATGATGAAGGTGGTGTGGCAGAAACAAGCAATTCCAACTGCATAGAGGAGGGCAGGAGGTATCCTAATCCCCAAGGAAAAGGACTCCGTGGACATCAGCCAGTTCCGCCAAATCAGCCTCTTGAACGCTGAAGGCAAAATCTTCTTCAGTGTAGTGGCTCATAGGCTGGCAGTCTACCTGGAAAAGAACCACTTCATTGATACCGTGGCGCAGAAAGCAGAGATTCCAGGCTTCTCTGGTTGCTTAGAGCATACAAACATGATATGGAATCAAATCCAAGCCGCCAAAAAGGATGGAAGAGATCTCCACGTTGTGTTTTTGGACCTCGCAAATGCCTTTGGATCAGTTCCTCACAATCTCCTCTGGATTGCATTCCATTATTTCAGCGTCCCAGAAGCAATCCCCCACCTCGTTAAATCCTATTTTCAAGACCTGTGCTTGACAATTGGTGATTGTACCACAGCATGGCAATGAGTAGAAATAGGAATAATGGCAGGATGCACCATCTCACCTTTAGCTTTTACAATGGCTATGGAGGTCATCATCCGTGCCTCTCGGTGGGTAGTAGGAGGACAGAAGCTCAAATCTGGGCTTCGTTTCCCTCCCATCAGAGCCTACGTGGACGATATGACCATCCTCACAACAACTAAGGCTTGTGCTAGGCGGCTGCTGAATAAGCTACAGGAGAACATACAGTGGGCCCGGATGGAAATAAAGCCAAGCAAGTCCAGGAGCATTTCAATCGTCAAGGGGAAGCTGTCGGAACATCGGTTTTATGTGGGCGAGGAGCTTATACCAACAGTGGCAGAGAAGCCAGTTAAGAGTCTTGGACGTTGGTACCATGCCACCCTCAAGGACTCAGGGCAAGTGGACCAGCTAAGGCAGGACACCATGTGTGGCCTTGAGAGTATCAACAAGACCATGCTCCCTGGCAGGCTGAAGCTGTGGTGCCTGCAGTTTGGACTACTACCCAGGCTGATGTGGCCTCTTACCATCTATGAGGTCCCAATCTCAAAGGTAGAAAAACTGGAGAGGTTGGTTAGCTGTATGGAAGAGGCATCCTGGAGATTCTTATTTCCAGCCTTGCAGAAGAGTTTAAATGCTCTAAAGTAAAGCTAGAAATGACACTAACAGAGTCCTGTGACCCATATGTTTCCCAAACAGCTCCTACCCTGGTGACTGGTAGGAAATGGAATCCAACTGCAGCTACTCACCAGGCGAAGTCAGACCTCAGGCACAGAGACATCATTGGCATTGTGCAACAGGGAAGAGGAGGCCTCGGCCTTGGAGAGAGCAGATCATCGTGGCATAGGGCAGCTCCAGCTCAGCGCTGATGGCTGGTTGTCGAGGAGGTGCGTTGGCAAGAGCAGGCAACGAGTTGTGCAAAGGCTGTCTCACAAGCCAAGCAAGGACAGTGGATGAGATGGGAGGGAGTTGAGAAGAGAAAGTTCTCTTGGAGGGAGCTTATGGGTATGGAAGCATTTCACATCAGCTTCATTCTGCGTGCTACGTATGACGTTCTGCCTTCCCCCTCAAATCTCAACCAGCGGTACGGAAAAGACCTGACGTGCCCCCTCTGTCCATCCCCCGCAAATCTTAAACACATTTTGGTTGGCTGCAAGACAAGCTTGTCACAAGGCCGTTATACCTGGCGGCATAACCATGACCTGAAATGTCTAGCAGCTACCTTGGAGGTTAGATGGATAAAGATCAATGCCCTGCCTCCTACATCAGTCCATCCTTCATTTGCAAGGGAGTTCATCCGAGAAGGTGTAAAGACACCTAAAGCCCATATACCGTCGGACATCGGCCAGCCCGGAGGGGCTCATGACTGGAAGTTGGTGGCAGATCTGAACCAAAGGCTTTGCTTCTCTGCGGAAATCGCCAAAACGAACCTCAGACCAGACCTTGTGCCCTGGTCCTCCTCACTCCACATTGTGTATATCATAGAGCTTACAATTCCATCATAGAGCTTACCGTTCCATCATAGAGCTTACCGTTGGCAGCTGAGGCTGAGCAACACGGTTGGAAATCCAAGGTTTGCCCAGTGGAAGTTGGCTGCAGAGGTTTTGTGGGCAAGTCAACCATCAGGCTGCTTAAGGAATTGGGAGTGCGAGGCCAAACTCTACGCCAAAGCATCAAAGCCCTCTCAAGTGCAGCAGAAGAAGCAAGTCGATGGCTATGGGTGAAAAGGGGAGATTCTGCCTGGGCCCCTAATAACACCTGCGGCACATAAGGGTGAAAGCAGAGGGGGGCATACCTGGGACACCAGGTGTTGCCGATGAGCCCTCTGGAGGCATCGTGGGCTTATCATTGAAACGCCAGGGAAGGAGAGTGCCCACCTGATGACCCCAATGAAGCTTAAAACCCCCCCTTTCTAATCCCACTCAACCAGGCCGGTCGCCATTACAGCGAGGAAACCACTCCGAGGGATGCATCGTTACCACTCATACCTCAGGTTGTTAAACAGGGAATTGTTTCACCTAGTCCTAAAACATAACTGATCTTTTAGAAAGTGGACTCCATTGTTTAGGCTTTGTTATTAATCTTTCTTATGCAGACAAAAAGCTGAATTATACCCAAAAGTAATCTAAACTGAAATAGAATTAACTTCAGAAGTTACTTTTTGATTTGGTATTATATACTATTACAATAGTAGCTTTTATTTTTTATTTTCAGTTTAAGTTTTAGTAATTTTGTTATACTTTTTGAAATTTTTCTTATTTATATTATTTTTAGCTTTTTTTTCTTTTATTACTTTTTAGTAATTTTAGTATTTTTATATTATCTAGTCTAGTCGCCAAGACAGTTGAATTGATCAAATATTCATTTCAGCTTTCTGTTCATGCAAACTTTTTCTTTTCTTTTTTTTATTTTTAGTTAGCAATAACAAGGTCAATCAACTATTCAACAACAAAAATACAAATGAACAAATTGTTTATTGTCAAATAATGCACACTACTCGTTTTAGCCTTGTTTGGGTAAGCCAGATGCTGGTGATTCCCTTTTGCCCTCTCAGGTGTTGACCTTCACCAGTTGAGGCGTATCTCCCACTATGAAAAGCAATGTAGATGTTTGACTTTGCAAGAGTAGAGAAGCACCTGGAACAAACAGGAACACTCGGAGCACTCTGTGTGTGTGTATTTGTGTCTTCGCGTGTCAGTGTGTGTGTGCTCTGGTCCCCAGCTAGTGCACGTTCAAAGTCATAACCTTCACGCCGCTGTGCCATCTTGTTTTCCTCTCTCCACCTCCTCCGGTTCTCCTCCGCCCCGTCATCCTGCCACCGCTGACAGAGTGTGGCAGCAAACGGACCGAAGGAAGGAAGGAAGAGAGAGAGCGAGAGCTCACCTTGAATGTTGTGTTTGGAGTTTATCTGCAAGCCCAGGGCTGTGTTTAGAAAAAATTATCACAACAAAGTGATAAGCAGGAACGTCTGCCTTTGGTGTCTCTTTCAGAGGGTGCACGGGGTGCCCCGTGTGCGTGCACGTACATATGTGCGTGTTGTCAGGTTTGCTCTTCTTTTATACCTTGAGATGAACTGAAGCCTCTCTTTTGAATCTGTGTTTGTGTTGCGACCCCTTTGTGAAAAAAAGAGCAACACCCTTTTCCTGTCCTTTTTGCCATAATTATAGCAGAACAATGGAGCGCCTTGCAGGCTTCACACCATTAGCAGACGTGCTGTTGCCTCTTTATGCGCTAGAGATTGATGGACATGTGCTGCCGCTCTGAATGAATGTTAACACCACCATTTCTCCCCGCTGCTTGTTGCCATGACGACGTGGTACGCAGAGCTGGTGCCATCACACCTTGAGCGCTGCCTGCGGTTGTTTTTCTTTTTTTTTTCTTCTTTTTTCTTTCGCTGCTCTCTGCTTTTCTCTTTTGTTGTTGCCGTTTCCAGAGCAACTATCCGCCATCACTTTTCCATAAATACCTGCTGCACACACATTCTTACAGTTCTTGAGTTACAAGAATGCAGCGTTTTTTCCCTCTTATTCACTTTATCTTCCTCCCCCTCCACATCGCTCTTGTTCTCTCACCCGCTGAGGAATCTCAGGTTTCTCATTGTTCTCCTCTCTGATGTCCCAGTTTTAGCCTGGTTGTGCTGACAGACTTGTCCTTACTAATAAGTCTAAAGGAAAAGCCCAATTTGCACTGTACATCCTTTCATTCTCATTTAGTGGAGCTTTTATGTGCATTACTGTACATCCATTAAACCTGATCACTTTGCATATATCTTCCTCTTTCTTGTGACTGTACAGGACAAACTGAAATCGGAGAATTGTGCCCATGGAGCAGTCAGGTGCTAAAAGTAAAACAGAAATCTTTTGTTTTATATTCGCCTCCAGCACAGGAATCTGAACCAGCATGCTTCTAGCGCACCTGTTTGAGGATCTGCCACTGTCTCAGCAAGCATAGTGCATTCAATTTTAGTAAGTTCTGTTTAGTTTTGAATAGTAAGGTGGGGTATTAATTGGGGATATGCCGGTATCAGTTTTTCATGTTGCGATTAATTGCTAATGTTTTTATCATGGTATACGGTATTATAATGGTATTGAAATTTAGTTGCAAAAAAAAGTGTTGTCATATTACAGTATAACAGGTTTAATAACTTTTTTCTTATAACAAAAATATCTGAACATTTAAATACAATAAAGCAATACACAAAAAATTATAAAGTTAAACATTTTACACAGATTAAAGTGCAAAAGAATTAAAAGATCAATAGGTATCACTTTACAGTAAGATCTCATTAGTTAATCTTAGTTAATGCATTAAACATTAACAATGAGCAAAAGCTACATTTGCTACAGAAGTTATTCATCTTTGTTAAAAATAATACAACTCTTAGTTCATGTTAGCTCTGGTTCATTTAAAAAAAAACAGTTTATAACACACAGTTTATCATTTTGATTTTAACAATGTGCTATTAAATATTTCAGTTACCTAAGATTAATGAACGTTTAGAAGAATTTTTCATTGGGAGTTTAACTAATTAATTAACTAATGTTAACCAATGAAGCCCTAATGTAAAGTATGACCGAACAATAAAGAATCAAAACACTTTCAAACAATATCTCTAGGGCATGTTGTAGTCCAGATTAAAATGTAAAAATGTTTTTAAAATAAATAGCCTATTTAGTCTAAATATTAAAGTATTTGGCGCTGTGATGAACACCACTGTGAATACAAAAATCTGAATGGCTATTTAAATTATTTAAATACGTTTTAGAAGTAGTGCAGCTGCTTTGTTTATGGGGTTTCCGGGGTAATAACGCTGCATTTCTGCTGTTCAGCGCCCTCTGCTGTCAGAGAGAGAATGTGCGCTTTCATCCAGAGCATCTCTCACGTGTTCCGCCATGTGCTTCTCATCCGTGCTTGTTTACATCAGAGAGCACACGGGTCTTTGATGCAGCATGCAGCGGTGTTGTGCATTTAATCAGTTAATGGGAAAAGTATTCTTAAAATGCATTCAGAATTCGGAATAATTTTTAATAAATAATTATTTTCGGTATTTTGAAGTGCCCACGATAACAATACCGTGCATATTCATTACCGTGATATATCACATTACCGAATACCGGCACATGTCTAGTATTAATACACATTTCCAGATGTGATTTGATTACTTATTCTTAAGCTATTACTTATTCGTAAGCTATTATTTTGATTAAAGGGGTCATCGGATGCAAAATTCACTTTACAAGTTGTTTGAACATAAATGTGTGTTGGAAGTTTGTGTACACATCCATCCTATAATGATAAAAATCCACCCAGTGGTTTATTTAAAATCCCTATTTTAAAATCCTCTTTCTCAAATCAGGCTGTTCTGAGATTCCTGTCAGAATGACGTAGATCTGTACAGGCCCCTCCCATGATAGTTGATTGACAAGACCGTCTTACCTTAGACCCGCCCTGAGTGAGCTGTCATCCGTCCACCATTGTGTCGACTCTGGTGCAGGGGAAGACAAGATGTCTCCGATTAAGCAATTGAGGTGTTCTGTTGTTGGATGTAATACTGAATATAGCAGTAGTCAGTCCCAGCATCTGAGCCGCTGAAGACACAGAGGATTAACGTTGCTTTCGTTTTGAAGGGAATGTGCCGATCCCAATCTGCCTAAATGCGACTATGTTTGCGTGAATCATTTGTGATCCAGCTTCATCTACAGCAGAAGTGAGTATAAGGTTTTTTTTTATGAATCTTTGCAAATCGCCTTTCCTAATAATGTGCTAGTTCGCGGCTGAAGTTTAAAGACTCCTCGTCACTCCACGGAAGAGAGGGGCGGGGTCAGCATATTCATTAGCATTTAAAGCAACATTGACTAAAAAACGGCTTGCTGAAAACAGAGCTGATTTTGACAGGGGAAAAAGGTGTTTTTTACACTACCATTGAGAAATTTTAACCAAAGTATGTTATAGACTTTTCATTAAGACCCTAAAGAATCATATCAACTTGTGGAAAATGGGCGTCCGATGGCCCCTTTAACAAACTAAAGAAAAGTCATTTGTTCTGAATCATGTATGGCGATTGAAAATTGCTATTTTTGGACTCAGCCCTAGTTTATACTGTATTAACATCATAATGATAGTAATTTTTAATAATATTTTTTATTCAGTGAGTGAAAAAAAATTATGTTGTATGTTAACTGAAAATCAATATTTTTCCCCAGCCCTAGTGTATACAGTATCAAAACTATAATGGTGGCATTTTTTTGTTTTTATTCAATGAAAAGAAACTGGCTCATAAGTTCTTTAGAGGTCTAGGCTACATTAGATGCACTGTATGTTTTTGATTCTAATGTAAAAAAATAAATTAGATTCAATGTCTATTGAAAATCACTGTTTTATAGCAAATACTGGATGTCAACTACAATAGTGGATTGTTATTACAAATTTGTCAGTTTTACTTTAAAATTAAGTAAAACAAAGAGAAAAGCCTGTAGAATAATGGAAGCACTTGCCCTTATCAATGAAAAATGTAATTGCACCTCTCTCTCAACTGCAGCGATGAGTGGCGGTTTACTTGTACTCTCCAAAAACGTTGTGTTCTCTGCTTCTGACTTTAGAGTCTCCCTAATCTGAAATGGAGGCTAATGAAAAAGTGAATTAATTAGCATTCCTAAATTAAACTTCTCTAGGAGTTTTGTCTTATTAACCATTGAGTGCTTTTTATGTGCCCTTAAAAAATATTCATGCAAATTACCCCACAATTTGAACGCCTAAGGTCAAGCAAGAGTTTATGGCGAATATCTCTCTCTCTCGCTCTCTCTCTCTCTCTCTCTCTCACTCTCTCTCTAAAAAAAAGATTTTCATACCTCTGTTTTTAAATATGCATGCCTCATTGCCTCCGGTATCTCATTCTGTCCAGTTCAGGTGGCTTCAGTGCTGAGGAGACCAGCCACATGTAGGAATAGGGTCACGACTCCTTCATGCAATTTTTTTCCCCCAAGAGTGGCGAAGAGAGAGAAATAAGTGGTGGGGGGAGAAATGAGGTAAAACTCCTACAGATCAGTAGCAAATTAGCCCTGCCTGGTCTCAGCATGAGTGCATTTACTGCATATTGAGAGTTTGCCCTTTCCCTTTGCCACCATATCAAGGTAATTACATTTCCTTTGTAGCGCTCTGAAAGGAGGCATTGCTGGCCTGGAGTTTCACTGCCCGCCCATGGAAGCACAGAGTGCATAAATCCCTTAAAATAGCTCTTTTTCCCCCTCTTCCTGCTGACACAATAAGCTTAATGAAGGCACAATAACACCGCCGATTCAGCTCTGTGCTGGACACTCAGAAAGCCGCTAATGGTGAGCTGAAGAACAGCTTTTGGAAACTCTCTCATGACCGTTTGACAGTGCAATGGACCCGGTTTTGTGGGAGGTGGAATGTTTTAATCTAATTTCAGCTAATTTCCTCAGTCCCTTGCTTTTTTGTCATCTCGTTGAAATAATAAATTGCTGAAAAAGGGCAAAGCCTGCATCAGGGCTTGCATTATTTTCCCCGTCTGTACTGAAAACTTCATCAGCCATGCACAGATGCAGAACGGTGATTAGGAGTGAGACAGAAAAAAATGCTTAGATGAATCTTTTCATTTTAGATTTTCCTTTGTTGACCCTTTATCTGCTCTGTCTTGTTCTCTTTCTGTCTGTTTCTCAGTCTTTAGATGAGCGAGCTGGTTAAAGGCAGACTCAGAATTCAAGCAGGGTTGCCAGAGGGTAATGCAGTAATCACATTGGTTCCCCTAAGAGTGGGCGAATGGGTGAGGAGAGCGGTGCCCTCTGCTTGTGGCTGTTCCTCCAGCCTCTGCATACGTCTGGCTGGCTTCAGTTGCAGAGGGAGGCTAAACATACACCCTGTGTAAATGCAGAAAATCCATTTCTTTTTGTGTTGTTCCATATCTGCCTTAAAGACGTGCTCTTTTAGCCCATTTAATTTTGCATACGTACTCTTTCTGTATACAATTTGACAGCCATATAAAACTGATTTTTGTCTGGAACCTGATGGTTTTGTTTTTTCACCCTGTGAAATTATTTACAGCTTGTCAGTTCATCTGAGATTTCCAAACTGAAATGTCTTCGGTTTCTTTTTAAACCAATGGCTTTTAGGGAAAGGGGGAAGGGGAGAATCAGAGTAATTCCACTGGGATCTTTGTACAATGTGTAGTTGCCATGACAATTACATTATAGTCTCCACTGGCAATCATCCACCTTGTTGGAATTCTAATGAGGAAGTTTCCCCCTCCTCTTTTTTTTTCTCCTCCTACTTTTTTCTGTTTGGGTGTGTGTGCGGCTATCGAGGATCTCCTGCCATAGTGGAAAACTGCGTTCCTTGAAGCGAAAATATAAGTGCCTTTTAAATAGGGCTACAGAGGGGGCCATGGTCTGCTGTCTGAGAGAGATAGCAGCACGCTGCTGGGCTGTGCCCATTACTCTCTCTCCCGGGGTCTGCGCTAATAAAAATGGGTTGATACGTCCGTCAGAACCCGCCTCAGAAAGTCTGAGACAGTGAGAGGCGTTGTTCCAGGAGTGAGGTAACATTGGTGGCACTCCCCGAAGATTGGCGATAAGCATGCGTGACAAAAATCGCTTTAAAAACTTACCTTTAGTAACAAAAAGCGTGACTTTTTCTCTCTCTTTTTTTTAAATGGCACCTTTCTGTGTTTAATATGCTTTTGAATGTTATTCATTTAATTTCCACCTGCAGGCATATCCGTTACTGCACATAAGACACCAAATTTCACGCATTTGATGTGTACCGGTGAGATCATAATCTAAGCAGTGATTTAAGGAGCTTCTGGAGCACTGAATAAATCAATGAATTAATTAAGGCTATCAAAGAAAATGATCTCTCTTCTATCGAGGGTACGTTCCAACCGAGCTCAAATCGCACAATCTGTTGAGGTTTATTTCCTGATACAAACGCAAGGTCACTGTAGCCCCTTTTACCAGGATTGATGTTGTCTGTGCTCTTTTTCACTAGTGACACTTTATCACATTTTTTTTTTACTTTGTGCGGCGTGATTTTCGCTAGAGGATACATTTTTACTTGTCAATATTCTCATTCCCATTGTGGAAGAGGAAGCAGTGGGAGCCCATTCGGTCTCAACACTGTAAGCTGCTCTTTATCGATGCTTATGCTTCTCTTGGTACTAAATCAAGATGTTGAATTGGGCTGAAACCACAGGACAAGCAAATTCTCTCCAGGATGAGAGGATACAGGAAGTGCCCAAGCTCCAAGCCATTCTGAGCCAGGGGGCATTAAGTAAATCCTGGCTGTTTACTGCATGTTGGCTGTGTGTATGTGTTTGATGCTGATGGGATGGGATTGCAGAGATGGAAGGAAGCTCACTGCAGCACTTGTGTTTGTCCCGCATTCTCCTCTCATAAGGACCTTATATAACCCCTGTTCATGCTCCTGCTATGTTGTGCTATGCTCATGTAATGTTCTTTCAAACATATCAGAAAAAAATATTGTCTTTTATACACAGACAACCATTTCAAAACTGCTTCAGAAGGGAATTGGTCACCTAATAGAATATTTGAACTGTGTAATTCAAATAGAAAGATGGAGTAGAGACCCCTTTATACGTGGATGGTATGTGATGTATAAATAACTGAACTCTTGGTTCTTTAGCCTCGAAGTTAACTCAATGTTCTTATTTTTTCACAAAATATGTTTTACATAAAAAAATAACTGCAGTACTGCCGTGGACCCCCGGTTGAAGACCCCTGCTCTGTTGTAATGAATAGCTTGCTCTGTAAAACAACATGGGTAGAGGCAACAGAGCTGTTCTCTAGAAAATATCTGGGAAAGCAGCAACCAATTATGTTGGCCATCGTATTATTGCACTGGACAACATTTCTCTTTATAGTCATCATTTACGAAGTACACTGCAGGCTTTAAACTATTGGTTCTCCAATATGTTGTACGTCAAAGACAACAGGGCTTGTTTTAGTACAGTGCAATAGAATTATGCTGCCGTGATGCATTCACAAATAGTTTTGTCAGAGTGACAGATTTTCCAGCGCTTGTATGAAATATTGCTGCATCGCATTCTGCTGAACTCTAGTGATTTGCGAATGGACTTAAAAACATAATGAAGATAAAAATGTTTGACAAAACACTATATAAGTCCTCCACTACATTATTGAAGTATTCCCCGCTAGACTTGGCTGGTTTTAGAGTGATCTTGGAAAGTGTGTGTACTTGTACAAATGTTGGTTATTTGGAGGAGCTATTATTGTAAAAGTAAATGCTCCGTTAGAATAATTTTAAGGAATAGCATTTGTGTCTGCACTTAGAGTGAACGGCTGCTCAAAAGCTCTTATGGTGAATGCCAAGTATAGGTCTTATATCCGCCTCCCTTCAGTCAGAGAAAATAGGCATATTTCTATAATATAAGAAGTCTTTGTTTAGGGCTTATTCCATCATACATTTCCTTTCCTCCCTCTCTGTGTAGATCTGTCATTATCAAGTAGAGGAGTTTCCTTGAACTTCTCTCGGATGTCTTGGATCTCATTATGTTTAATAGAGCCATGAGTATAGGGCTTCAGTTGACATGGTCCATTATTCTTATTTGACTGAATCGTTTCTTTGAACTATCGGGAGTGTAGAGGCAGTAAGCATATAAGAACTGTCTCTCAAAATCAAGCAGGCTTCTAAAAGAAGAACCTACGTTAAGTCCTGGTTTAAATAAGGGATGAGCTGTTTCTTCAAGCTTAAAGGGATAGTTCACTCAAAAGTAAAAGTTATGTTATGTATTCCCCCTCATATCTTTCTAAACTTATATGACTGTCTCTCTTTTGTAGATATAAAAAATGTCCATACTGAACAATGAAAGTCAAAGGAGTTTAATGTTGTTTTGGACCCCTATTATATTTTCACCCTAGCACCCTGTAAAAACTCTCAAAACCAATCTTTATAGGCGCAAAAGTGTACCTTTGATCTCCACAGGCAGTTTGCTGCTTATCTTCTTCTGACTGGTCAATACAGAGATGGCTACCCATAATGCCCTGAGGGTCACCATAGACTGCTGATCAGAGGACACAAATCAACTTATGCTTGGTTTGTGATGTTTTTTATTACATTTCTGAGACATGAATTCACTGTCCTGTAGAATGTAACTGTAGCCCAGGGTTCCTCAAATCTTACCCTGGAGGGCCAATCCACTGCAGAGTTTAGCTCCAACCTCCAAACTCTCCTGTCTGTGATTTTTCTAATGATCCTGAAGACATTTATTAGCATGCTCAGGTGTGTTTGATTAGGGTTACAGCTAAACTCTGCAGGAAAGTGGATCTCGTGGTCCAGATTTGAGGATCCCTGCTGTAGCCTGTTCACTCAAACAGCCTGTTAGTTTAGAGAACTAGAAGCATGTCTGTGCCCTAAGCTGTGAGTCTTGTGATTGGCTGTCAGAGATTCTAAACTGAGGCTCATGGGAATAGCGAGACTGTCTCTCTCTCTTTCTCCACAGCCTTTCTGCTGTCACGTTTTTATTATTAAACAACCACCGCATGGAAGGTCTGTCTTCAAAGGCGCAGGCCATTAAAGTTTTTGCAGCCGGGATTTGAGGCGGTGTTTGTGTAACACACATTACGTAAGTCTTGTCTGACTTACCGTAGAGATTGAAAAGCAAAGCTGCGGATTCTGTTTGTGTCTGTCAGTAGTGGCGATGAATACTTACTCCAGATAATGCTTGTTTGTTGTTTGGGCAAAAAACATCTCTGGGATGTTGGTCTGGGGCAGCTGTAGATACATGACAATCATGGGTCGAATGGGTAATTTGTGTCCAGGATTGCATCACTTCCTGTTTTGGCTGTGGTGTCTCTTGCAGAAAAGAGATGACTGACTCTGCCTCGTTCATTTTCTTGACAAGCTACATTTCGCAACTGGAATGGGAATTGGTCCATCTGCCAAGACCGACTAGCCAAAACATTCTGATTGTGAATAATTGAGTGGATCTTTCCTACATTACATGAGTAAAAGATGGTTTCAACTCGTGTTACAGTCGTCAAACAGACTGAACTGGGAAATATTTGGATGGAAAAATGACTTTGATCATATTTCTGTTCTCTGGGTCAACATGACTACCACAAGAATAGCTTGATGTCAGTGAATTAAAGATAGGATTTTTTGGTTCTACATACCACCCTAGGTTTCTAACAGGGAGAGATTTAAAATTAAGTTTGGTGACATCTGAGTTTAGGCACTTCCTGTGTCTCTCTAAAAGCTTCCAGTCAGATTCAGATTATACTTGGCCCCCTGAGCTGCCATACTGATGTCTCTCTCATCATCGGCAAGCGTAGCATGAGAGAGAGTATGCTTTGGAGATGGAGATGACAGCCCAAAAGTGCTTTTTCTCCCACTGATCAAAGAGGATAACTGGAAGGATTGTCCCATGAATAAAGCTATCAGACACCTGCAGGTATAATTACCTTGTTCAGACGTGAGCAGAAGGAGAGAGCAGGGTTGTTCAGACCTGAGAGCACAGAGTGGTGAGGAGACATTAGAATGTCGAAAACAGGGCTTCTATTGGAGCCTGTGCTGTTTACTGTCATATTGGAGGTTTTTATATTTGTTCAGTGAACTAGTTGCAAACAAAAATATTGTAAAAGCCATTAGATTATTTATATTTATGTGAATAATTCAACAAAACAGATAAAAGAACAGTTCAAAATGAAATATACACTTATGTTGTAATTGCTCAGGTTTTTTTTTTTTAAACCAAGAGAAAAATTTCTTTGCAATTTTTGTTATTATTATGGTTTAGCTTTCTAATTTTCAGCAACAAGAAATGAAAAGAAATAGCCTAGAACATGTAGCTTTAGAAAAAAATAAGGTAACACTTTATTTAAAGGTGTCCTTGTTACATGTATTTAATATTATAATAACAATACATTATGCATAATTACATGTAAGTAACCCTGAGCCAAACCCCTAATCCTAACCTTAACCATATAGTAAGTACATGTAGTTAAATATTACTCAGTACTTAAATGTATAATAAAGTGTAACCAAAAATAATTATGTCAGTGTTTCTCTTTGTCCCTGTATTGCAGGAACTTTTAGGAATAGTTTGTGAATTATTATTTATTTTTTTTATTTTTATTTTTTTTGTTTTTACTTGAGGGATTCTCATCTTCACTATTATCTAGTTTGCTTACTTAGGGCCCTATTAAATCCATTCTATTTTTTCCCAAATTCTGTTTTTTTTTTTTTTCCATATTCCGTTTTTTCCATTTTAACTTTTCTGGATTCTGTTTTTTTTTTTTTTCCCCATTTTAATGTTTCTAGACTCCTTTTCAATGGTTAAATTGAATTTTATTAATCAAAAAGCATGTCTAACTAATTAAAATCATCAAACGTACATAATTTCACATCAATTTATTAAAAGTTTAACAAAAATTACGTTTAGGGCCCTATTTTATTTTTTTTCACCATATGTTTTATTGTTACCAAGTTCTGTTTTAGCATGTCTCATTATTTGAATGCATAAAAACAACTTAATTTATTCAAATTTGTTCTTACAATAGCCTTATAAAATGTTTTTATTTTCCTCAGACATTCTGTTGTGTATTTAAATTTTACTGGATATCAAATGAAGACATAAAAAAATTCATTTATTTATCTTTTAATTATTGAAAATTATACAAACTTTATTTTATTTTATTTTTTTGGCAAACAATAAAATTAAATGTGGAAGAAATGTGTGATTATTCCTTAAAGGGGTCCTATTATGCTCTTTTACAAAGTCTTGATTTTGTTTTGGGGGTGTACTAGAACATGCTCTCATGCTTTGTGATTCGAAAATCGCATTATTTTTCACATAATTTACATTATTACAATACCTTTCTCCCCAGCCTGGCACAAACGACTCAATTAGTTCCGGGTTTGATGAAGGCCCGCCTTCCGAAAAACAAAATGTGTTGTGATTGGTTAGCTGTCCCAGTGCGTTGTGATTGGCGAATAGCTTAGACGGTGTTTCAGTACTGCCCCACCCTTTGCCAAAACAGCAAGTTCGTCAATATTGCCATGTCAATTTGAGCCGGATTCAGACCCCGAGAATATTGAACAAGAGGATCGCGCAGAACCTTTGCATGCACGGATATTGCAAGACATATTAAAGTGGTAACATTATTGTTGTTTTTATTTGGGCTAAATCACGTTTAGGATGTCAACAACAGCTTAAAAACAACTGCATTTACTGTGTACAGATAAGTGCAATGGTAAGATGTATTATGTTTATTGTTCTTTAATTCTAACATTATAACATGAATTGCAGTGAAACTGTTATACAGTTGAATTTATTTATACCATAGTCCCACAGAGTTACACTATTTGTGGCGGCATATATATGCAAATTCATTCTCTGCCAGCGGGAGGCGCTGTTGGAGCGGGAGAGAGAGCGAGGTCTCCCCGGTAACGCTGTACACAAAGCAGAACTCCACTCACAAACGTTGCTTTATCAGACATTGCATGCAAGATGAAATTAAAATGACACCTATAATTTTCTGAAGACAGTCGGTTTCCTTTAGAAATACAGTGATATAAAAACACCAGCACCGGGTTTAGATTTTGAAATGTGCGGTGCTCAACCAAGCGTTCTCTCCACCCGCCAACCATTCGCATTTCCGGAGGCGGGATTTATTTTAATGATATTCTAATGGACCACTTTGTGATGTCACAAATACAGGAAAACAACTTTGTAGTCCAAACGAGCCGTTCGTTGTTGTTCTTGAAAAGGGATTTTTAAAAAAATGAAATATCTCCCTTTGGAGTGGACTTTGAGATTTGTAATTTTTTTATGCCCAAACATACACACTACACACTGACTAAAATTCAAAAAGTGAAAAAGCATAATAAGACCCCTTTAAAAATAAATTTTTAATAATTTTATTATTATTATTACTCGTAATAGTAGTAGCAGCAGTAGTATGTACATTCTATTTGAACAATAGTAAAGTATTTTTGGCTCAATGTCTTCAAGTTAAACCAAACTTTTATTTTGACGGGTCGCCGTGAATACCTTTACATTTCTGTGTATATATGATATGTCGCTAGTTTACTTAAATGAAATGGTAAAATGCTCATGAAGTGACTCTCGGAGCAGTTCTGGAGATGTTGTTCATGTATTTATGTTCTATTTAGTGAGATGGCAGACACTGAAAACATCGCGAGCGTCATGCGCGATTCAGTATGTGTGTAGTAAACAAAACCACACGTCTGCGTCATTCACACATGCAGAACATGCAGGATTCATATTTAAATAGTCTTTCTGCAACTTAATATTCACAGACACTAGTCCATATCGCAAATTGATTTAAGTGTAATTACCTACTTTTGATTAATTCATCCAAAGTTTGACAAATCTGTGACATTCCGCATTATACAGTAAATTCCGTTCCGCATTGCGGAAATCATAGGGCCCTACTTAATGGTGTTTGGAAGAAGTAAAGGTGCACATAAAATGTGATTTTTTTTATTTATTTATTTATTTATTTTTTTGCATTCATGTGCATTTTGTTTGTTATATTTTATTATATTATACATCCATATGTATTTGTTTCAGTGTTTCAGATGGGTACTCCAGCCCATATAAAGGTGTAGCCCTTACTGTAATGCCTTCAAAGGAAGTCAAAGTAGAAATTATTCATAGTGAGCTCTCTCACATGTGCTCCGTGGGCATTCTTAGCTGTTGTCTTGGAAACAGACCTCCAGCCATTTGTTGGTATGACATTCCGCTGCTGTGCTTATTTGGGGGGATTTTTATTTAGCACATCAATGGATGAGGTTTAGGAGTAGAAGAGGAGGTGTGTGTGTGTGAGAGTGTACCTTGGGGCCCAGGTGCCCTTATGCAGTGCACGTTTTATGGGTGCGTCCCACTCGGGGCCACTGCGCAGCATGTCCCCTCTCACGCCAATTAAAGACGGCACATAGCCGGTTATAACAGGCCCACCTCCTCCACACAAGTCCTGTGCCTCCTGGACAGGGGGAAATAAACACATTAAATGGTGTGATTAATCCATCTTGCAGAGCCATGGAAACAGTAAGCTGCCGGGCTGTGATAATAAAGACAGGGGTCCCAGTGGAAACGGTGCTGGTGTGTGTGTGTGTGTGTAAACAGGAGGGGGAGGCGAGTGAGTCGTAGAGGGTTCAGTGAGAGGACTGGTTTACAAGACACACACCAGGAACTGTGCGCCTCCAGCACCACAACTTCAGTGTGAGTCCTCAGCTGTAATGGGTTTACTGCTCTCCTGGCACACACGGCTCACTCACTACCTTCACCACAGAGGTTGCACGGAACCAAGGTTTGTTTTCTCGCTTGAGGAGAAAAAGAACAAGAGGAAATGGAACAAGTTCATCAGTTCAAAAACAGTAGCTCGTACATGTAGTCACTTGACCTTCATTTATAAATAGCCCTGCATAGCGCAGCAAAATTTATTTTTATCTGAGAAAAAGAAGCAAGTACACCTTCAGTGGTGAGAGTGCTTAATATTCAGTATACACGCTTCATTTTATATCAAAGCTCAAAGTGTGTGTATATACAGTAGAATGTCTTTGTAAGTGAAGTGTGATTGGTGGTTTAAGTAATTTTTATACAGTATGGATATTCTAATCTCCTTTCTTTTATTGTATATGTTGCACATGAAAGAGATAGTTCACCACAAAATGAAAAAATTGTCAACATTTACTCACCCTTATGTCGTTCCAAACCTGTATGAGTTTCTTTCTTATGTTGAACATAAAAGAAGATATTTTGAAGAATGCTGGTAATCAAACAGTTGTTGGTGCCCATTGACTTCCATAGTATTTCTTTCCCTACTATGGAAGTCAGTGGGAACCAACAACTGTTTGGTTCTTCAAAATTCTTCAAAGTATCTTTTTATTTTGTGTTCAACAAGTTTGGAAGGACATGAGGGTGAATAAGTCAAGTCAAGTCAAGTCGAGCTTTATTGTCATTCTGCTACGTGTGTGGACATATAGTGGAACGAAATGTCGTGTCTCGCAGGACCACGGTGCTACATACTAGTTAAACCTAAGATAAACATACAACAATGCAAGTATAGGAAAAACAATAGACCTATACAACAGTTAACTATCTGACTATACATATACTAAAAATATTATAACTGCTATACCTAGTTGACTACACATACACAAACCGAGACTGTACAAGAACTTTACATAAATACTGTACATGAAATTGTGCGAAAGAGATATATGTACATTAAATTGTGCAGAAAAATATATATTTTGTACATTAAATTATTGTGCAGAAGAGAGATTTTGTGGGAGACAGTGCATAGTGCAAAAAGATTTTGTAGTGCAATGCTCAAGTAAACGTATTATTTTGTAGTGCAATGTTCAAGTAGACATATATTTTCTTAAGAGTCTTTGTGGCAGGGAGTGTTTATAGAAAGTGTCTAGTGTGCATATAGTGGTATGTGTGCGTTACTACAGGTGGTTTGTATAGCCCACTCACCTGTGTGTAGCACATTCAGAATTGCACTTAGTAAAATTGTCAACAGTTTTTAATGAGTTGGGGGGTGGGAGGGCTGAGGTGTTCATGGTTTCAGAGGGGGACAGGGAGATTGGAGTTAAGAGCTCTCACAGCCTGGGGAAAAAAGCTGTTGAGCAATCTGACAGAGCGAGCTCTGATGCTCCGGTACCTTCTACCTGATGGCAGGAGCTGGAAGAGGTTGTGAGAGGGGTGGGTGGTGTCCTTCACGATGCTGGTGGCCTTGTTGTAGCATCGTGAAAGGAAAATGTCCAGGATGGAAGGGAGAGGGGCACCGATGATCTTTGCGGCAGTGTTCACTGTCCGTTGTAGGGTCTTGCGGTCAGCAGCACTGTAGTTCCCATACCAGACAGTGATGCAGGTGGTCAGCACACTCTCAATGGTGCCCCTGTAAAAAGTGGTGAGGATGGGTGGAGGGAGACTTGCCCTTTGCAGCCGGCGGAGAAAGTGGAGGCGCTGTTGTCCCTTCTTGTTGAGCGGCGTGACGTTGGTGTTCCAGGTGAGATCCTTTGTGTTGTGCACCCCCAGGAATTTAGTGCTGCCGACTCTCTCCACGGTTGAGCCGTCGATGGTCAGCAGGGGGTGGTCGACAGAGTTTCTCCTGAAGTCCATCACAACCTTTTTCGTCTTACCCACGTTGAGGGACAAGTTGTGAGCACCACACCATTCAGCCAGCTGTGCCACTTCCTCTCTGTAGTGCGTTTCATCATTGTTGCTGATGAGGCCTACCACAGTTGTGTCATCAGCAAATTTGATGATGTGGTTGGAGCTGGACTTGGCAGTGCAGTCGTGGGTCAGCAGTGTGAAGAGCAGCGGGCTGAGCACACAGCCTTGTGGGTCACCTGTGCTCAGTGTGGTAGTGCTGGAGGTGTTGCGGCCGACACGGACTGACTGAGGTCTTGCAGTTAAAAAGTCCAGGATCCAATTACAGAGGGAGGTGTTGAGGCCCAGCAGGTTTAGTTTGTGGATGAGCTGTTGTGGGATTATTGTGTTGAATGCTGAGCTGAAGTCAATGAACAGCATTCTAACATAAGAGTCTTTCTGTTCCAGGTGGGTAAGAGCTAGGTGGAGAGTGGTGGATATTGCATCGTCCGTGGAACGGTTTGGACGGTATGCAAACTGGAGTGGGTCCAGCGTGTTTGAGAGACTGGACTTGATGTGCTGCATGACTAACCTCTCAAAGCACTTCATCATGATTGGGGTCAGTGCTATGGGACGATAGTCATTCAGACAGGACACAGGTGACTTCTTTGGTACTGGAATTATGGAGGTGGATTTGAGACACGTGGGAACGACTGCCTGGCTCAGCGAGATGTCTGTTAGGACATTCGTCAGCTGTGCAGCACAGTCTTTCAGTACACGTCCAGGTATGTTGTCAGGGCCCGCAGCCTTTCGTGGGTTAATCCTGGATAGGGTCTTCCTTACGTCGGCTGGAGAGAGACAGAGTACCTGGTCATTTGGAGATGTGAGTAGTTTCTGTGCAGGTGTGTCGTTCTGTATCTCAGATCGTGAGTAGAAGTGGTTGAGTGCCTCTGGTAAGGATGTGTCATCGTCACTGGCCTGTGGCAGGGGCTTATAGTCAGTGATGGTCTGAATAGAGTGTCTCTGCTGTCTGTGAAGTGATTGTTGATTTTTTTTTTTTTTTTTTTTTTTAGCATACTGATGCTTTGCCTTCTTGATGCCATGAGACAGATTGGTTCTTGCTGTTTTGAGGGCTGCTTTATCTCCTGATAAATGACAAAATGTTCAGTTTTGGGTGAATAAATGACAACATGTTCATTTTTGGGTGAACTATCCCTTTAAGAGGTGATAAGCCTCCCCAGACTGAAAAGTATAGTGATTTTTACTATGGTTACAGGGCTGTTGTGTAGCATGAGCGCCTAAAACCCTCTCAGGTGAAGGTGCTTTGAAACAATCTGTGTTGTGTAAAATGCAACATAAATAAATTGACTTAACTAATTGTAGTAAATTCACTGTAACACATAGCATCAAGTGGCTTATTGCTTTTGTAAAATGTTGGAAATAGTAATTATAGCATACTAATGTTTATTCATGAATACTAAAAATTAAACATTAAACAGTTCTTCCACTGAGTATATCATTAGTCTAATTCAGGTATAATTGAATAGATGTGCAGGTAACAAAAACAGCTCCAAATGTAGCTCAGCCAACCTAGCATGAGCTATCTGTTTTATAATACAGGATGAGCCATTATATAACTTCCATAAATATAGGTGATATGACTGTCAGTTTTTTGATACATTGCCTACAACTATGACTAGTTTTACCTTTAAGGATAGAAAAGGGCGAATCGTTTATTCCTGTCAAGTTTTTTGTAGTGGATTTCATCCACCTGAGCACAGTACTATTTACAGTGGCCTTTAAGATAAGGAATCCTTTCAGTGTCTGAGGTAAACATCTCTGTCACTTAGAGGCTGTGAAAGAGACACGTGTAACCTTCAGGATGTGAGACACTCTTAAGAGCAAACCGTCCCCCCTCAGACAGCCAAAGGGTGTGTCGGATGTCTGTGGAAAGCCCTGAAATACCCGGAGCAAAAACCAAGGCTGCCCCTCGGATCGTTTCCTCATCCGTATTGGACTTTTATGTCGTAACACCCTTCGACTAATCCATTTTTCATCATATAGGCTGTTGAGATCAAAATTGAAGCAGGGGCCCATCAAGGAATGCAGAAGTATGTGTTTTTTTTTTTTTTTTCCCCGGGCCCTCCACAGGTTCCTCACATGTTGAGATGGAGTGGTCACGCGGGCCTTCCTATCAAACAGGCAGACTTCAGTCAGGAGATCAGAGACAGATTATAAAGCGAGGGAGCCTTGAACAGGGCCACCGGTTATCACAGAGGAGGGATGAGCTCGTTTTCCATTTCCGTGGTGTCTGCCTGACTGGCATATTTTGTGCATTGCCAGCGACACAGAAAGAGAGCATCATCGTCCGCTACATGCTTCAAGCCAGCAGGACGTAGCCTAAACAATAGCAGGAGTTTCTTTCACTTAAATTATCTCCACTCCATCTCAGGAAAGACATGGTGTGCTCTGTCTCACTGTCTTTGAGCGGAAACCGAGCCGGCTTCTCTTCAGACATCTCTTTGAACATGAGGGTGGAGTCAGGATTCTTCTCATGCTGTGCTGTGTGGGCCGGCTGCCACAGTGGTGTTGGTGTAAGCTGGTGTGTGGTGGTAGGCGCGTTAAGGAGAGTGACAGGCTGATGGGGCTGTCTAAAAACATCAGCACACTTTGAGCTCCACGTATCCCCTTCAGATTGTTCCCCTGGTGGTATGTGGCTAGTGGGGGCTCAGTTGGCACCTGCTCCCAGATACAAGGCCCTGCGTACAGTGCACAGCCTTCTGCCTCAATGCTGGGGCAATTGGACTCCAGTTTCAGGGTGGTCAAAGCTACAGTGAGCCTGTCAGCACTGCTCTCTAAGGTAAGGTTGTACAACTGTGTACCTAATTTGGTTACACCATTGGTTCTTAAAGAATTAGTTCACCAATTTTCAACTAGATTTGTATTGAGCAATGTGTACTCTTTCTCCATTTTACATGTTACCCAGGCCAGATATCCCTGTTTTTGTCAGCAAAAGTCCACTGGATGATGCAAAAGATGTCATTTGGCATCATATGGCGGACTTTTGACAGCTCCAGCACTTTTATTAAAATTACAGATTGAACTTCTGCATTTTTGTATTACCAACCAGAGACAGTCAGATCGACAGTGGGATGGTGCAAAAATCCAATATGCATTATGGGTGTTGACCTTTTTTTGGCAAAAGTAGACACCAAAGTCATTTTTCTCTATTTTCTTTAATCATGTAGCACCAATTTCAAAAATTGTTTTTGCATTTCTACTGCCAAGTTTTATAAAAGCCCATCTTGCCACCAGTGATTTCTATGGAAGCCCGTTTCTGCCACTGAATAAAAAAATTAAAAAAGGTTATTGCGACTTTTTCTCTCACAATTCTGACTTGTGAGCTATAAACTCGCAATTGCGAGTTATAAAGTCAGAATTACAAGATATAAAGTCAGAATTGCAAGATATAAACTTTTCTCAGAATTGTGTGATATAAACACAATTATAGAGTCAGAATTACTATTTAAATAGTCACAATTGCGTGTTAAAAACTCACAATTCTGACTTTTTTTTATCGCAATTGCGAGTTTATATCACACAATTATGAGAAAAGTCGCAATTACCTTTTTAATTTTTTATTTGGTGTCGGAAATGGGCTTCCATAGATTTCCCCATTTAAAGCAAAACTATATATATAGATATATATTGCTGAATATGAGATTTTAAGTTTTGATTCATTAAGCAGCTTTAAATTTGCAAGCAGAAGTAGTGTTAAGCTGTGCATGTTAGTTTATCTCAGTGAAAAATGGTTGATTTTTTTTTTTTTTTTTTTTTTTTAGCATTTTTCCATGGTCTGTCTGAATATTGGATTCTGATTGGCTGGCAGGTATGCAGTATAACCGTTTAATGCACAGGTAGTTCCAAGTCAGTTTAATCACCGTTCTATAGCCTATTAATGCGCTGCTTTAAGTGAAAGTGAAAGTCGTGACGTATTGTCAAGTACGGTGACCCATACTCGAAATTGGTGCTCTGCATTTAACCCATCCAAGTGCACACACACAGCAGTGAATAGTGAACAAACGCACACACACACAGTGAACACACACCCGGAGCAGTGGGCAGCCATTGCTCCAGCCCGGGGAGCAATTGGGGGTTCGGTGCCTTGCTCAAGGGCACCTCAGTCATGGTATCGAAGGCAGAGAGAGAGCTGTTCATTCACTCATTCTTCAATTCCTGCCGGTGCGAGAATCGAACCGGCAACCTTCAGGTTACAAGCCCAACTCTCTAACCATTAGGCCACGACTTCCCCCTTAATTGATGCACACTAACCAACACGCATCACTCGCTCGCTCGCTCGCTCGCACACACACACACACACACACGGGGAGAGAGAGAGAGAGACTTCCAACGCTTTCCCGCGATTTTTATTAATAAAATAAAAGATAGATTCTAGATCGCTACATTATATTCCCCAGCAACGAGGTGATAAAATTGCTGTTTTTGAAGTAATTTTTTTGTAGAGAGAGACACGCAGATGCAGCAAGCAGGTACACACAGCTGTCCTCTCTCTTTCTCTCTCTCTCTCTCTCTCTCTCTCTCTCTCTCTCTCTCTCTCGATCGATCAATTGATAATTAATTGAAATACATGCTATAATTAATTCAAATAAATGTGGTCTTACCGCACTATTTCATCTCTGTGTCAGATTTGAAGCTGGCAGTATGCTAGCGCTAACGAGCCGTAACTGACGAAAATAACTGTCATTTTTACCCATTCGTTCAAATATTGCACTGCAAAGAGCAAGACAAGTTTTAACTTGTCTATTACTTTGCAAATGACCATGGAATAAGCGGGATAATCAACTCCGCTTCGCGTCGGGCGGTTCTTTGCCTCCACATCGTGCATTAAAATCCTTTAATGCACGGCTAGCCGTTGATTATCCCTTATTTATTTAATGGTTTAATAGAACTTTTTAAAGGATACAATACATAAATAATTGTCTATTTTTTTTTCTAATTTACTGCATTAGTATTTATTTAAATCAATTTTACTGAAACCTGGCATGCACATATGACAGGGCAAGACTCTTGAAAAAGTTTCTGTTAGGATTGTTTCATGCTGGATAGCCGCTAATAACATTTATTAATACAACTGTCAATAATCTCTCTTAAAATATAAATGATTGTGATTGTCATAAACATCATCTATGAAAGGAATGAAATCTGTCAGCCACAACATGAGCTTATTAAAGGGGTCATATAATACGATTTCACCTTTTTAACTTCTGTTAATGTGTAATGTAGCTGTGTGAGCATAAACAACATCTGCAAATTTACAAAGCTCAAAGTTCAATGCAAAGGGAGAAATTGTCTTTTACAAAATTAGCATAGCATGGCTGGTAAGGGACTACAACAAAATAATTCCGGGTTAGTGACATCATAAACCCAGATAAACCCTGCCCCCGGGAACATGCAACGAAGGAGGCAAGGCCATGCTGCGTTGCTTTAGAGAAGAGGAAGAACGTGCACATGCACGTAAAAATCTATTCATAAACTGTATGAATCGCGATTCTGTCTTCTAACGATTCTAATGGATTCACAAGTTTCAAAATCAATGTTCTAAAGCAGCGGTTCTCATCTTGTTCCTCGCGTCGCCCTGCTCTGCATCTCTCTCTCTCTCTCTCTCTCTCTCTCTCTCTCTCTTTCAGATCAGCTCAGCACCGATAATAAACTGTTCCATTTATACACTTATTTTCACATAGCTATGACAAGCGTTAAACATGGACACGCATGCGGTTGCCGTACTGTATTAAAGCTTTAATCATGATAAAACCGTATATTAAAAGCTAACATAAGCAGTAGCATAATAACAGCATATCTAAAAGTATGAGACAACAACAAACAAAAAACTTAGGCCTACCATTAAAAGCCGTGCTTGCACAGGTTCTGGGTGATCCTCTTCACTAATATCCTCTGCGTCTCAATCGGGCTCAAATTGATAAGCAATATAGACAACGCCATTGTTTACAATACAACCGGAGCACATGGCGCCGAGCTGAGGGGCGGGACGTTCAGACACACACTAGAGGCGGTTTAGCCAATCACAACACACTGGGCCAGCTAACCAATCAGAGCCCATTGCGAATTTCTGAGGGAGGGCCTTCCCAGAACCAGGAAGTCAACCAGCCGTTTTTATGCTAGCTGAAAATCTGTGTACAATACAGGTAAAATATGTGAAAAATAATGAGATTTAAAAAAAAAATAAATAAATAAAAACGAAGCATGAACACGTTGCTGTGCACCCCATAAACACAATCAAGCCTTTGAAAAAAATCCATTAGACCACCCCTTTAATGTCTGTAAATAGCTGTAATAGTCTGTAATGGCTTCAAAAATTGTTTAAGTGTAATCCTCCGTATAAACTAAATAAACTGCAACGGTCTAATATTTAGTAGTGCATCAGATGTAACTTAATGCTCATTTATGCTACAACTAGGTTAAGTTACACATAGTTATTCAAATTCAATTCAATTCAAGTTTATTTTTACAGCGCTTTTTACGATACAAATCATTGCAAAGCAGCTTTACAGGAAATTAAGTTTCTACAATATATTTATATATTGTAGAAACTTAATATATTTAACTTATGGCAACATTTGGTAATTCTGTATGTTGTCTGAGGGTTGGCATCCTCTGAGGTCCTCTGAGGGGTTGGCATCATCTCTTCTCAGGTGTTTGGTCATCTCAGATCATTTAAGGGTTAGATCAGAGACTGAAGAGTTATGCTGAAGAGCGTAACTCTGCATAAGAGTTATGCAGAGTTATAAGTTACGTATACCTGTTACAGTTGCAGATGTCCCTAGAAGAGTAGACGCCTGTTTCTGCCGCATCCTTGGCACCAGTTCCTGAGTCTTTCTGTTTACTACTTTTCCGATGCTAAAAGAGAGAGGGAGTGTTTGTGTGTTTTTCACAGATCTGTGCTTCCCCATTGTGTCATTGTACACAAGGGCAGATGGCTCTCAGTGCAAAGGGCTTCGTTTCCACCCTGTCATTGGGAGTTGATGGCACAGTGAGTTATAGAGAGATACAATGCTCTGCCTCCACTAGAAGAACACAGACTGTTTCTGCATGATTTGATGACAAGACCCTCTTCTATGCCAATTCATAATCAAATCAATATGAATTTTTATTGCTTTGTCTGATCAAATATGCACAGATGTTCCCCCGATGTTCCTTAGAAATGTTTGTTTTAGGAGCAGACGAGATGAAGAAGACTTCTTGTTTTTTTGTGGTTTTCAGGTCTAAATTGTTTTCCCCCCTCCCGGTAATGAATTCTATAATAGGAAACACTGGACAGCTGTAGAAATCAGGCAGCTCTGTGTTCTGAGAGGATTAAATGATTACGATCTCTCAGTGCTCCTGATCTTATAATCATGTCCAGGATGCCACTAGATACCTCTACTGAAGTGATTAGAGCTTTGTTACAGATGTGCCGGCTTAATGGAGCTGGTAGACCCCTTGGGCAGAGTACAGGGGAAATTGTCATCTGCTGCTGGAAGCCGGCTGTTCAGCAGGGTCAAGGTCAGTGATGCTCGAGGGCTCTCAAGCCTAGCCAAACCATGCGTTAGCAATATTAGCAATATATAGTGATGCCGCTGATGTCAGCTTGAGCAAATTTCAGGACGCTTCACAGCACACAAGCTTTCTTCAGCTCCTTGCTGAGCTACACAATATGACACATCTCAGTGTTAATGCTAAAGCATTGTCAGAAAACCCTCATTTTCCCTTAAGTTTTACAGGACAAAAAAAAAATACTCGATGGACAGTAAGATAAAGCGTGAGAAGCTCAGAAATGGTATTTTCTTAGACTTTGCAGTCCGTGATTGATTTACAGTAATATGACCTGTTGAAGGTTTAGTGAACATTTAGTATCTTATTTTTGAATTTCATGCTATTAATTATGAAAAATGAAAAACGTGGCTTAAAGATATAGTTCACCCAAAAATGACAAATTTGTCATAATTTACTCACCCTCATGTCGTTCCAAACCTGTAGTTTCTTTCTTATGTTGAACACAAAAGACGGTATTTTGAAGAACCAACAGTTGTTAGTCTCCATTGACTTCCATAGTAGGGAAAGAAATACTATGGAAGTCAATGGGGACCATCAAGTGTTTGATTACCAGCATTCTTCAAAATATATTCTTTTATATTTGGCATAAGAAAGAAACTCATACAGGTTTGGAACAACATGAGGGTGAGTAAATGATGCCAAAACTTTAATTTTTGTGTAAACTTTAATTTTTGTAATTTGCTAATTGTTCAGATTAGTCACATCAAGGCATTGTGTTTTAAACAGATACTTGAGTGTTTTTATATTAATATCTAGACTGTCTCTCCAGCTCAAAACACACTTTCATGTTGCCTTTCCATTCCAGCAGAAGTGTTTCTACGGTTAAAGAGAAGTGTCCTCATCAGTTACCTGCTAATCAAAAGCTTTTGAAAACTGTGTTTGCCTGAGGGCAGTATGTTCTACAACTTGAATGCATTAAGCATTTCGCCTGCGGACTGCATTGCCTGTGTCACAGGCAATTTGAAGTAAACACCTGAACCATTTTAGGGGCTCTTTATAGATGGTACAAGTGATCTGAACAGATGAAAGGGGTCAGAGGACACCACACACTGGTATTGGGCACTCACTATGGAGTTATTTATCTGTTAGCTATATTTCTCAGGTTAGAGACCTATAAATAGAGGCTATTAAGAGTACAACGGTGGGTACAATTATAGCTTGTACTAGAAAGAGATTTTACATTCTCATGACACTTTTTAGGTTCACAGAGATGTTTTCATTCTTTAGTGAAAGTTTATAAAAGCATCTACTGTATGTTGTAGGGCTTCACTGATGATGTCCATTCAGAGGACTGCGGGTTTGTTGAGTGGTGGTGCTGCTGATGCAAAGGTAATCCAGGTTAGATTCTGGCTCTCCTCTTTTCTCACTATTACTCTGTCAGCTGTCTGTCTCATTCACCGAAATGGCAAAAAGCTAAAAAATATAAGCAGACAGTACCTAGAATAACCAGTGTGCTGATTTGAAGCATATTTAATAAAACATTTGGAATGGGAATAGTTCATCCAAATATGAAATTTCTGTCATCTTTTATTACTGTTAGCCAGAATGTTTTCCATGCAGTGTAATTGAGTGGTGATGGGTTTGTTGGTCTCTAAAAAGAATTGTAAGAGTACCATAAAAATATTGAAGATTGTCCTTTTGTCCATTAATTTTCTTTGTATAGAAAAGAGCAATGTGAACATAAACATACAAATGTTCTTTTCTGAACCCTAAGTGCTGATATCCCTGTTGATAAAAACAGCATATGTTGGTTAGTTATGTTTTGAAGCATGGTAGCTAGTTTGAGCTGGTTTAAGCTGGTCCTGAGCTGGTTATAAGCTGGATAGCTCCTGCTCAGGACCAGCTCATAACCAGCTCAGGACCAGCTTAAATCAGCCGATGACCAACTAAGGACCAGCTTAAACCAGCTCAAACCAGCTGCCATGCTTCAAAGCATACCTAGCCAGCATATGCTGATTTTTTTCAACAGGGATAAACCATTGAAGAACCTTAAACTTCAGGAGTTTTTATGAAATTATAAATATGAAATGCAACATTGCTGTTTTTTGAATTGCTCCTTTTGAAGAAAAAGGATTTATGATCAAACTTTGCCAGAAATAGCCTGTTATGCTCTACAGTTCATTTAATATAGAGTTTTCAAAATGTAGTCTCCGAAGTTAATTTATATTATGCTCACAAAGAAAATGGTTGAGTGATAACAAAGAAAAAAGCCCCAAAATTAAAGTAGCATTTAAATGCTTTCATAATCTTTGCTTGTCAGCAGAAATTTGACGGTGTTCAGCGAAGCACCAGCCCCACTCACACTGAGTGCTAATCATATTCTGTCAAGTTTGCAAAGCCTGTTTGTTAGCAAATATTACCACACCATAGAGCAGTAAACTCAGATCAGTGTGGATGGGAGTGGTAGTGTAGAAGATCACGTAAGAGATATGTAGGAGGCGGCACGTCACTGAACGCAGCAGTTAATGGATTTGTGCTTTCTGCCTCTGACAAGGCAGTGGGTATTTTCATTTGTGAATGGATGTAATTAGCATGCTAATGAATGAATTGCAGCACAGGATCCCTCAGCTTTTGCTCTGTCAAGCAGCAGATTTGTGAGCACTCTGTACTGACTGGTACCCCCGTTGTAGTGATGTATAAAACCTGTAATCAAATCAGACAAGGGCTCAATCACCCGTGTTTTTCTCTAGCAGGGGCTGTTTACCCTTCATCGCAATATCTGGATTTCCATTTGTGCAGAAAATGTAGATACTTCTGAGAAGGCTGTGGTTAAGTAAACGCGGGATGAGCGGCTCACTTGGCATGTTCAGCAGATCTCTGATCAGCCCGAGCGTCTGTTGGTCTAATTCCTGTCTGTGAAACAACAAGTGTTATCAGCTTATTGTGTCTATCAATGAACATTTGCTGGTCTTGAAATTAGGGCTGTGCGATTTGGGGGGAAATATTAAATTGCGATTTTTTTTTTTTTTTTTTTTTTTTTTTTTTTGACAGATATTGCGATTGCGATTTGATTTGCGATTTTAAATTTGCAAAGTCAAGCTTCAGCTCAATATTGTCAATAATGTGCAGCACAGTATGAGTATCGTTACCCTGCTGAAAAAAACAAAACAAAACAAAAAAAAAACAATAGAAACCATTAACAGAAATTCTTACAGTTTCCATTAAACCATTACAAAATTCCTTTTTGTTTTGGGCATTATTCCAGTAGGAATTACTGTTGCTCTACTGGTTGCCATCTGCCATATTACATTCCACCAATAGAATCCATGAAATACCAGTAGACACCATTATAGTTTACATTAAAACCAATACAATTCCCATTAAATTTTCTATTGTTTTTTTTTTTGTTTTTGTTTTTTTGTTTTTTTTTGCAGCTGCAGCAGGGAAGATTATAATGGTATAGCTACTTTTACAGAATTTACTTAATTACTGAATTTCACAGGAAATATTTGTTTATTTTTTTATATAAATGAACTGTATTTCTGTAGTCGATTATTAAAGTATTACATATGTTACATAGGCTGATTTATTTATAATTTGTCAGATTTATATTGATTTTTAAGTATTTGGGATTTTAAGAACAAGTGGAAAATGTGCTGAATGTTTAATTTCATCCAAGTGAAATTAGCAAGCAGTTAGACTGAATGTACATTCGTTTTAAACACGTAGCCAGGCGCGAGCTGACACAGGTTGTGTGCGTGCCTCAAGCCTCATCCATATTGCCAGATGCGCTTGTAAAGATTGCGGTGCGGAGCCAAGCACGAGTATAAACAAGCATTACGAAACAGGCTGCGTGAGTGCGGCAAGTGTGAACGGCTCGTCCGTGATACGGGATTCGCGCCACGTGGGGCAGAGAGGAGCGAGTATGAGAAACATTAGGCTGTGTGTGCGGTCTTCTGAATTGGGAATAGCGAACACGCATTATAAACTTATTTCGAATTAATCTATTGGGGAGATAAAATGTGTAAGATAACGTTCACGTTCATAAAGGAGCTCTTGATATGTGTTGTGACGCAGCTTTTGCCCAGCAGGCACAAAACAGGCACACAACGTCATAAGACGATATTTGGTTAAATTTCGGTTGCGATGTCTGGTGACCAAAATTCAACGTAAATTCAACGTCTAATGTCAATGTTAAATTGATGTCCAATACCGACGTCAGCTGACGTTGAGATTTTGTTGTTTTTAGGTTGTGCAACCAAAATCCAACGTTAAGTCAACGTCAAATTGACGTCAATCCGATTTTCATTTTCAACCAAAATGCAACGCCTGTCTGGCGTCATGTCCAACGTCAGCCTGACGTTACATAGACGTCTGGTGCCTGCTGGGTGCAAATTACCTTTTTTGTTCGTTGTCTGTCATTTTGAAGCTGAAGTTACATATGTTTTTCTTTAGTTTTAATTTGCCTAACTATCGATCTGACCCTGTAGACGTCATAATCCCACTCTCTCTCTCTCTCTCTCTCTCTCTCTCTCGCTTTCCTTTTTATTTATTTATTTATTTATTTATTTTTTAATGGTGGGTGTTTGCGCAGTTGGATAGAGCAGTGCTGATTGGGGAGAATGGACGGAGGTGTGCTCACTCTATTAGTTAGTAAGACTGCCACTCAAGGCTGTCACGCATATGCTCTGGAACAGAGTAATATTGCGTCCACATCGCAGGCTTTGCGATTAGAAAATCGCAACGTCTCAAATCGCGATTTCGATGTGATTTCGATTAATCGCACATCCCTACTTGAAATGAGGTTTGATGTGACGTCTGTTGATGGTAAAACTTCTACTATAACAGTTAGAACAAGATGTTTTATAATGCTTTCTCTATAAAATAATGCATTTAATTAATTTATGCTTTTATGTTTTTAGTAGCAGTTTTTAATTGGCGTTCTGTGCTTCTTAAGACCAATTAGTTGACTAGCAGTTCACACGACTCACTGAAAATGTGCAGTTTTGCACATTCCTGAATGATTCATAGATGCATTTTGTGGACTTCATTTGATGAAGTGACGTCTCACATTCTGACATCTGTTCGTCACAGCCGTAGCGTAGCTATCTTTGCACTGCATCTCAATGTTCGTGCAATCAGACGGAATGTGGAATCTATCCCATCATTCAATGCCATATGCACAAGCTCCCAGTCTTCTATCTCTACTGTGCCTTCACTCTCAGGACCAACTGAATGTTCCTCTTTGCAGACAAGCACAACACCTCTTTCCATACTTTTTTTCCCAAGTAGGCAGTTGATTTTATATCCTTGTAAGTCTCACAGTAAAGCTGGCTGCTGGGAAGCCAGCATAAAATGGTAGAAACCTCTAAAAGCGTCTCACTCTAGTCGTCCATCATAGTCAGTCAGTTCCCCCCAGTCATAGCTTTTTTGAGAGCTCATTCATTAGAAATGCTTGTCATTGCTCTTATCTGTGCTTGATGTATGATAAGGCAACCTCAGGTAGAAGTGATTACATTGTTCCTAAAAATTCAATCTATCGGGATGCAACAGGCCAACTGTGAACAGGTAACGTTCAGGTAGAGATAATGTGACTGATTGAAGTCTTAACCTCTGAGGCATAATGCATTGACACATACAAATTTTTTTCCTTGGTCACTTTTTCTCTCCATCGATCTATTCCATGACCTTCTTACTTCGGGGCAGTCGTGGCCTAATGGATAGAGAGTCGGACTTGTAACCCAAAGGTCGCGGGTTCGAGTCTCAGGTCCGTCAGGGATTGTAGGTGGGGGGAGTGAATGTCCAGCGCTCTCTCCACCCTCAATACCATGACTGAGGTGAGACCCTTGAGCAAGGCACCCCCAACTGCTCCCCAGGTGCCGCGGCGCGTGTGCGTGTGTGTACGTGTGTGTGTGTTTGTTCATAGATATAGATTCTCTGTTTAGACTTTTAATTTCTCTGGAGCTTCGCCCAGCTCAGCAGTGTTTTTTCATTCTGGAGAGTCATTTGAATGTGTTGTAATGTAAATAAATCTCTTGCCAATAAATCTGATTTGTAAAATCCAGCACTTTTTGGAGTGTTATGGAAACTATGCTCAATAGTTTTTTTGTCTATTTTGTATGTTCTTTCCAGATCCAGTGCAACAACTTTTATAAGCAATAATTGAACTCATGTACAATCAATTTGACCAGGACAGAATGACTGGATGTCGTCTTTTTTTTTTTTTTTTTTTAATAAACCAGAATTAATCTTTTATGTAATTTTATATGTAATGTAAATATTGGTATTTTATATGAAATAATATTCTAAATCAGTGTGTTACTAGTTTACTATAGTGTTATTTATACATAAGCCAAAGAGTTTTTTTTTTTTTTGGCTGATTTTTATATTTCAGCCGTACTTGCATATAATGTGTTTTACATATTATATAGTCTTTGCTTTGCAGAATGTTTGAAGAACCATTTGAACAAGGTCTGAATAATCCAGGAGATAATCTGCAGAGTAATCAATTGTCAAAATAATTGTTTGTTGCAGCCCTAAATAGCATTTTTTATTGTTTATTTTTTTAATTCCAGTTTTTTATATAAAAATAAAACAAAAACTCCAGAGCTCACTCAAGAGGCTTAAAGACTGTAAACAAATTAGAGGAAGGGAAAAAAGAACAGCATTGCTCTGATATACTGTGGCCCAGCTTGCAACCTAATTTCAACTAATTACCATCAGTCACCCGGCACAATGAGTTCTCAAAGCAGAGGATTTGCAAAAAATTCACTGTTTCCTTCAGTTTTTCATTTTAAAGCAGCAAGTGTTTTTTCATATCTCTGATATGTCTTGTTTTTACTTCACTCTTGGCTGTCATAAACATCTTTTTATGTCTGTGACCTCATTTAAAATACATACAGACTGCTCTTGTTTGATTAAACAAGATGTATTCTTCATGAAGTTAAGTCATTATTGCATTGATATTATTGCTTGGATTTTGATCTAATTCTTTGTATCCTCTTATAGCTGTCTGTGCTTTACTGTACACCCCTCATGTCCATGCTGAGAAACCCTAGGGTCTATCAGCATCTATATCTGAGACTATCACTGGCTTTCCTCCCTGACAAACCCCCACTCACATTACTGATCTCAAATGCTTACATTGTTCCTGACATTTGCTGCAGTGCTCCACATTTGAATTTCCTCCCAAGCATGTGTTGACTTTTCGAGAGGGGGTGAGTAAGAGATATCGGAGAAACATCAAACGAATGCGTCTGTACGGACAATAGCATTAATTATGAGTGCAGTCATCCTGAGGGGCAAAAAAACCCACAAATTATGTTTAGCATGATTTGCCATTGTGCGCATCCCACAGGGGGGTTCTTATGGTTACGACGGCACTCTCTGTGGCCTCTGTGGGTTGTCCATAACAAGAATTGCAGAGGACCTCCTGCAACTTTCCTAGAGCTTTGTTTTTGTTGTTCAGATCATGTTTATCTAAGGCATGTAGTTTTAATGTTTTTCATTTTTTAATCATTTTGATTATACAAAAACTCCTTACTGTGACCCTGAAATTAATTCCTGTGGCATGCATCTATATGTCAACCCTGGCACGATAAAAAGTGGCATATGTCTCCATAGAGAGTCAGGAAATGCGATGACTGTACCGTCTAGACAACAAAGAGAAATCGAATTAAAAACACAAATTCCCAACAGTGCGCCGCATTTCCACTGATTTTGAAAATTTTGCGTGTGACGCGTCTCGGTGGGCCCCTCCACCCCTCCTAGAAAGATGAAGGTCTTTCATTCAGTTGCATCTGACAAAAGAAATCGCGACTTGCTACAGAAGCAGCAGAGGCATATTTTAAGACACAAAGAAAGCGCTCTCTTTTTCAGTCACAAAGCACAGAGGAACATCCAACGAGAACACAAGAGCACTAGAAGCTTGGAGGATCAGTGCGCTTTCTTCAGCTGGAGAGTACTGTGAAGCGTTTGATCTGAATATGTAACCGGAGCACTGTTGGAGAGTGTGTATCTGGAGTTCCAACCACAGAACGTGTGTGTGGGGGATAAACTGTACATTGGCGAGTGGAGGAGTTTGACTGTGCATGTTTTGTCTGCTCAGAGATTCTCTCTCGTCTCTGCTCTTTATATTTTGATTTCATATTTCGACTCCCCTCAGGTGAGCGAGATGAAGTGTTAATGGAGACGATGTGGAACCCTGGTGATGTCTCATCAGTCCACAGGCCCGGCTCACGCAGGAGAGCATCAGTCCTTCTAATCAGCAGCGAGAGCCACGCACATGGAAAGCTGCCATCCTTGCCTCCTCAATACTAGGGTCATTTCATCCCCAGCAGGGCTTCCTCATATGGAACCTCATTTCTCCTCTGGATTTCTCATCTGTACCTGACTGGGCCCAGATACTCCACGCCCACTCTCTCCGCTGAGCTTTAAAGTCCTGCTGTATAACCCAAAAATTTTACACTTGATTTGTAACCATGGCTCCTTCTGTAGACATGAGCAAAAATCGACTTTTGATATTATGGTAATTCGGTAGCAGGAGTTCTGCTTTTTGTCTTGAAGAGTGCATTCTCGCCGCTTTTCCACCGTCAGGGTGCCGGTATTGGTGCAGAGCCAGTGCCCTGATCTGGAACCTTCTATATGTATGCAATGTGGTAAAATGGATATAAAACAAGATCGTTCGCAACAATCAACAGGGTTGAGCAAAATTCAGAATATGTTTCTATCTATCTATCTATCTATCTATCTATCTATCTATCTATCTATCTAGTTAAACTTTTGTTCAAACTGTCTTGTCAATCTTTACTTTTCTAGTTAAAAGTGTTGATTTTATTTTCATTTATATACATTTGTTTGACTTTATTTTCTTTAAGATTTGAATTCAAATGAATTTTATATCCACTTTCTTACATGCAAATTCAAATTGTAGTTCTGCATCCATTTTGCTACCTCAATTAAAAATCAGGAACTTGAATGCAATTTAGAATTCAATGGCACACAAACCAAATCCAACAAGTCCCAAAGGTCCTGAGGCATATGGTGTATGTTTTATGTACAGATTATAGTGTTGCACACTGTCTCCATCAATTATGTTTTTCCCTTCCCCAACATAAAGGCATTAAATTACTTGTCAAAATATGCTTTCAAGCACATTTGTGTGCACGTTGTGAAGTAACATAGTTATGGCATAACTTTCAAGGCAGTGGAAACTTGGGCCAGTTCTAAAAGAGACCAGCTACTGCACGAGAAACAGGACCTTGTCTGTGCCTGCCTGATACCTTGGTTGTTGGTCTAAATGGGAATAGGTGCAGGAGATGTCTGTTCAAGTCTCTGCAGGGACACAGAAATGGATTGATTACCCAATGAGTCTGCATTTTGCCTGCTTTCTGTTCTACATGGTTTGTGTTCCAAGCTCGACAAAACGAACCGTACTGGCAGCGATTCAATGGATTTATTTGTACCAGAGCAGGTTCCACGTTCGGCAGCCTTGTTCGTTTTGTTTTCCCGAATGTGTCTTCACTTGTCAGAAAACGCCGGTCTCTCTGACTCACATTCCATTAAGAGGCTTTTCTGGAAAAGCTTATGAAGTGCAGAGAGAACTAAAGCAGCAAAAGTGTTTGAATAGAGCAGAAGAGTCAATAGACGTCTGAATAGACTGCGACTCTCTCTCATTACACTGGCTGATTAAACAATGAGGAAATTTTCACGATGAATCAGGCTTATTGTAAAGAGCCTCCAGTGCCTTCTCTCTCTTCCTTTCTCACTCTCCGAGCAGTCTTTTAAAGTGGGATAAATTGTGGAGTAATATAAACAGAGGATTGGTCTCTCCTGGAGCAGACGATGATTGAATACGAGGGCCCCTGCGTCGGGAAGTGGGTTAAGTCAAGGAGTTATTAAGAAGACGGCTGGAAATGACAGCGATGCCAAATGGAGCCAGTGGCTTGGGACGGGTTTGAAGCCAGGATGAGTTTTCAGGATAAGAGCTGGATTTAAATAAATTGACTTTCCCTTCCCGTGACTAAAACGGATTGTTGTTGAGAGTTTTGGGGCCAAAGCGAGCGGTAAACATTTATTAGAAATCCATAGCCTTGGAACAAACAACACAGCTCCTCTCGTTTTCCTCTGCATGCTCCACAAAGCCCCATCGTCGTGACTTTCAATCCCAGTTACGTAATCCATTTACCACCTGTAAAGCTCGCTGAGGAAATTGCCTCCTCAACCAATTGGTCAACAAGCTTTTTAAGGATGTCACACGGACATCTCTTTTAATTCTGTTTAAGAAGCCGCTGCGCTCGGGATGAGTGCAGATGTGGAAAGTCACAGCGATGCCCTATTAACTAAGTGAGCGAGTCACAAGATGCACACTACGTAGTCATCAATCTCTCCTCCCGGTAAGCACATTCTAATTTACAGCTGCAAGCTGTGGCTTTACAGCCTAGTTTCGCCTTCATGGCTTTGTGCTGAAAACGTGTCAGGATTTTAAGCATGGCATGAATCAAGTTGTGGCATTCTCCTTTAGATATTTTAGTGCTTTATATCCTAATGTTGGGTGCACAGAGAGGTGATTGGTTTTGGGTGTGTGTGTGTGTGTGTGTGTGTGCAACGGTTTTGTGTTGTGTTAGCTAGATGTGTGTTTGTGTGCGCGATTTTGTGTGTGTGTGAGTGAAAGAGAAAGAGACTGCTCATCTGACAGGCCGTGAGTGTTGTTTGGCATGCGCTCTCTCTGGGTGTGTGGGACTACTGGAACAACAGCTTAGTTTTCAGTGCACTCCTGTCGGATTGTTAAGAATAGACTGTCCCTGCAAGCACTGCTCTTTTCTTCCCTGGTGACTGGTGTTTGCAGACCACCTGTGCTGTAGAGAAGAGGGTCAAATAGAGAAATTCAGATGGAAATATAGCTGTTGCATGCTGTGTTTTGAGTGTATCCTGTGCAACCACTCTCAACAGAAAAGATTAGGTCTGGTCAGGCCAGTAGTTTAGATTTCTACTTGTACAACATGCCTACTTATGAATGTGTTTGTTTGTGTGTGTGTGTGTGTATATATATATATATATATATATATATATATATATATACACATATATATACATACATACACACACACACACACACACACACACACACATATATATATATATATATATATATATATATATATATATATATATATATATATATATATATATATATATATATATATATATATATATACACAGTGGTGTGAAAAATTGTTTGCCCCCTTCCTGTTTTTTTTTTTTTTTTTTTTTTGCGTGTTTGTCACACTTTAATGTTTCAGATCATCAAACAAATTTAAATATTAATCAAAGATAACACAAGTAAACACAACATGTAGTTTTTAAATGAAGTTTTTTATTATGAAGGGAAAACAAAATCCAAACCCACATGGCCCTGTGTGAAAAAGTGCTTGCCCCCTAAACCTAATAACTGGTTGGGCCACCCTTAGCAGCAACAACTGCATTCAGGCGTTTGCGATAACTTGCAATGAGTCTGTTACAGCGCTGTGGAGGAATTTTGGCTCACTCATCTTTGCAGAATTGTTGTAATTCAGCCACTTTGGAGGGTTTTCGAGCATGAACCGCCTTTTTAAGGTCATCCCACAGCATCTCAATAAGATTCAGGTCAGGACTTTGACTAGGCCACTCCAAAGTCTTCATTTTTTTTCTTCAGCCATTCAGAGGTGGACTTGCTGGTGTGTTTTGGATCATTGTCCTGCTGCAGAACCCAAGTTCGCTTCAGCTTGAGGTCACGAACAGATGGCCGGACATTGTCCTTCAGGATTTTTTGGTAGACAGCAGAATTCCTGGTTCCATTTATCACAGGAAGTCTTCCAGGTCCTGAAGCAGCAAAACAGCCCCAGACCATCACGCTACCACCACCATATTTTACTGTTGGTATGATGTTCTTTTTCTGAAATGCTGTGTTATTTTTACGCCAGATGTAATGGGACACACACCTTCCAAAAAGTTCAACTTTTGTCTCGTCAGTCCACAGAGTATTTTCCCAAAAGTCTTGGGGATCATCAAGATGTTTTCTGGCAAAACTGAGACGAGCCTTTATGTTCTTTTTGCTCAGCAGCGGTTTTCGTCTTGGAACTCTGCCATGCAGGCCATTTTTGCCCAGTCTCTTTCTTATGGTGGAGTCATGAACACTGACCTTAACTGAGGCAAGTGAGGCCTGCAGTTCTTTGGATGTTGTTCTGGGGTCTTTTGTAACCTCTTGGATGAGTCGTCGCTGCGCTCTTGGGGTAATTTTGGACGGCCGGCCACTCCTGGGAAGGTTCACCACCAAAGCTTTAGAAATGGCTTTGTAACCTTTTCCAGACTGATAGATCTTAATTACTTTCTTTCTCATTTGTTCCTGAATTTCTTTGGATCTCAACATGATGTGTAGCTTTTGAGGATCTTTTGGTCTACTTCACTTTGTCAGGCAGGTCCTATTTAAGTGATTTCCTAATCAGGAAGGGGCAAACAATTTTTCACACCACTGTATATACATATATATATTAGGGCTGTCAATCGATTAAAATATTTAATCGTGATTAATCGCATGACTGTCATGAGTTAACTCGCGATTAATCACAATTTAATCGCACTTTTTTATCTGTTCTAAATGGACCTTAAATTAATACTTTTCAGGTTTTTAATACTCGAATTGACATGGGCATGGACAAATATGGATGCTTTATGCAATATATGTTTATTAGTGAAACCATAGTTAATCTAGAGCATGAAGACTGGACATGTTTCAAAGGTCATAGATGTTTTTCAAAGAACTTGTTCATGTCTATTACACACATGAAAAAAGAACATAGAAATTCCAGGTTCCCATTACTTCTCTTTATTTGCACTGAGCAACTGACTTAGACAAGCCTGTTTACATTTTCACACTACAGGGCAGCTCACTTCTTCTGAACATGCTAAATGTACATTTATTATTATTACATTTGTTTGCCTCTCTGTGCCCACATACTGTATTTTGATGCAGCTAAATTCTCAATAAAACTGTTTTCATTTATAGAGTTTTTTCATAGATATATTTTCTGTTGTCAGATAACGGAATGAATATGAAATAGTGACTAAAATGCGATCCATTAAGACTACATAACCAGCTCTACCTTCCAAGATGTTAATCTGCACAAAAATCCTGATTTATAATGAAGGCGTCGTCTGATAAAATCAGATAGCCTAAACATAAGATAAAGACAATAGCTGTTCTGTGATTTCGGCTATACTTGCATGTAAAATTAGAGAAGCAACATAATATTGGTTTTAAAGCAGCACTATGTAACTTTTGGCACTCTAGCGGTTAATAAACAGAACTGCACGCATCCTGCGGAAGAACATTCTAACCGGAGCTACTTCTCTAAGTTTATGTCTATGGCGATTCATGCAGGTATGTGTTACTCCGCACCGGTGAAGACCCGACCAGGCTACAATAGTCCAAAAATAAGCACTTATTATAAGTGTACCGTAGTGATTCGGGATAAGACAAAAACGCGGTTTGGAAGATGAATTCATGATGTACTCGCTTATTATATGCATTTTGCAAATTCTGAACACAGAAAAAGTTACATGCTGAACAGAGCGGACGCAGAGAGAGAGAGAGAGAGAGAGAGAGAGAGGTGTGTGTGCACAGCGGGAAAGAGAGACCTCGCGCTTGTGCGACGTACAGTACCGGCTAGTCTCAGAAACTAAATAAGGTTTGGGCAAAAACTAAGGATTGGTCGCTAGGCTCTTTTTGAAAAAAAATCAAAAAATAAAAAGTTGCTAAAGGCGTCTGAAAAGTTGCTAAGTTGGCAACACTGACAGCATCTCCATCCATTTCTCCAACCACGAGTTAGGCCACGGCTCAAACAGAAAATGCGTGCTGCGTTAATCGCGCGTTAATAAAATTAGCGCAGTTAAAATGAATTTGCGTTAACCCGTTATTAACACGTTAACTTTGACAGCCCTAATATACATATGTTAATATGTTATATAATATATATATATGTTACATATTACATATTACAAATATATACACACTCTTAGAAGAAAAGGTTCTATCAGGCGCTACATATTTGGAACCCCTAAAAGGTTCTATATAGAACCCTTTTTAAGGGTTCAATCAAAAGAACCCTTTAGGAAAAAAGGTTCTATATAGAACACTTTAGGGGTTCCCATCATGGGATCATTTTTGGGATTTAATTTTTGTTTTATTTTAATTAAATTTTAAGACTTAAACAGCTCTCATAGCTACTTTATCACTAGAAAAACTGAAATAACTATAAGCATAAGACATCAAGGAGTTGTGTGATCATTTAAGACACTTTTATTAGCATTTACAATGACAAGCAATATATAACACAGCAATTCATAATGCAACAGTTACAGGGATTAACATAAATCCATGCATTTCAGTCGTGCGCCTCTCGCGAGTGTGATTACAAAGCACGTGACTGAAATGCGCCGCTGTGCAGAAGGGACAAAACTGATCAGCGCATAGATACACATTCAAGTTGTTTGCTGTTTATGTCAAAGATCATTTTATGCATCTGTTTGGATGGATGAGTTACAAGAATAGCCTTTTTAAATGAAACACTGAAACTCCATATGAGCATGTTGCTCGTCAATAAAAGAGCTGCATGGCATCTTACATGTCATGTTAACTAAAGAACTTGCAATCAAGTTAGTGTGCTGATTAAATAGAAGACTAGCGTGTACCTTTTAATAAATAGATAAAACTGTCCAGATTACTATACACTGCTAGTGCACATGTATTTATACCTGATCAGTTTGTTGGTATAAATTAATAGGTTGATTCCATGCAGATGTAAATTTTAAGTTTATTTTCTTCATAATAAAGGTGTGTCAAAGTAAAACTGACAAATTTTATAACGCAAATATAATGTAGTATAATCATTTTAAATAGCCTAATGTGTAAACATACATAAAGCATGGTTCAGCCCAAAGAACCCTTTTGTGTCAAAAAGGGTTCTTTCTCCTTATATAGAACATTTTTGGCATAAAGCGTTCTTTGGAGTTGAGTAAAGAACCCTAGGGTTCTGTATAGAATCCCAAAGAACCTTTTTTTTCTAAGAGTGCATATATATTAGGGGTGTAATGATACACGTATTCGTATTGAACCATTCGGTACGAGGCTTTCGGTTCGGTACGCATTACAAACCGAACGATTCATTGGACTAATCCTATTACGTTTGTAAAATAAAAGAGCTTAAAGTGTGTGAAATATCAGTGCCACTGCGCTCAACAACGCAGCCCAAATGACGTAACAGGCAACGTGCTGTCTGTCCCACGATAACCTCCCCTTGCTGGAGTGCGTCGAAAGACGATGATCTTGTATCAACGATAGCCAGAGATATTGTCAAAAACATCAATTATTGGAAATATTAAGAGGATTTTGCATTTCCAATTAATGTAGGCCTGTTACGTTCTTATTTTTATTAGGCCTATTATTATTATGAAGTTACATTTATTATTAAATTAAAAGTACAATTAATTTGGCCCGCAATAATTAACGCATACAGTAACTGATGCGCTGCGAGGATAAGATTAGGCTATATTTACTCCTCAATTAAATTGTTTTAAAAAAAGGTCTTTTAAAACAGGACTATTAGGCTATAGGCTACCTACAATGAATTATAGTCCTATAATTAAAATATTAACACTGCAGTCATCAATAAAAATCAATGAAATAAAAAGCTTTTATTTCAAGCACCGACTTTCAAAAACAACCTGTTTAACACGAAATACGTTTCTTATTTTTTTTTCAGTATGTACGGGCCACAAGAGAAATATAAAGGAAATAAATTAAAACAGCTATAGCCTATACCGTTATCAGCATATGTTGAAGTAGATTTGTCTCTGAAAGCCCTATTCGGATGAGATTAGTTTTACATGGAGAGGTGGGTAAAGTAATTTTTACCAGAGTTTCTCAGTGATTTTAATCCCGTCCGAATATACCATCATACCATCATCTTTTTCACTCTCTCTGCGCCGCGCATATAACCTGCCAAAACTCAAATTGAATCGCAATTCCTTTCGCATTTGTATTTCCGATGTCTACACTGAAAGCTGTCAATCAATGTGAGGGGAAAATAAGTCGTGTTAACGAGAAAGCAACTTTTGTTATGTAGAGATCATGACAAAAAGTCTTTTTGGTGACGCTTTGGTGCCACGGGACGTGTGCTCCATAACGGATTAAAACTGTTGAATAAAATATAAAGTAAGGTGGAAAATGGGTAAATAAATATAGATTAGCACTGTTTTGTTTGCTTACGAATAAAATGTACTGTAATAAGTGTAGAATTGCACTGTCTGTTTTCTCACTTGCATCAATTGGAGTGTAAACAGTGAGAGATGTTGAGACAGGTGAAAAGCGTTTGGGTAATAGTGAATTTTGACCTATTGTGCGTACCGTTTGTGGCTCTGTTACCAGGGGATAATCGCTGCATTTGGGGTAAAAAAGACAGAATTATGTATTGTGCCAAGAAGGTTGCACTGTCTGTTTGTTAACACAGGCACGAACTGATTGGCAGCTGCCTTTAGTGGAGGCTTTATTGATTACCTCCATTGATCAAAGCATTCGGCACGATCATCTGTGAGTGACGTCACTTCCCAAAACAAACACGCCCCCTAGTTTAGTCCCGTCCCCTCACATTGATTGACAGCTTTCAGTGTAGATGTCGGAAATTCAAATGCAAGAGGAATTGCGATTCCATTTGAGTTTTGGCACGTTATATGCGTGGCGCAGAGAGAGTTAAAAAGCAGACGTGGTAATTAATATTGCTATTTAAATATGACAGGCTCATAACTTGTAAGACATGGGAAATACAGTTGCAAATAGACTTTGCTTTTTCATTTGAAATTTGGCAGTCACTGTGCTTTCGCAAAAGCGAAAATGCAAACGGTAATGCAAGATTTGCAATTGCATTTGGATTGTCACAATTTATGCGTCCACATATGGAAAATGCAATTGCAATTGAAATTACAATTTGCAATTCTATTTGAAAATAGTCCGGAAAATCCTTCCATAGAGTGCAGTGAGTTTGACTGGGGGGTAATTGAGAATGAATGGGGAAAAGTCATGTGAGAGGAGGCAATGCCTTCATTGCAGTGTGATTGGATATGACTTATGATCGTCTGTGATTAGTTCATGTGATAAATCCCGCCTCTTGTGTTTGTGCGTGTTCCTCTTTCACGAATCAGTCTGAATGAACAATATAATGGCATCAGTGGGAAGACTGATTTAAAAAATAAGTAAACAACTCACACACTTAGATAAAACCACTTTGTTACATCAAAATAAGACTTGAAATGGCCTTAAAACATGATCTGTGGGAATTTTTATTGAGTAATCAGCTTGGTTAAATTTAAGGTAAATCTCTGTGTCCGTGACCAATATTCATTAAGCTTTGATGACTGATGATCTGAAAAATTAAAAAAATAGTTAAAAGTTAACTATTAAAAAAAAGCTGAACATAAGTTCACAAATAAAATATATTGTTTAATTTGTTACTACCTTGAGTTATTATTTTGGAATAAATGTAACATACTTAACTTGATGAGATTCATACATGGGTTTAATAAATAGAATATTGATTACATTGTTAATGTAAAAATATAAAATAGATTTTTTTCTTTTTCTGATAGTGTAAGTTATATTTATTTATCAAGAAAATGTGACTGGGACAAGAATTTACATTTGATTAAAAAACTGCATTTAAAATGTATGTAAAGGCATTAAATGCATGTACTTAATAAAAAAAAGTAAGTCTGGCCTATTCATTCTGGCACTGGGTCAACAGACCATCCCTATTGTTGAGCCCTGGTTTGTACATACAGATAAAAGAGGTTTTCATCTGCTTATCTTTACAGGTCATGGCTTGTAATATTACACACTCAATAACTCAAACATTGCAGCTTTACTAATTGAATGTATTGTCTAAAAAAACATTGCTTAGGCACACATATGAGCTTTCCTCATGCTTAAGCAGCTTGAGGGATTATGTGTGTATGCATGGGGACGAGATGTGTAGATTCTTGCTGGCAGAATTAACCAGCATCTTGTTTGTAGGCTTGACAGGTAGCTGTGGAGCTGGAAGCCAGCCGCCCCTGACAGCGGCATCAATATCACGTCTGGGGGCCACAGGCGGGGAAGAAATTTCTGCTGCACATTTCACAACTCCCATTGATACTTTCAGCAGTTGCCATGACAGCAGTGCAGTGGTTTTAATGGAAGTGATTTTGTTAATATAAAATTGAGCCTTGGCCGTAACATCTCTCCCATGGTGCAGCAGGTCTCCATTTATCACAGGTGAAATGCAGTGCTTCAGGATCCCAGCTCCACCCCTCTTTGTGCACTCTTATTAGGACAAAAGAAAAGCAAATGAAATGAAACAGTCAGAGGATCCATGATGTGTCCCAATTAAGACACAATCAGAGCACATCTCAGCAGTGCAGTGGCTCTTTCCCTACCCACCGGCATGAAAGAGCAGAAGGTTTTCTTTTCTACAATGGCATGCATCTTTGATTGCTTGTTGAGCTCCTGTGCCATATGCATATCTGTCACTTTCTTTATTTGAAGTAGAACCTGATTATGTCTTAAGTTTTCTCCTTTTCGGATGTTGAAACAGTGTATTAGAGAAGATGACAGTTATCTACAGATACCTCTACAGATATTGTAGTACAGGGGGTTTCAAACTGAGGGTCCAGAGGGCTGCAAGGGCATTTGACTGGAAAAAAATTGTACAAAATATATATTATTATGGCTGTCAAATTTGATGTTAATGTAATTTTTATTAGTTTCATTTACAGGTTGATTAATCATGATTATTGTATTCTGTTGTGTTTAACCATAAGAATTAAAAGCCAAATCTATGCTAAAAGCTATGGAATGTTATTTATTGTAAAAAGCAGTATACAAATTCATTTGAATTAAACTGACAATTTCAGTATCTTTTCATGCTTATACAGGAGGGGTCGTTGACATCAACGTTTGTAAACCCCTGTCATAGCACTTTTCATGTTGTTCTGTGTCTTAGAATAAAAACTGTGCTTTTGTAGAGAAAAGTTAGGCCAATCTTTTCCTTCAGGTTTATGCAGCGTCAGTACAGGAGCGAAGCATGCGTTTTCTTGACAGTGACAGAGTAGCGCTTGCGGTCTGCCATGCTTCTCCTCCCCATATCCCCTTGTTCCAAAATGAAATAAATAAAGAGAGGAAAAAAAAGAACATCTGAACACCAATCAGAAGAATACACCTGTTCCTGTGGGCCATGCTGATGATGTCATCACCCGCCTCTTTCCATCTCCCGGGAAGGCTGCAGTGTCCTCCACAGGGAATCCTGGCACGGAGGTGTGAGACAAACGAATCGTCTAGGCAATATTTATCTCACTTATGGCCGTCCAACACATTGCTGCCGAGCAAATCTTGCCCACTCTCTCACAATTCCATGCTGATTTCTGTCCCAACACAAATCCTGTGTGACTAAGAAGACTGGCTCTTCGTGCTCGCTACGCTCAGGTTCCATTTCGCCCCTCTGTAGTACGTTATCAGAAGTGGCACAGATCACACACAGTGAGTGTTTCGTAGGAGTCGTGGCATGGGCGGATGACTTGGCAGATTCTCAGCTGAGTTGATTAGCTGAGCGTTCACAGATACAGCTGCCACACTGCGTGGTAATAAGAACAACATCCCCGAGCCATGCGCCATTATTCTGATTACGACGGTATTCTAGCTATGACAATGTGGTAATTAGAGGATCTGCATGCTTCGATGAGTCTTCATCGCCGCTCAGCCCCCAAGATATTCCTCATCTCTGGCTGAAGGCTAATAAGCACCCAAGCAGTTAAGAGCCTGAGGAGCAAGACACCTGTGCACATGGAACAGCAGGCCCATTTAGGGACCAACAACTCAGCCCTTCTTTAGAGTAGCTGGCTATCTTCTGACAGAAAACCCTCCTGAAACGACCAGCATTGGAAGCTTAAAGTAATAGTTCAGACAAAAATTTAAATTATGTCATTCCAAAACCTGTTCCAAACCAGATAGTTTTGGACAAAAACACTGATACATTTCTCAGAATATCTGTGTTGTGCAGAAGAAAGAAAATCATACAGGTTTGGACACGACGTGAGTAAATGATGGCAATTTTCAATCTGGGCAAACTAGCCCTTTAACCTTTCATTCATCTGCAGAAAACAATAAGATATTTTGAGTTTTTTGGCAATACAATGAAATTCAGTGGGGTCTCTCAAAAACTCAAAATATTTTCTTGTGTTTAAACATTCTCCAGGAAGAATGAAAGTCAGAGGTTAGGAATGACATGAGGGTGATTTTTATTTATTTTATTTTTTTGGGTGATTTATCCTTATATTGCAAACAAAAGGTTGAAAAATAATTAATCAGTTAACTCTTTTCCCACCAGCATTTTTTAAAAAAGTTGCCAATCATTGCCAGCATTTTTGGTCATTTTTATAAAAGTTTAATGGCATCCAGAATATTTTGTTGAATGAATATGTGAACATGCAACGTCAAAACAAAGAGCAGAGCCTCTGTTTTTAAACAAAAAAAACTGGTTTATTCTAGCTTCCTGCAGTCATTTATATCAACACTTGAATGTGGGTAAGTTTCATGAAAAAAGCATGAAACTCCCATTTTGAACAAAAAGCTGTGAAAATTGTGTTTTTGTAAAAGACTATGTCTGGATCAGGTTCAGATTGATAATCAAGACATAGATGAAATGGATGGCTTCCATCAACACATCCAAAGCTTGCATGGTCCTGGATCGTCATTTCATTCTGTCACGATTTATATAGTGATTAATGTTTGATGATTGCGTTATTTTACATAAGCATCAGTCTAAATACATGATTGCTTGTTTCTGCTTCTTCTTCATGGTGTTTTGATCCAGACTAAATTCTGTCAGTAGTGGGGAAGCGTTATCTCATAAATGATGGAAAATTCCGGCGGGAAAAGAGTTAATCAAGTTAGTCTGAAACACTGCCATGTAAAATGTACTGCTTTAACATATAGAACTTTTTTTATTATGTAAGCAAAATGGATATTGTAATGAATACTCAACTGATTCGGAATCAAATTGAAATGACAATTGAATCAAAATAAGATTGTATTAGAAAATCGGTATCGTACACAGCTGTAGAATTGTTACATTCGTTCAAACAATGAACGGGGGTTTGCAACACAGACCTGCTTTGATTGACACTGCTACGTTAACTACAACTCACAGCGTATAAAAGAAAGGACAGCTAAAATATCACTCGTGTCTCTTCTCGCTGAGATAAAGACTATGAAGACTATACAGTCCCTCCGTGTATAGCACTGTGCCCTCTCATATGACAACCTGTCAGTCTGTTTGATGCAAAGCCTTAGTTCTAATATCACATCACTCAATCAAACACGGCAATGCAGGAATCGGTCCGCTTTGCTACGTAAAATTAGATTGTCAGTCCACGCAATCCTCTTCACACGTGATTATGCTCAACCTTGTCACACTTTAATTGCAAGCTCTTGATTGCAGGCTAGCAAGAGAGATATGTTGCCTTATTCGTTTAATCAGTGGAAGTAGCACAGGTGTTCAAAAGCTGTAGATGAAGTTTCAGGCAGTCATCTTCTCTCTTTGCCATCTTTTTTTCTGTTGAAAGCTTCAGAGAGGTGCAGAGGCTCAGGAAAGGGGCATGCTTGATGTCTCAACGGTCCTCCTCCATGGGGAGGACTTCATTAGAATCTAATTATATGTGTGCTACACTTCCATTTGAATGGGAGTCACCGGCATGGAAAAGGGAAGTGTGATTTTCCAGTTGCTGGATGCTTAATGTTGTTTTAATTCTCCTCCCAGTTGCTACCAAATTTCCCTCACATCTGCTGTGTTTGCACACGATCAGTCTGCTGTTGAGAGTAATAGAGAAATCACCCCAGTGAGAGAGAGAGGCAGGAAAATTTCAGCTCCCTCTATATCTCTTCCCTTATGTTTGCTGTTTGCTCTTCCTCATCTGCAATTGGATGAGCAGTTTTCCTGTGGCTGTTTTTATCCGCATTAATCTCGGTCTTGGTAAAAACATCCGCTTAATGAGTTTTACGTGATTGCAATCTGATTCTGCACTTGCAGACTTGCGTGATACACTGTAGAAGATAAACAGCTGAACCAAAAAGCAGGAAATAAAGATCTCTCTCCAGCAGAATAGCTATTTTAATTTCATCTTTGAAACAGGAAGTGAGCACTGCGAGGAAGAAATGCTCAGCCCATTGCTCTGTAATGTCCTCCTCTGCTCCTCGGACACGATTCAATTTGCTCATACTGTCTTTATCTGCTCGTTATGTCACGAATGACTCATTCGCCAATGTGAAATGTGCGCTTGCTTTGAGAGGGAGAAGAGAGAAGAGCTTTGCTCTCAGAAGCTGTAAGTGCGTGATAGATCTGGACAATTGCAAGTCACTTGGTTGCAGCTTCAAACCAAGACACAGACTAATGAGACAGTCAGTGGACATTGACACTTAAAGACAAATGTGTGTGAGCCTATAACCATGGTACCTGATGAGATGGTGTATTTTTTTTTTTTTTTTTTTTAGCTTCATTTTCTTTGCTTTTACTTTTTGTAGCAAGACACTTTTTCGGTGACCCTTCCAGCTTGAAAAGCTCATTTCTAAACTGGAACTTCCTGAAATTCATGGCTTTGGTATAAGACCTTTTGTTAGAGTCAAGGCTTCTCTTCCTGCCACATGACTTCCCCCTCAGGACTGATAAGACCACCTGTCCAGGGACGTACTACCACCAGGAAGTGAAATAAGTCCGGTGCTGACTCACTCAAGTCAATCAGACAGCACTTACTTGCAAGGTTAGAGTGAACATCAGTCACTTTCACATCTGAGAGCTGAGATACATCTACCACCTCTACGGGTATTCAACTGTCGGCCCACAAAGACATTTGACTGCATGTGCTAAACCAGAAAACGTCCATGCAACTCATTTGTCATCACATTTATGGATTATCAGATTGCATCAACAGCATTAGTGCATTTCAAAAGGAATACTATTGCAGGCCATGTTAGTGATGAAGTGCCTGGGATATAGATCAAAGAAAGGATGTCATGTTGAATTTGAGTGAGAGAGCTGAAGCATTGCATATTACTTAACCCTCCTGCTATTCAGTTTAAGTTTATATCAGACACTGACAGATACTCAATAGTGTTTTCTGAGTTCTGGCTTAATATTACAGAGCACTTTGCCCTCACGTCTTTTCTTTTTTCTTTTTTTTATGCCGTTCTGAAATTCAGCTTTAGACTGAATGCTATTAAAATGTTCAAACTAATCAGATCTTACATGTTTTCTGTATCTTCAGGATGTTATTGAATGTCTTGTAATGATTTGACTTAAAAAGTTGTAGGGTAAGATGGTGTGAGATATCCTCTGGGGTAAGATATCCCACCACTTGACCATAGATGTCACTAAATATTTATACATTTATTGAAAGTTTTTGCTCTTAATATTCTTTCACTCAATTTTTAATCTTCTGAATCTATCTAAACAGTTTGTGAGGTTAAATTATCTAATTGTTATTAGATAACAATGAGATAAAATTAGATGATCTGTGAATTTATTTTACGCTAAAGTTGTAGTTAGACCTTTGGGGCACTCAGAAGGCATGTTTTTACTGGTATTTTAATGATTTAATTTAAAAATAATTATAATTCATGGAGTTATGGAATAATTATGTGCATTAGATTTACATTTCAAACATCTCCATTATTCATTGTAACATGCATAGGCCAACTGAGTGGCATCACGTAATCTGAATTTATGGTCTGTTACTACCATTGCATACTTGTAATGAGAAATATAGACTTTTACTAAACTGCTAAATTAGCAAATGTTTCCATTTATTTCCTTTAATAATATACTGCATTATAAATCATCATCATCTTGTACATGCTTAACACATCTCTAAATATGATAGTTTTGATAATGTTTTTAAAAGGAGCTTCTTCCTCCATCTTACCCTGCTATACTTATTTGTTCTTACACAAACATTAAATGTATTTGTTGTTCATTTATTCTATTGCACAGGTATGCTGATCAGGATTCTGATGGTCATATCAGCTTCAAGGACTTTGAAAATGTCATCAGCTATGGTTTGGTGAACATCTGCAGCTCCACAGGAGCCACAAAATAAGAGTCTGGAAACTGCTTCTTTAAAAAATACATACAACTAGATCTCCCAAAAAACAACGTGTTCACAAGCCAGTGTTTTTTTTCCCCCTTCCTTTTGGCTTTTAATTTAAAGCTTTGATAGTCAGGTTTTCACATTGACTCTCCAATAGATAATTGTTAGCAATTTAGAGAACACCGTTTGGCCTTGTCTATTGAAAAGGCAGAGTAACCTCAAATGCTTGACACTTGGGTTTGATGATGAGTTTTGATGTTGTATCGATCCATTTGGACTGAGGCTGCGCCATGTAATAGAGAAGCACACATTTCTATTGTGCAGTTGCCTTACAAACTACATTAAATTTAACCCAGCCTCTCAGGGTCTACTTCACTAGATGCGGGAACAATATTCCCGTCCCTGCCTTCTGATATTCTGTACTCTGTGCCTCTTAAAATGAATTCTGTGAGTTCTGTCACCCCATTTTATGGCAAGTAAGGGGTCGGATCTTTACAATTCTCCTTCCTCGCTCAATTTCCATCTGCAAAATAGGCAGGTTGCCTTAAAATTGAATATTAACTATCACATTCAGATTCTGTTTTTGCAGAACTCCCTGCTAGCGACATATATTAAAAAGCCCAAGCGTACTCGTTCAGGGAGGATTTTATGCGACTTGTCTTGTTACATGCGATTATGGAACTGTAAATACTTGTTTGTGTTTCGAGAGATTTGCTGCACTCCCATCTGAATAAAGATTAATTTGTTTTTGTAATCAGTCCTGAGTCTTCATCTGTATGACATGATGCTCACTCTATCCTCAATCCATCAGGGGGCTCAGGAGGCATCAAGTAAGGAAATGGCCTTGGAGAAAAATAATCAAATACAGTTTTAATCAAATACGTGCTTAATCCACTCATAGGTTCATTTTCGGGAATGTCCCGCTGTTCAAATATAAACAGAGAGGCGCTAGTTTAATCTTCACCTTCCTCTTTGAAACTCGATTAAACGAATCCCCCAGTTTAGTTGCTGTATTGTGCTGTGGGAGAGAGCGTGCGGCACCGTGAGCCAAACCCGTGCGAGGAAAGAAGGTAGAGCTGTCTTGCGACGTGGCTTCAATCTAAGCCTTGCCAACAGTGCAAAGAGCTGTAGATTAACACATTGTGTGCCTGTTGTTTATGCCAGCCGTTTGAGGGAATAGACCGTGTTCCTTTGTATTCTCAGTAGCTCTTTTTCTGCTGATGAGGATAGCTTTTCTATTTTTCTCATTCGTTTTCATGCCATGGAGCTGCTATGAGCTGATAGCGAGAAAAAGAATTCAACAATTGACATTTGTGGACCAAACGTATTTGAAAATAATTCCACACTCACCCAGGAAGCGAATGCATGATAAAATTTAACATGGTCTGGCTGAAATCAAAGAGTGTGGAGCAAGCGAAAAAAGCCTCTGAAAGAGGTGTGTATGTTGGAATGCTGTGCTGGTTATAAGTTTAGATACTCAATACAATCAATCATTCAGTTGATCAAATGTTAACAAGTTTCAGTGGGGCCTCATTTTTAACTTAACTGTGGTTTGTTAGCATTTTAGGTGTTACTTTGCGGTCAGGTTAGAGGGAGACCCACACTGCGATGATATCACTGCTATAAAATTAGCCATTAGCAAACAAATTAGAAATACAGTAATAATAAAAACAGTATAAAGAAAAATCAACCATTGTAAATGCTACAAGTCAATGTAGGCATCACAGAATAAACAGTATGAAAAATATTTTGACATTGACTAAAGATTTATTTTTATTTTATGAAAATTATTAGTATTTAGAAAGATTAACTTTGAGTGTTTGATGACATCAAAAGTAACTCAAATGTCAAAATAGGGGAAATGAACATGCACAATATTAAAAAAAAATATATATATATATATATATATATATTAAAAATTACATCTATAGAAATCACAAAATAAAATAAAACATTAATAGTGCTATGAACCAAATTTATCTTTAACTTTGTTTATTTTGAGTTTTAAATTTTTTGGCCAATGAATCACTCAAAATACAAGCATTTAGCCATATCTGTGCAAAGTACAAAAACAACAACATTGAGTGGCAATGTTTTTATAGAATCCAAAACACTCCCACATGTGTAGGTCTGCATGTGTCATGGGCTGTTTAGAAGCACTGTCTATGTATTATCAATAATTCCTTATTGTACCAGCTTGGTGTATCTGTATTAAAATGAGCATGAGAGAGAAACACAGAGAGCAACTTGGGGGGAGGAAAAAAAAAAAAGAACAAGCGAACATGGTAAGGATGAAATATCATTAATCAGGACTGGCAGATACAAATGAGGGACCTTGCTCCCTGCACAACCTGCTAGCAGAAACAGAGCGTTGCCACAGAGCGCTCTATCTGTGGAAGAAGAGAAGCTCTGTTGCAGTCCATCAGTGCCGTCTTTGTCGAGTTCTTTTGTAGTTCGGTCTGAGCAGACCTGTCACGAGCAGCTTGTTCATGCTGTTGTCACTGCTGCTACTGAAAGTCAAGTCATTGTTAACATGACGCTCTTTAAAACAAAGTCTGGAAAGAAAATTTATGGGCTGTGTGTTTGAAATTCAATGTAACTGGTATTTTTTGAGATTCAGTGCCCAAACATGAGTCGTGGCCTAACAGTTGACCTAGCAGGTGCCTTGAACCGAGGTGTTCACATGAATGACACAAGGTAGCATCTGTCTTGTCAGATTTTCTCATATTTCCCATCCTTCTTCATCGTTTCAAATCACCGCTATAATTTTGTATCAATGAAAGGCAAAAAGGAAAAAAACTTTTTCTGCACCAAATATTCTCCTCAAGGACGTCTTAGTGACCAAGTGAGAGGTAAGGACATATTTTAAACCTTGCTTTCTAATCTGAGATTATGTCTGTGGTACTTTCATGTAATCTGAGTGATCTAGATTAAGATTAAAATCGAAGGCAGCCCAATTATAAACACTCAATTTTCCCTTTGGTTGGCTACCATCTGTTGTGGGTTTAAACGTATAAAATTTCTGCTCCAAGCTAGTTTTTGTAAAGGCTGACAGTCACTAATAAATGCCGATGGTGAAGGTGCATTCCAAGGCGCTATGAGCATATTGATTTCCTTATGGGGGGCCTATTAAACATGATTTATAGATACGTTCCTTCTTTTCTTTCCCTAAAGCTGTGTTTAGCCACACTAGAGCCCAAACGTAATGGAGAGAATGGATGAAAAATGACGGGTGATTTACTCAGATGAACTGACGAAACAGACGCGGCGTCTCCTCACAGTACCATAGATCACTCATCACGTTCAAAAATTAAAGATGTGTCCTTCGTTTATTTGTGTATTAGCTTAATGAGGTATGAAACTGCTACATGGATGGAATGAGACCAATTTTAATCTTGGGTTTGAAGGGTTGTTTCAATTGATTTTTTTTCTCTTATTTTATGTGCCACTTCAAGAGTTTTTATAGGTTCAGGAAATCCAAGAGATCTTCAAAACCTTTATATCCAGATAAATGTTTTACTTGCTTTGCCGCTGGTGTTTCCAAATGGAATTGCAATAAAATGACAAATATGTTTTCGAGCAGATTTCTCGAATACTCACTCCTGCCATTGAACAAACAGATAGTCCTGCCTTAAATTCAACTGCACTGATGTTTTGCTGTGTTGATGTTAACAGTAGTGTGGCAACGGGTTAGTAAGATTTCCAAGATAAAATACACAATCCATTAGGTGCATATTGAAGAAATGAATGGATCTGCCCTTATATACTTGGAGAAACGGCACATGCATCATTAGCAAATTAGAAATTTACCGCTGATTAGTCTTTGAAGTCACATTAATGATGCAATTACTCTCTGAAGTCACTTTAATGAAGGCACTTAATGTAATATTGTAATATATTAATTGAGAATATTATGTCTTTTTAAGCTGTAGGAAGACCTCACAATCTCAGAAAGCCTCACGATCTTTCAAAGCCCTTGATCTCACGAAGGGCTTTGAAATGATGCATTTAAATCACTTTAAGTCTCATAGCTGCATATGGTGTTGAATGCAACAAATGTGGCCTTCATGCACCCCTCAAGATTCGTTTTACTTCATGCCTTGGTGGCTGGGGGCAGAGTCTATGAACTCTAATTATATGTGCAAACAGAGCTGAAGCCCATATTACTGTATCACAGAGGGTTTGGCTCAATTAGCTTGTGTAAATATCACACTGGCAGCCACTGAACAGCCTCTTATCACCGTATTATGTTTAAAGGTGCTGTTCTGTTTCACTGCCTGTGATTCATTATTGCACAAACATTAAATAATTATGTTTCAACAAGCCTTTTCTGTTGCTGCACTAATGAATTAAAGCTCATCAATAGGTTTAATATCAGAATTTGATGCATTCACATAGCTCGTTTATTAATTTAAGCATTCATTTCTCAGCATCACGGACAAATTGCTCACACAAGCAGATTTTAAGACAGTGTTAGACATTTTATTTGTGCTCAGGGCCACATGATTTTTCTCTAAATTCTCCCTTTGTCATTTTAGCAAAAGAAAGCTGATTTTGGCCAAATGAGTCATTATAAAACAATACCGATATGGTCTACTAATTATAAGCCAGACTGCTTGTTAGTTTCTCAACATATTGTCTGTTTCCTTCAACAGGTCGCATATGTTAATGCTCAATGGGCCTGTCTGAATGGGACAAACAGACCAGATGCATCTCTCATCAATTCACTCTGCTTCTCCCTGTGCGGTCTGTCCACTAGTTTGTGATTCATGGCACATGGGCCTACTAATGACCAACATCAGCGTTCAAGCCAAGCTGGAAGATTAACCAGCTCACGACTTATTATTGACATTGATAAAAATGGGGACACAGACAAATACACAGACTATTTAGGAAGAGTAGACAGCCAGTCCATTGGAAGAAGGTCATGTTTATTTATGGCACAACTGCATAGAGCAATAAAACAACCATGTCAAAATACATACTTAATTGTTGAAATCAAAATTGGAGTTTTGAGGCTTTTTGTCTGTTATCCATTTACCTTCAGCATGTCTCACCCCAAAATGTGTACTTTTCCGTTGATGGCCATTCAAAATTAGCTGTGTAATCTGATTTATTTATGTATTTATTTATTTATTTTTGTAGTATGTATATTTTAGTTTATAATTTATTGATTTTATATACAGTACTGTGCAAAAGTCTTAGGCCACTAGTATTTTCACCAACAAAAAAATGGTTTTAAGTCAGTTATTTCTATCTTTTGCTGTAGCAAGTCAGTTGGAAATATCAGTTTACATTTCCTAACATTATTTTTTGCCATTAATTGTAATAATCCAGTGAGATTTTTGTTTGCACAAGGAGTCTGACAACAGCCAGTGCTCCACACAGAGATCTGATCTGATCATCATCCAGTCTGTCTGGAATGACATGAAGAAACAGAACAAACTGAGACAGACTAAATCCAGAAGAACTGTGGCAACGTCTCCAAGATGCTTCAAGAAACCTACCTGCAAAGCTACAGTACTGTTAAAAGTTTTAGGAAATTGTGTAAAAATGCTGTAAAATGAGGATGCTTTCAGAAATAATGACATAAATAGATTTATTTATCAATTAACTTCTATTAACTAAATCAACTCAACATTTGGTATGACCACACTTTGTGTTTAAAACAGCTTTTGTCTGAGGTACACTTGCACATAGTTTTTCAGGTAGCTTTGCAGGTAGGTCTCTTGAAGCATCTTGGAGACATTGCCACAGTTCTTCTGGATTTAGTCTGTCTCAGTTTGTTCTGTTTCTTCATGTCACTCCAGACGGACTGGATGATGATGAGATCAGATCTCTGTGTGGAGCACAGGCTGCTGTCAGACTCCTTGTGCAAACAAAAATCTCACTGGATTATTACAATTAATGGCAAAAATAATGTTTGGAAATGTAAACTGATATTTCCTACTGACACACTACAGCAAAAGATAGAAATAACTGACTTAAAACCATTTTTTGCTGGTGAAAATACTAGCGGCCTAAGACTTTTGCACAGTACTGTATATATGTGTGTGTGTGTGTATATATATATATATATATATATATATATATATATATATATATATAAAATATTTAAAAAATATTTTAAATATTTTATATATATATTTATTTTATATTTTATATATATATATATATATATATATATATATATATATATATATATATATATATAATTTTATATAATATTTGACCCTGGACCACAAAACCAGTCTTAAGTCGCTGGGGTATATTTGTAGCAATAGCCAAAAATACCTTCTATGGGTCAAAATTATAGATTTTTATTTTATGCCAAAAATCATTAGGATATTAAGGAAAGATCATGTTCTATTAAGATATTTTGTAAATTTCTTACCGTAAATATATTAAAACTTCATTTTTGATTAGTAATATGCATTGCTAAGAACTTCATTTGGACAACTTTAAAGGCAATTTTCTCAATATTTGGATTTTTTTGCACCCTCAGATTCCAGATTTTCAGATGGTTGTATCTCAGCCAAATAGGAAAGGAAAGGAAAGGACGTGGCATGTATCCAAGTATGGTGTCCCATACTTGGAATTTGTGCTCTACAATTAACCCATCCAAGTGCACACACGCAGCAGTGAGTAGTGAACACACACACCCGGAGCAGTGGGCAGCCAATGCTGCGGCGCCCGGGGAGCATTTGGGGGTTCGGTGCCTTGCTCAAGGGTCTCACCTCAGTCGTGGTATTGAGGGTGGAGAGAGCACTGGACATTCACTCCCCCCACCGACAATTCCTGCCGGACCTGAGACTCAAACCCGTGACCTCTGGGTTACGAGTCCGACTCTCTATCCATTAGGCCACGACCGCCCCCTATCTAAATATTGTCCTATCTTAACAAACCAGCTTATTTATTCAGCTTTCAGATGATGTATAAATCTCTTAAGACACTTAAGACTGGTTTTGTGGTCCAGGGTCACATATATAATTTAACTTTAATTATTATGTTTAGTATATTTATAGACCTCCTTAGTCAACTTTTCATGGACTTTTTTTTTTTTTTTTTAATGCATCAGTTGTTACCTTTTTCAGATTTTCAGTAATGGAAATTGCATATTCAAGATCTAAACTCTGAAGAAAATGTTCACACATTCAAAAGAATGAAGTAGCAGAGTTCATTCATTTGAGAGGGGTAATTAATCATATAGACCAGGATGAAACCCCTGTAATAAATGACCGGGAAGGTTCATAGAGGGCAGTCAGACACATTGTCACCACACTGATCCTACGCATTCTGATCAGTAATACTCCTGACATCATTTGACTAACGTACTTTTATGCATTTGAGCTGCACATTGCACTGTTTCATTCAATTCATCAACCAGCAATCAAATTAGCCACTCAAAATTTCAAACCTGAGGAATAAGCACTCGTGTTCACTGATCTAAGAGGCAATTACCTGGAGCTGAGTTCTTACCTCAAAGGCTTTCAAGCACAAGAAGAAAATGAACGGCACTCCAAGGCCTCTACAAACAGATCTGGAGTTCTTATTTGGCACGGCGAGCAGACAGGGTGACACTGAGAAAACAAAAAGATGGAGGGGAGCAGGAGGAGGAAAAGTGGTACATAAAGTCGATCAATAAAGAGAGATCAATGCTTTTGTGAGGACTCAAGCAGACCCTTGGGAGTTTTGGCTATGGAGAACATGGCAGAGTATTGTGTCTGTAATCCCCTTCTCTCTCTGTGTGTTTTCAGAGAGGGCTCCATTTGGAGAGCGGCTTCACACTGGCCCCACGCTTCTGGCCCATTTTAAAAGAAACTAGTTCCTTTGCCTTTGCCTCAGGCATGAATGAATCATAAATTTGAGGGAGCTGGATACTAGAGAAGGTAGAGCCCAGTTAATGCCATGCTGACTTATATGATGTGACTGGTTACAGAAAATACATATCTTGCAGCAAATCTGATAAGAACTCTCCAGAGGAAGGAAGAAAATATGGTTTTCCAATATACTGGGGTAAGCTGCAATTTATTTGTTTTGCTTGTTTATCGATCACCCTGATAAATGTGAACCTGCAACTTTTTATCTATCTATCTATCTATCTATCTATCTATCTATCTATCTATCTATCTATCTATCTATCTTTCTTTCTATCTATCTATCTATCTATCTATCTATCCCTCACTTTTTCTGTCTTTCTGTTTATCTATACAGTAGATGAACACAAGCATTGATTTGTTTTAAATAAATAAATAAAAATTTAAATAAAATATCACTGTTCTACTTATAGTATCTATCCACCAAAATGCTACAGTTATTGTTGTTAATGTAAAATCATAACAAATTACTACTGTATCATATTCCAGCAGTATTGTTAGCATGTTTTTTTTTTTCAGTCCTTTTAATTACTTTTTTTTCCTGTCATTTTAAAATAGGATTATTTCCACAGTTAATGTTCTACCAGCAGTAGCTATGTTATTTTAGGGAAACTATGATTTCCATGAAGAGAAGGTTTGATTTTCACAGAAATAGTGCTTTTACACACATTATCTGCTGCACGTCTTGACAAGCTTGAGCTCAATGAGTAACTTTGAAATGAAATGTTTCAGTAAAAATATCAAATTATGTCTTAGTAATGTTATGATCAGGGTGAGAGGCAAACATTATAAATGTTGTGCGTTCCTCTCATTAATGTTTTATCGGGGAACATGCAGCGGAGTGTGTCAAAGCGAATCCCACATGACACAGAGTCAATTAGATTTTCAATTTTGTGCAGATATTTATTAAATGGCACTGATTTTTCGGCACATTTTATTTTCCACCTGTGGCTAATGTATAATGTATGTGCTGTCAATCTTTGACGTTTAAATTCTGGTACTCTCACAAGGCTTAAATACATGCAAACACCTGTTAATTATTTTTCATCCATTGCATTTAAATGACTCCTAAAGGTTTGATTACTGCCAGATGAAGTCGTGCAGATCTGATGAAGAAAATCAGATGCTCTTGTGCAGTGATATACGATGGGCCTAAAGTATGGTTTTTATTTAATCCTTGTGAAGTTTTTAAAATAGTTTAAAAGTGGTATTTTCAGCAACTCTATAGTAATCATTAAACATTTGTATTTCTATAAAAAATAGTATCCTGAATAGATTGCTTTGATTTGCATTTGATGCAATTTTGCCACAATAACATTATTCCTATAGTAAAACCGTGTTAAAGAGTTGCATGGGAAGTTTTGCAGGCATATTTGTAATCATTTTCTTTTGTTTCAAATGTGTGCCTCGCACATAACTGCTGATAGCCGCACTGTCAATAAAACAAATGAATAGTCTAGATTCCACTCAGTTGTTACCAGCTATAAAATCTCAGCTATGCTCCACAAATTTTAATGTACTGCATTAATTCAAACCCACCATGTCCTTGATCCAAATGCCTGTGGCTGGCTGTTGGCGCTGTAGTACAATAGGTGAGTGCAGGTTGTGTGTGAGGATTGAGTGGACAAAAGGCCCAATATTTCTCTGCGTAAATGACCCACTTGGGCTTTAGGCCATTAGCCGGGTGAGGATCTCAACAAATTATGCCATCTGCACTGTGTGTGTCCCCTGCATGAGGAATGGAAAAAACAATGGATGGATTACTTTGGCCCGCATGGTCGCATCAGGATGTGCCCGGTGGTGAAAGCCCCTGGACGCTTAGAGAGCCATCATGTGTCATATACCAAGGTTTGGACTCACAGGAACTGGTTTTATGTCCTTAGCGTAGCCATCGTAACGAGGCACTGCCACACACTATTCCAGAGACAGCAGTTAACATGACCTGTTCTGTCTTCCAGCAGTACATTCATCAGAGACGGCTCCATCTACAAGTGCTTTTCCCTGAGAAAGAGCGAGACAGACGGATGGATGGAGGGATGGCGACATTAGTTTTCTGTTCATGCTGCGTTTGTTGTGTGAAAAGTGCCTTCTTTTATTGAAAAAGAATTGCACTCCGTTTTTATTGTTTGCATATCACATTAAAGCTGCGTTTCATTCTGCGGGAGAATCGTTGCGGAAGCGCCAGCCATTACTGTGATTGATTTTTCGGTCGGCAGGCGCGTGGCTGTGCTAGATCCATCACCCGTTCTCCCTGCTCTTTGCTCACACTCTCGCAGAGAGTGAAAAACAATCACCCTCGTTTCTCCCCAGCAGCGAGGCAGCGCCGCCTCATTCTGTTTTGGGTGTCTATTAGCTTCCCAGACTTCAATAGATTATAATAATGGTTATTGTCCCTTGTGTCACATTATAGATATGAGTTGATGCTCCATCCCCGTGAAAGAACATTTCAGCTCATAGTGTGAGACTAGTTACCCATCTCTGAATCGCACTGGGAGGATTCGAAGCTAACGGATTTCACCACTTATTTCAATTATGGGGGGCCAACTCTTATACGCGCTCTCTTGAGTTATTTTCTGCCACCGAGCGCAGAGAAAACACCGCAGTAGTTAAAGATGTGCGCAGATCCATCTCTGCTGTGTAAACAATGTTTATTGAGTTTTGTCGGTGGGAATCGGTTGAGTGGTTTAAGTAGTATGGTTTGCATTATATCCTATTATGCGCCTGGATCATATTCATACTCATGCAAGAGCACTGTTCCATTTCTTGCATCTCTTGTGTACAGGTCATTTTCGCTCAGGTAGGTTTGACTCAGATAATGCAGCATAAATAATACAGGATGAATGCAGCATTTAGCAAGGATTGGTTTTTTTTACTCCTTGCAGAAGCAGCTTTATCTGACTGTGGTTCATTTGGAATGACAGAGCATTGAGATGAGAGGTGTGTTTTAAAGATCTGTTGATTATTTTTTATTTGCGTTTTAAACTCAGTAGGGGGTATTACGGGGTGAAACTCCTGAAAATATGCCCAGGTCAAATTTCACCCCAAAATCAATAATGTTTGTTAATTGTTTTGTTGTTTAGTCATTCATTCATTATGAAACATTGGACATTTACCCCAAATTCTCATCCATATAAGTGCATCTGGATTTTTTTTTAAAATTCATACTGTCAGTAGACTTTCATTTTAATAATTAACTATTAATAATTAGTAAATTCTAAACACTAATTTATGCTAATAAAGACTGGGGAAAAAAATCATTACATTGAAGGCAGTACAAAAAAACAGTTATTTGAAAGCGCTATACAAATATATCTTCAAATTGCACTAATGAGTGTTATTTTTTTTTATAATTTGTGTTAAAAAAAAAGTTTTTGTTTTGGTTTGTTTTTGCATGGCAATGAGAATGGCGGGAAATGTGCAAAATATAAAATTGTCAGTGAAAAATGATTCTAAAATAGGTTTCATTTTCTTACAAAAGAAAGATTTCTTGATTTCTTCTTTCTTTGTTTTGATGCTGGTGTTGACAGGTTTTGTAAGATTCACCCTACTGATATTTATCAAACTCTTATATCAAACACAGAGATCATTTCAAGCATTTTTCCACCAAATTAAATTTTCTACTTGTAATCGTACAGTATGCAAATGGTTCACTCTGATTCACTGAGCAGGTTTAGCAATAGAATATGAAACCACACAGAAATCACTTCTTGGCTGTAGGCAACAACCTGACTGTTTACCAGGGTTCTGCTTAGTTCAGAGACACATTCATATTTTATTCTCAATAAGTGTTGCCTGAAATATCATTTGAAAAATGCACATTTCTAATCCTTTGATTGCACTAAGCAAGCACTTTGCTCAGGAATTATGCTACATTAATTCACTTAAGTGCCTTGGGCAAAATATTATATGATGAAGACATTCATCTGGGCTTGGTTTTTTATTTTTTTATTTATTTTTTTTTTCCAAATGCGTTCGAAGATGTGACAGAGGAAGTTGGAGTAATTAAGTGAGAGGAACATTAATTGTGTTATTCTTATGACCGCTATATGTAAATCATTTTAATGAGTATAGCGAAAAAGATTGTGATATAGGAAAGGTATGGACACTAATTCATTTCTGTATCAACAACAGTGTCGTTGACATTATCATTTTTTTTTTATTCCCACTTTGTTTATTCTCTCATAGTTTACTAGAGTGCTCATGGAGCACTTCTCTGTGCAATTTACATTTAAACAATAAGCCACTGATTTTAACATAGGGTGATGGGAAATGTGATATGGAAAAATCATTGTAACGTCCTCAAGTGGCTTATTGTTTTTTATTAAATGGCAACATCAATATGATAGCAGACACTTGTGTTCAATAAATAATTACATTTGTTAATGATCATAAACAATTCTCCTGCTAAGTAATATAGTTCATTAGCTCAACTGCTGGCTGTTTATGGTTGCCAAGCAACATAACAATCATAGATGAGTGTAAGTACATTAATATAGAATTCAATTGATGTTCAATCACAGGTGTTATATCATTGTTCATCCAATCATACTGTATACATTTGTTTAATAAAGCAAAATTCTGATGTGCAATTGCTCTCATGATACGTTTTATTAATATATTATGGCATCATGAGAGTCATTTATATATATTAATATATAAAAAATTATTTAAATCACTTTTTGCTACATTTCATTTTTGCAATCTACTCATAAAGCTTTTGCCTTATACTGAGACACGCTATTATTTTTATATGTTTATTGGCACTTGAACATTATTACTGTGAAACACAAACAAGAATTCCATCCTACAGCTGCTGCAAAAGCTGGATCTTTTTGCCAGACGTTCAGAGGCCAGAGCATTTGGCAGCTCAGTCGGTTTCTGTTACTGAAACGTTATTGAACATGATTAACTGCTTGATCTGAAAATGTACAGTTTTGGAAAGCTCTCATGCTCACAAGTCTGGCTTCATTCACATAGCATAAAAGCCAATAGCTCTGTTGTTTTTTTTTTTTACACATCAGTCAAGGACACAGGCATTTGTTTCCCTTTACACATAGTTTTTGTTATAGTAAAGATGTGCTCACAATTCAGCCATATATACACACTGTCAAACATTGGACCCTCAAGCCATTATGAGCCAATTATATTAGGCTTAAACTGCAGATACAGAGCAGATTTACTCTGCATACATGTTGCATGAAAGCAGGTACTATATTGTGTTGCTTGGGTTTTTAACGCTGTGCAAATTCAACATAAATGTGTTTACAAAGAAATCACAATCGTGGAAAACAATGTATCATGCATGTAATTGTTTACTAGCTGGTTAGAATTTGCATACTCTACTGGCTGAAACTAAATCTAGAAAGATATATCTGCATGTAAATATACAGGTGCATCTCAATAAATTAGAATGTCGTGGAAAAGTTCATTTCAGTAATTCAACTCAAATTATGAAACTCGTGTATTAAATAAATTCAGTGCACACAGACTGAAGTAGTTCAAGGCTTTGGTTCTTTTAATTGTGATGATTTTGGGTCACATTTAACAAAACCCACCAATTCACTATCTCCACAAATTAGAATACTTCATAAGACCAATAAAAAAATAAAAAAAAATGGGAATTGTTGGCCTTCTGGAAAGTATGTTTATTTACTGTATATGTACTCAATACTTGGTAGGGGCTCCTTTTGCTTTAATTACTGCCTCAATTCGGCGTGGCATGGAGGTGATCAGTTTGTGGCACTGCTGAGGTGGTATGGAAGCCCAGGTTTCTTTGACAGTGGCCTTCAGCTCATCTGCATTTTTTGGTCTCTTGTTTCTCATTTTCCTCTTGACAATACCCCATAGATTCTCTATGGGGTTCAGGTCTGGTGAGTTTGCTGGCCAGTCAAGCACACCAACACCATGGTCATTTAACCAAGTTTTGGTGCTTTTGGCAGTGTGGGCAGGTGCCAAATCCTGCTGGAAAATGAAATCAGCATCTTTAAAAAGCTGGTCAGCAGAAGGAAGCATGAAGTGCTCCAAAATTTCTTGGTAAACGGGTGCAGTGACTTTGGTTTTCAAAAATCACATTGGACCAACACCAGCAGATGACATTGCACCCCAAATCATCACAGACTGTGGAAACTTAACACTGGACTTCAGGCAACTTGGGCTATGAGCTTCTCCATCCTTCCTCCAGACTCTAGGACCTTGGTTTCCAAATGAAATACAAAACTTGCTCTCATCTGAAAAGAGGACTTTGGACCACTGGGCAACAGCCCAGGTAAGATGCCTCTGACGTTGTCTGTGGTTCAGGAGTGGCTTAACAAGAGGAATACGACAACGGTGGCTCTTGATGCCTTGACCCCAGCCTAAGTCCATTCTTTGTGAAGTTCACCCAAATTCTTGAATCGATTTTGCTTGACAATCCTCATAAGGCTGCGGTTCTCTCGGTTGGTTGTGCATCTTTTTCTTCCACACTTTTTCCTTCCACTCAACTTTCTGTTAACATGCTTGGATACAGCACTCTGTGAACAGCCAGCTTCTTTGGCAATGAATGTTTGTGGCTTACCCTCCTTGTGAAGGGTGTCAATGATTGTCTTCTGGACAACTGTCAGATCAGCAGTCTTCCCCATGATTGTGTAGCCTAGTGAACCAAACTGAGAGACCATTTTGAAGGCTCAGGAAACCTTTGCAGGTGTTTTGAGTTGATTAGCTGATTGGCATGTCACCATATTCTAATTTGTTGAGATAGTGAATTGGTGGGTTTTTGTTAAATGTGAGCCAAAATCATCACAATTAAAAGAACCAAAGACTTAAATTACTTCAGTCTGTGTGCATTGAATTGATTTAATACACGAGTTTCACAATTTGAGTTGAATTACTGAAATAAATGAACTTTTCCTTTTCTAATTTATTGAGATGCACCTGTATAAATAAGGATTTGAGAGAAGAAAAATAGGCCAAAATAACATGATTGTCTGTGTCCATCAGATTCTGTTTCACCCCAAGAAGAAACACTGGTGCATGATGTATCCACTTGTGTCCAGGGCCCCATCTCATGGTTCACGGGGGGCCCCCAAGATTTGCGGTAAGCCACTGAGTTTACATTGTGAGCACATTAGTCAACTGTTATTTAGATAAGGGCCAAGTTTAATTTGAGACACTTTATGATCCTCACGAGGCATTTTTCACATAAGCATCCAGGGTATTTTACAAACCCCCCCTCTCAATCTGTTTTTTGAAAAAGAAACGAGAAGCGCAGTTACAAAGCTCCCTGCTGAGGAGGTGGACTCAGCCCCCAGGCTGATCATATGGCCAGCGGCCTGATTCGTGCAGCTCTTGACAGATATAAGCAGCCCAAATTTCCCCCTGTTTTGCAGTCTGCCGATCCATGTGTTGCTTATATTTATAGCCCTGGCTGTAGTGTCCATGCACATAATAGTTTTAGCATTGCTGCCACATTTCCAATAGCAAACACTTCAGAGTGGTAGCAAAGGATTTGGGGTTTAAATATTAGTATGTTTTGAAGGGTAGAGCTAAAATGAGGCTTTTGTTTTCAGTATGATTTCTAAGGATAGAGAGGAAGATAAAAAGTAGGGGTTTTGACCTTTTGGAAGACTTTTTTGGTAATGGTAATGATTTGTGTGCTTTGATGCTGCTCATGTCATGGAGGGATTTTATTATGATATACTTAAGCAATTTATTTGAATTAGAGGTAAAAAAAAAAAAGTCTCAGTACATGGTCAGATATTAACCCCTTTAAAGGACTATTTTAAACAAATATTCTCATTAGCTCATCTTCATGTGTAACAGATGTTAGGTAGAATATTCAAGATGCTCTTTTCCTTACACATCAGTAGATTTGTACTGTCAGTCTCCAAAAACCACCATGAAATATAAAACCAGTTAATATGACCTGTGCACCATTCTTTTACTAAAGTTATGCAGTAGCTATCAGACCATACAGTGTTTTTTTGTTGCCTCTATTTAAACTTGCTGCACTGCAATTAGTCACATGATATCATTGATGCTAGACCTGCAGATTAAATTTTAGATCTTACAATGAAGACAGTGAATAACCACTTTCAGCTATCGTACTGTATTTCTCCAGGAGACTAGGAATATAGCACACGAGTTACAAGTATGCAAAACAGCAAAAACAGTGTAAATATTCTGCCTAATAAAGTTGAGGTCAGTCTTATATCAGAGTTTCTATGACCTCTAGATTTAAAAAAATTATCATATACAGTAAAAACATCTCAAGATCAATAAAACAAGATATATGTACTTTTGTTTTTTTTGTTTTTTTTGAGGAATCTAATTGACAATGGAGCAAGAAAAATAAAGAAAAGAAAAACTAATTTGGATGAAACACTATTTTGTTTTGGGTCTTATTACCAAAACCTCATTCAGTTTTGTTATAATTTCTCTAAAACAGGATTTGATAACTTATGCCATTTTGCTTAAAGCTTAAAACAAGATACATTTACTTTAAGATATTTTTCAAGTATTATTTAGATTTATATTGCAGACAACACAAGCATACTGAGTAAGATAATTATTTTTCTTTTATTTTTCTTTTTTTAAATTAGATCAGTTTGTAAATAATCTTTCAACTATTATATTGTTTTCCAGGTATTGGTTATCGAACAGCTCTTCATCTCTATCCATCTAAAAATACCCCAGCAGTGTATCTGGCACAGCGCAGGACGTATCAGCCGTCTGTAGAGTGTAGCCCTGGGTTACACAAGAAACAATGGCATTCTTTCAGTTAGCACCAGAGACACTAGGACCCAGCGAGGCTCTTCCCTCCTCATCAGGCTCCCTTAGTTCCAGAGCTCAGTGAGCGGTCTCAGAACAGAGTGCAAAGAGAGAGAGAAAGAGGGAGGGAGAGAAAAAAGCCAAGTGAATGTTAGAGCCCACTGTGGTCACTGCTGAAATACTGAATCTGAGAGAAATGGAGGGATTAACCAGTCGGATATAAAAATCTGGAGCTCATGTAGAGGCAGCCAATCAGGGGACGATCTGGATTAAAAGGTTTGTGTGTGATTGATCATTCTTGCTGTAATCTATCAGGGCTTTCTGTTTTGTCAGGAGTGAGCCGGCGTGCAAGAGCGTTCGCGGGCATATAGATGCCGCTGGGAGCTCCTGGCTGGTGAGTCTAGTTACGTGTGGGACATGTGCTACTTACGCCAGATGAAATATTGTGACAGCAGAGACATGAAAGAGGGCACGCTCCTGTCACTGAGGAATGGAAGTCGCTGCAGCTGTAAACAGTGCTGGAAGAGGTCTAGACCGTCCCTTGCTGAGCGTGCCTCGGGGGTCCTTCCCTCGCTGTCCTAGTAGACCAGTTGATGTTTTTCTTGGTGCCGATGAAGTAACATCTTGCCCTCAGGGGGTAGGGCACTCTGTTCTGGTCGGTATTGTTTGTATTTGATGTTCTCGAGTTCAGCACCCAGGGTTCTGCGTGGGGAACTTTGCTCCGAAACTTGTCAACAAATGTGATGTTAAATAAAGCAGCCACCGAGTGAAGTTTGAATGTCCTCGCTGGGTGGAAAACAAGTCAGCGCAGGGAAGAATTGAGCCACATCGCTCCAAACGATTTCACCAGCTTAAACAGAGGAGACAGAGAGACTACTGGAAAACTATGCAGTGAGCACTTGTGTGTGTGTGTGTGTGTGTGTGTTGTGTGTTCTTCCTATAAACACACAAAAAGTGCGTTCCCATTCCTGTCTGCAAGGATAAACAGGCATATATTACTTTTTACTGTTGGTTCATTTCTAGTTTCCGCTGGGAAAACAAAGCTTTCTCATTGAAATCTGATAGTTTTAAGTTGCAGTTCTCCAGTTCAGCTGTCTTTTCTGTGCACAACAGCTGAAAGTCCTGTCCTAGATGCATGCTCCATGTCAGCTTTTTGCCTTGCAGCTGTAATCCTGCATGCTCTCCGTTCATTTGCATTCATGAGCATTAAGTTCTGCTCATCCGCAGTCTGCTGTTAAAACGAACTGCATGAGTGTGTTGGTACACAGCACATCTTGTGGATTTATTGTCATTAGAGCTGGACTCTGGTAACTCTGGCTGTTCTGCTGAGCTCTTAGCTTTCTGTGGTTGTCTGTCTGCAAGTCTCTTTACCACAGTGCTATACCAAGTTCTTTCGGGGAATCCGAGATGCTGAGCTTGTGTTTTCCACAAGAGTTTCCATTTTCTTCCTAAAAAATACTGAAATACCTTGATGGCATTGTCCTATTTGGAAAAAGCTTGTGGCGTGGAGACTGTTTTGCTGGAAAAAAATGAGCTCTAGGATTTATAACCTACTTTAGTCACTAGATGTTTCTATAAATACGTAGAGTGCAGTGAAGACAGTTTCGGGCTGTTTTATGCAAACCGGCATGTCGTGCCGTGTTGTAAGTTTTCTCTGACCCTCTGTTTCCATGGCCCCCTCATGTGGCCGCTCTTCACTGCCTATAGCACGAGCTATCTCCGCCTATGAAAACACGGCGCGTGATTGGCTGATCCTGCAGATGCACAGGAAGTTCAGGGTTTCTAATAACCACCCAGAGACACAGTTACCATAGAGACAAAGATAAGCCCCCTTACTAAAAAAAAGGAAAAAAGCCTGCATGTCATCACAGCAGCCTGCAGAAAGCGTCTGCTCTCTCTCTCACTCTCTCTCTTCTGCCAGTTTTCCTATTAGCAGCTGCTCAAACAGTACAGCCCCTGCCTTATGAAGGTTGCCTCAGGTTTTCTTCTCTCACCGCTCTTCAAATGCACTCTGCACTTAACGTGAGTTCTGCTTTGCTTTTTACAATCTTTCCTCAAATCTTTTATACGTTGTTACCGTGCTTGTGCTCTCACTCGTGTAAACTTCTGGTGAGCGCACCAGAACTGGAGGCTTTTAACAAATCTAAAGCATTGACCCGTGCCTAGAGGGCATGTTTGTGCTTTTGTGTGCACCCTTTCCCGTGGTTTGCACAGACCGTAACGATGTCCGTCCGTCTGGCCAGAGCTATTTGTGGGATCTGATGTAATGGCAGGCTGTGTGTTATGTTGATACCACAGGCACATTAATTGATTTTAGGAGTATTGTTGAGGTTGTTCTCCAGAAAACCAAGAGCATTTGAAGGATTCGAGGCTATAGCCCACACTTTTAAGTCCGGTTCCTTGCAAACTGTTTTCAGCAAGCATCGTCTGCAAGTTTTCCTCAACAGTTGGAGGGGAGGCTGTGGGGGCTGGGGTTGAGGAGCTGTTTTGTGTGACGTGCCGAAGGGAGGCAGAGCCGCCGGTGAAAGGGCTTCCTGTTGACGGGAGTCTTGTGTTATCTGAGGAAAGGGCCTGTTGGCAGGAAATGTGTCAGCCGCTTGTTTTCTTTAAAGTAAGAGGATGTGTCGTGGATCGCTTGTTTCGTCTTCGGCGAGAGGTTTGGAGAGGGGAGGGAAATCGCTTTGCTCTGAACTTTTGTGAAATTCGATATATGTCACCTTGACAATTTCTCCTCAGTTGGTACGCGCCGCCGTTGTCATCACGGCATGCGAACAAAGCCTCTTGAAAGATCCAATATCCTCGAGCAAAACTGTATGCCCCACCATACACCCTTTCAAATTCAAATGCCATACAAATTCCTGCCCGGAAAGTGACTGTTATAGTTCAGATTTGGTTGTCGGTGCAGTCTGAGCCGGTCTTAGAGGAGGGTTTAACCGTGTCCGTTTACACTCGCAGCATGGTAGGCTCTCCTTCGAGACCCCATCTCTCATTTGGCACATTTGCATTTCAGGAGATTAAGCATCAGAACTTTCCCAGTATGGTGGGTGGCTGTTGGCCCAGGGCGTGCAGAGAGCTGGCATTATTCAAGCACGCTGGGCCGCGGGACGAGACTAGGGCGCTGTCCGTCCATCCGTCACAGTTGAGAGGTGAAGCTGGCTGCCGAGGAGGTCAAGGCGCTTTTTATTTTGAGGCAGTGGAGTGTGGGACTCCTCAGCGGTGCACCTCGTCTTCTTTGTCTGTCTGAGATCTTGTAACAACAGCCAGTGGGTTGTCAACGGGCCGATTTTTGCGCCGCCCCTCATGAACATTAAACAGCACGGCAAATCGGAGACGAGCGCTCGACGAGGCAGAGAAATATGTCAAAACATCAGAGGAGTAGACAGGCAAAAAAACACCTGATGGGAAAGAAGGGGAAATATGCATGATGGTTGAGATTCAGAGTTTCGCTCAACGCTCTACTGTCGCTCGCCTTCTAGAGCGTAAAGTGAATACGGAAGAGGGTAGACTCAGATAGTCCTATTAAATGTTTTCGCTTGCAATTTGCGGCTGAATTCTCCAGGGCCGTTTCCTTGTGATGTGTAGCTTGGCAAACCGTTGGAGTCTGTGATAAAGGTCTCCAGTCAAAACGCATATCCTCATCGGGTGTTCTGTTGCGTGTGACTGAAAGCGTCACGTTCTCAATCAAAATGAGGCCATACATCTTCACCCCTCTATCGCTCTCTCCCCCGGTGACCTTCAAGCTTTTTATTTTATCTCTATCCTAGTGATTAAGTGTCTGGAATGCATGTGATGATGGTTGCAGCCTAATGAATGATAGACCCTTGGCAGGAGTACCTCTGGGAAGCACGTTTACCGCTTGCTGGGCTCTGGCTAAAAATGAGTGAGCTACAAAGTCATGTTTTGAATCTCACAATTGTCTCGTTTTAATCTAAAATTAACTCTGTCCCCTTCTAGACCAACTTTTCTCTTGGTTTTATTTCCTTTTTGCATCGTCTCTCCTTATTTTTGGTGCCTCTCTGGGAGCACAGGAGGGAAAAAAATAACTGTAAATTTGATGTAAACACTTGGGTTTCCAGCAGAGAAAAACGAGAAGTGTAGCTGCTGCTGAAATGGCTGGCCACTTAGGTCCAGTGTGAGTGCACGACCGGCTCTCCAGTGCACTGGAATTATGTCCCCAGCCGACCGCTGCTGATCAAATAATAACAGACTCTAGAATGGTATTGACACTCAAGTTCACACCTGGGTCAAAAGGCCCTGTGCTGCAGGCACAATGGAGGATTGTGCCCCAAAATGCTCACTGACTTCAGCGGCTTTTTACTGTGGCTTACAGAGCGTAATTGTCAGAGCTTTACGGAGTGTTTAGATCCTTTCAAAACTATGTGTTTGTGAACACTTCACACTTTTTATTGCTTATAATTAATGCTAGGGTTTTGTTCAAATCCCTAGAACTAAGTATTAACCTTAAGTGTGTAACTCGTTCCACAATGTCTGTGCTACAGACATGAATCAAATTGTGTGGCTTTAAGGAGAAAAGAGATATTAAGGAGGGATTATTTTTCTAAGTGACGTTCAACTTATGCCTGCTGCATGATATAAAAAAAGAAAAAAGGCAAAAACATTGTTTTATATGCATGGTTAGTGTGATCTGGTTTCTGTGTGTGTAAGTCCGGTCTTAGGCGTGGGAGTCGGGCGCTCTAACAAGGAGGCTAAAGGCCACAGCCTCTAGCGTCAGTTGCTAGAGCGCCTCTTGAGATCAAGGGAGTGAGGTTTTACCTGCTGGCCTCTGCTTACACTCACCCCCCTAAACCTCACTCCCATCCGGGTCACGGCACCAATGTTGCGGTCCTGCTCACCCTGCTCCGAGCGAGATTCGAACCGTGGTCTCCGGTGTGGAAGGCAGGCAGGCACTCTAACAAGGATGCTCATTTCAAATTCATTTTAACGGCACTAATTTTATTAACGCAGCGCGCATTTTCTGTTTGACCTGTGGCCTAGCTCCGTAGTTGGAGAAATGGATGGAGATGCTGACAGTGTTGCCAACTTAGCGACTTTTCAGACCCCTTTAGCAATTTTTTTTTTTTTTTTTCTCAAAAAGCGCCTAGCAACCAATCTTTAGGGTTTACCCAAACCTTATTTAGTTTCTGAGACTCGCTGGTAGCCTACTGCCGCATAAGCACGAGGTCTCTCGTTCCCAGCGTGCGCACACACCTCTTTCTTTCTCTCTGCATCTGCTCTGTTAAGCGAGCGGCTGAGAGGAGCTGCACTTTCAGTTAAAACAGATATTATGTTGCTTCGCTAATTTTACATGAAAGTATAGCCGAAATCGCAGCACAGCTATTGTCTTTATCTTATGTGTAGCCTATTTGATTTTATCAGACGACGGCTCGATTATAAATCAGGATTTTTGTGCAGATTAACATCTTGGAAGGGAGAGCTTATGTAATCTTAATGGGTCGCGTTTCAGTCACTATTTCATATTCATTCCGTTGTCTGACAACAGAAACAGTAAAATATATCAATGAAAACCGTTTTATTGAGAATTTAGCTGCATCAAAATACAGTAGTCTTATGTGGGCACAGAGAGGCAAACAAATGTAATAATAAATAATAAATGTAGATTTATAAATGTACATTATATTTAGGAAAATATGTTGTTTATATATCAAATGTATTTATATATAATATAAATTATATGAATATAGATATATTCATGTAAATACATGTAAATATTTTCAAAATATATACTGTATGTGTGTATTTATACATAATAATATAACATAATAAATAATAAATACACAGTACACACATATTATGTAAACAAAAACTTTTATTTTGAATGCGATTAATCATTTGACAGCACTAATATATATATATATATATATATATATATATATATATATATATATATATATATAGACACACACACACACATAATAGGCCTGTATTTTATAATAATATTATAATACATAACACTCCAGTCTAAAATTTTTCACACTTCAATATCTATCACTGTTCCGCATCCCTAGTCTACAAATCAACTGACATGTCAAATCTTCAATTCGAATCTCTTTAAAAGATTTGATTCTTCTAAGATTCAACATTTCAATTATTAATAATTTAAAGTGAGGAGAAATCAGGCATTTTTTCTCTGAATTGAAGCTCTGGTGGCTTTGTGTGTGTGTGTGTGTGTGGTGTGATGATAGTGAAGACAGACTGTGGTTCTGGGTCTAGTGGATCAGTGTTTTTAAGAGGGCTTGCATTGTTCAAACTGATCCTATTGTCCTCTGTTCTGCAGGCATCAAGGGCATTGAGAACTCTGTCTATACAGCCAGTGGACACGGCCTATTCCTGCTTACAGCAAGGACATAGGGACACTTGCTTTCTCAAACAGATAAACATACAGGTCATGTAGGCAGCTTTCAGAGAAAATGTAGAGTTTAGCTGATTGGAACAGTCGGCAGCGTTTTATATATTTGGAGTAAGTGGTTTTCGGATCTAGCTGTAGCCTTTAGAGGTGGTTTATTAACAGTACCGCACTTCCGCCGTGGGCTTCATACAAACCTGCTGAGTTTTCTGCTCATTTCAGACAACTCCCAGTGGAGCTGATGCCCTGATTGTTTGAGAAACCTGACAAGTGCGAGCCATCTCAGAGTTCAGCTTGAACATATCCTCGCAGGCCAGATCTCATTCGGAAAACTCGGGAGAATCAAGTCATTTCCATCTCCTCTCCCGATCTATCATCAGTGTCATATTTCATTGATATTGCTTTCATTTTTGTTCTGTCAGGGAGGGCACAGCCCTGCTGTCGAGCATATAAACAACTGTATTTTACGGGGCTCTTGTGCAGTGGGGTGGCTCTCAGCTTCATTTTCAGCGCACTATGGTTTGTATCATTCTCTATTTGTCACACACGTACACACGCACACACACACACACACACACACACACCCTGTGCCCAATCACAGGCCCAAGGCAGAATGTGTCTTCAGTGAATGACTGTCACCTCTCAGTGTCAAAACACATTCAAAACATTGTTGACATCCAGGCACTGACTCTGCATCGATTTACTACTCAAGCGAAAGTGTTTTATCACGCTGAATGTTGAGGGATTTTTGTCAACTTGCTTTATTTATATAGAGAGTGTAAATTCTTTGCTGGTGGCTTCCTCAAAGCTGCGCTACATTTGCTGCTTTTAATGTGCAAATCACCTCGTTCTGTGCTGCCACCACTTCCCATAGATGCCGAGTAACAGCCAGTCCGCCTCTGCTTTCACGCTTACGCACTCCGCTCCGCTCTTTTTTTTTTTTTTTTTCCCCCGCTATAACACTTTTCTCTTTAGCTTTACTTAGCAGTGTGCCCCCAGTCCACTTGACCTGTTTTCACTCAATAACTATTCATTTAGCCTGGAAAAGGGGACCGTTTCTAAAGCGGCATCCTGGCTCCTCAGGCTTTATGAACGAGCTCATCAAATGAAGAGGGGTTGTAGGAGTGTTAGTGACTCGTGGAAAGCCCTGAGCCTGGCCTGAGCCCTCATTAATGACTTTAGAGAAGCGGCCAGCGCTGATGAGCCTAACCCCTCGAATTACTCTGCTTTCGTGCGAGCCAATGCATTGTAATGCTTGTTTGAGTTTAATGAAATGCCAGATGAGGATCGGTTCTTGATTGGGAGAGAGCTTGGAGTGCTCTGGGAGCCATTCCCGGTTAACAAGTGCGAATTTCGGTTCGGTGGATTATGCAAGAGTGGTTTATTTTCTCAAAAGTCTGATTTTTTTGACGTGGTAGTAACACAGGCTGGCAGGTCGGTGCGGAGCCTGACAGATTTGTGAACGGCACGAGGATAGGGTTCTGTTGACTGACACCTCCGCTGGGGGTGATGCACCAGACCACACCAGAGGAGGGACAGTGTGACGTGGGGGAAGAAACATTGCACATTTGACAGCTGTTCTATTTTGCAATTCTAGTTTTTTTTCTCCACCCCACCCACTCACCACCCTCGTCCTCCTCTTCCTTTCTTTTAGAATTTCTGTGCATCAGCACCTTCCCTAAGGTGGACGATCTAATCAGGACAGTATCATTTCTCTCTCTTGTGGCAAGCTTTGCCTCGGCAGCACCTGTCAAACGCTCTCTGTCAGAGGGCAGAATGACTTTGAAACCCTACTAATGACCCTAGACAGCTTTTCTCTCACGATCTCTTCCACTGATCTTGAAGAAATGTGCTTCATCTTGCATACAGATGATTTGTCTGCTGGAAGTTGTGGTTTCTCTGATAAAGTGGGAATTAAATGCTTCAAAGAGCATTTAAAATTAGCACTATTGTAATAGTTTTTCTTTCAGTGAGATGATACATGAGCAAAAGAAAAGAACAACTTACTTATTTATAAAAACAAGAGACCTGGGTGAACCTGGGTTCTTTTTTTATTTATTTATGTATTTTTTAATTGATGAATTTATTTAGCACTTTGATGTAAAAAAAAATACAATATAATATAATAACATATTTTTGGAGAAATCGTGGGGGGAAAATTTAATATTTTACTTTTTCTTGCATTCAAGAGGTATGGTGGTACACTCAATAACAACAGAACCAAGAGACCCGTTATTTGGGCTTCTACCAAATTCATGAAAAGACAATCATTTTAAAACCAAAAATTATCTAAAATATAGATAAATGATAAAAAATTATCATTGTCTTTCAAATCGCTGGCTTCTCATTCTCATGTTTTTAGTAGCAACAATAAACGTATCTGAAGTCTTTTTAGTGTGCTTTTAGCGTGTTTGCCACCATCCCAGCTGGAGTGCCGTTTTCCTGTTCCCTGTGTTGCCATGACATTATCAACAAGAACAAACTTTGGGCTTGTGACAGTCAGCCTCCGCCAGTGTTTGCTAAAGATAAGTGAAAGAGCCACAGGTCTTCAGATGCCTCGACAACACACGCCAAAGGGAAAATAAAGAGACGGACCTCTGGCCAGCCATTGTCTGTTTGCAATGTAAATTCGTTCCCCTCTCTGAAAGCACTTTCCATGCCAGAGCGCTACGTGAAAGCGCTCCCTCGTGCTATGTTTTGTTTTAACTCGATTATCAAAAGAAAACCGCCCTTCCACGGCCATCAGGCTGCATTGTCCTAGCAGTTTGTCATATTTTTCCAAGGCCGAAACAAATTCAATTGGAAATCTAATTCTGTTTGTGAGCGAGCTGATTAGCAGGGTAGCGTTTCACTGGGGACAGTTTATGGTGTGGTAATGGAATGACATGTATAAATTGTCATCTGACACAGAGATTAAGTGAACCGGAGCACAGTAAACATCGCCGTCACGTCTCCTTTCGGTTTATGCCCTTCACCTTGCTCTAGAAGGTTAAGACTCTTGGTTTGGTGATTGTGTGTAGAACAGGGGCAGAAATTAACTGATATTTCCCCCCTAGAGTTATTTCCAGGGGCATTTTTTACTGTAGTTTTGCTGTCTTTTATGTCAAAAACTTAAATTTAACCAGTTATACCAGTTATATTTAACCAGTCAATCAGAATACTATAGACTTGTTACCAAAAAAATTTTTATCAACATCAACAAAATCCATCTTTATACTGCAGAGGTAAAACAGAAACTGCCTCTGACATGGCATTTATGTTTATTTTCTGTTTAATGCTGCTCAAAGGTGCATGTATTTACACAGCAAATGCATAATGTACATAGCCTACTGTACACAAAGTATATAATTTATAACATAAAACATTAACCTATAACAGGTTAGGCCTGTAATAGTATGACAAAAATCATTATTGCTCTTGATATTGTAATAATGATTAAAATTTTTGTGTTGGGGAAATGGCATGCCATTAATGAGTTAGTTAATCACTTTTTATGCATTAGAAAATTGAGACTTCACATTGGTTATTTTAGTAGCATGAAAAAAACAATTACTCAAACTGGGAGTAAATTATATGCGGAAAACAGGAAAAAACAACACTGAAGCAGGTCATGAGTCTAGCGTAACTTATGCACTCTCACAAAACCCCTTATTACAATTACTGAATCTGTCTACACTGCAAACTGAATTTCTTACTTCAACAAAAACTTGTGTAATTTGGTTATAATACTCAACGCTGCAAAGAAAAAAATGCGTAAAAAGAAATCTTATGCAGTGTGTAATGTAATCAACACATTTATGTTCACATTTCACTTTAATTGCGACAAACCATAATAGAATTATACAGTGGCATTTTTTGCCCCCTTATCTTAAATTTTGTTCATTTTGGTGGCATTTTTGCCCAAAACCCCTGTTAATTCCCGACCCTGGTATTGAACCAAGCGGTTGTACCTCAAGGTTACACCAAGGCCGCGGAATGTTCTTCCTGGCATCGCGTGTGCTGCCCCAGCACTAATTCTGCGAGGACCCGGAGTTCCTCCTTCAGAGCGATGGGATAGTGAGATATGCATTTTTTTTGGTCCGTGGCTGCGCGATATTAACCTCAGCTCTAATTGCCTGTGTCAGCTGTGGGCAGGGATAGCGAGGCGTGATAACTTAATGCGCCAGCCCCAGATCCTGCTGACTCAAGCACAGCATGTGTTTTCCTGCGCCTTTCCTAGCCCAGGACAACGCTTCAGAAATCCAAACACGATGTATGCGCTGCCTGCGTCCCGTGTGCACTCCTAAATAGTTTGTCACTGCCGCTTTACAATTGGATGTGAACTGCGCTCCTGGGAAGGTGGCTGAGATGAAAACTCATCTGGAAGTAAACATATGGCAGGCAGTTAAGTGTGATAGGTGTGTTGGTGGTTAATTAGCAGA
>CM077251.1:8126815-8281815 GCA_039654775.1 Spinibarbus caldwelli
TTTACCTCAGAAAAAAAAAAAAACATATTATGTGACCATAAACTCGTTAGTCAACTAGAAAATGAACTCTAGAGAGGAGCATTTTGCTAACATATAACAGATTCGTTACAATTTTTACTGTTTTTCAATATTTAATTTAAGTTTAAATAAATCTAAGTTTTTATGACAGACACCATTTAAATCTTTATATTTAAAAAACGAAATGGAGTAGAAATATAATTGTGAAATGTAAAGTTAATTAGTGTTATAACTTCAATATTATAAAAACTTATTGAGTGTAATTAAAGTGTTTGTATTCAAATCAGCTAATTTTAACCTTCAATATTATAATGTAGTACTCAGTAATGTAGTACCAACTGACTTTCATGTATATTTTAATTATAATTTTCATGTATATTATATTAGTTGAGAGATTTTTTTTTCTTGAGAAACTTTGCCATGTACTGTACCTGATATATATCCAAAATAATTGATACTGAATAGAATCAAAATCAGAATCGAATTGAATTGCAAACTTGTGAAGCATAATCAAATCGTGAAATTTGTGTTAAAACCCAGCCCTAGTATGTATCATAACTATAATGTGGTTTTTTGGCATTAATGTGTATGTATTGTTTCTGTTTCTGTCCCTGAGTGTCACTGTGGAGGAGGATGCTGGGTGATTAGAGGTGGATCCTGAGGTACAGGAGACGGTATTATCATCGGTGCGTGAATGAACGTTTCTGATCCAGGCTTGGTGATTAAAGATTAAGACTGCTTTACAACCTCATCTAGCAGGATTTCTGCGTAAAGTCAGGAATCTGTTTCCTGGGCCGTGATGTTGTGTCCTACACTGAACTGTGATTTAGTGAGTTGATGGTCTCTCTCTCTTTCCCTTGAAGGACTTCAACATCACCTTGGTCCTTCTCTCAGTCCAGTGCTCACTCCGATAACATCAGTCTCCACTAAGGGAGGCTTATCACTGAGCCAGGCCTGCCATTGTGTTTATGGCTGTGCTTTGAATCAGTAAGACCCCTCTAATATATATCTGCAGGGCTCGTAAAGGAGCCGGTGTATAGCTTTTATTGACTCCTCTGGAAGACATTGAAGACGTAGATCAAAAGGAATGTGCTCCAAAATGCTTGCGGTTGGGGACGAATATACTTTCATTTAAGAATGAGCGGTTTGCATGCTGTCTTCCCCTTTGAGTAGTAAATGTGGAAAAAGGACGCTGTGTATGTGCGGTTGCTGTTTGTTTTAGAGTCAATTGCTTTGCTCCGAAACCTAGTGAGGCAGCATATCAAGGCAAAGTTTGTTCCAAAACGTAGAGCATCCTAAATTAACTTGTTTTAGTCAAATTCTAAGGCAGCAGTGCATGTGTTATTCACAGAGGATGCAATGTCAGAATGCATTGCAAGAAGTATATAAATAGGAAGAATAATAAGAAACTAATATTTTATTCAATACTTGAAGTATCTATAAAAATATTTCAGTGTAATTACTTTTTTTTCACCCAAATTGTATGTATTTTTATGCTTGAGATCATGTTTCAAATGGCACATTTCATGTGTGTTTGCAGTCTTTTTTTATTTCAAATTATTATATTAAATGTAATTTATTTATATATATATATATATATATATATATATATATATATATATATATATATATATATAATAATATTGCTAAAAGTATTCGCTCATCTGCCTTTAGACGCATATGAACTTAAGTGGCATCCCATTCTTAATCCATAGGGTTTAATATGACGTCGGCCCACCCTTTGCAGCTATAACAGCTTCAGCTCTTCTGGGAAGGCTTTCCACAAGGTTTAGGAGTGTGTTTATGGGAATTTTTGACCATTCTTCCAGAAGCGCATTTGTGAGGTCAGACACTGATGTTGGACAAGAAGGTCTGGCTCGCAGTCTTCACTCTAATTCATCCCAAAGGTGTTCTATCGGGTTGAAGTCAGGACTCTGTGCAGGCCAGTCAAGTTCTTCCACACCAAACTCGCTCATCCATGTCTTTATGGACCTTGCTTTGTGCACTGGTTCGCAGTCATGTTGGAACAGGAAGGGGCCATCCCCGAACTTTTCCCACAAAGTTGGGAGCATGGAATTGTCCAAAATCTCTTGGTATGCTGAAGCATTCAGAGTTCCTTTCACTGGAACTAAGGGGCCAAGCCCAGCTCCTGAAAAACAACCCCACACCATAATCCCCCCCTCCACCAAAGTTCACAGTTGGCACAATGCAGTCAGACAAGAACCGTTCTCCTGGCAACCGCCAAAATCAGGCTCGTCCATCAGATTGCCAGATGGAGAAGCGTGATTCGTCACTCCAGAGAACACATCTCCACTGCTCTAGAGTCCAGTGGCGGCGTGCTTTACATCACTGCATCCGACGCTTTGCATTGTACTTGGTGATGAATGGCTTGGATGCAGCTGCTCGGCCATGGAAACCCATTCCATGAAGCTTTCTACGCACTGTTCTTGAGCTAATATGAAGGCCACATGAACTTTGGAGGTCTGTAGCGATTGACTCTGCAGAAAGTTGGCGACCTCTGCGCACTATGCGCCTCAGCTTCCGCTGACCCCGCTCTGTCATTTTACGTGGCCTACCACTTCGTGGCTGAGTTGCTGTCATTCCCAATCGCTTCCACTTTGTTATAATACCACTGACAGTTGAGTGTGGAATATTTAGTAGCGAGGAAATTTCATGTCTGGACTTGTTGCACAGGTGGCATCCTATCACACCACGCTGGAATCAGTATCACTGAGCTCCTGAGAGTGGCCCATTCTTTCACAAATGTTTGTAGAAGCAGTCTGCATGCCTAGGTGCTTCATTTTATACACCTGTGGCGATGGAAGTGATTGGAACACCTGAATTCAATTATTTGGATGGGTGAGCGAATACATTTGGCAATGTAGTGTATATATATGAGGAGGGTGCAGGAGGAGGAGTGGGATCAGAACCAGTGGTTATTTTATATAGTTTTTTATATTTTGTAATGTAATATTTAGATTTTATATTTCATATTTTCAGTTTAGATTTTATATTTTCATTTTTATTGTAGTTTAAATTTTGTGATTTTGTGCCACCATTTTTTAGTTTTTTTTATAAAAAAAAAAAAAAAAAAATTATTTTTTATTTCAGTTAGTAATTTTAGTACTTCAGCTTAAAATTTCAATTATTTAACAAAGCAACAACTACAATTTTAGATTTTTTAAAATTATTTAATTTTTTTTGTTAATTAAAATAAAGCTGAAATAAAACAATATTTTAAATAGTTTAGGTTTTAATTAATGATAACTGGACATGACCCAGGCCATTAGCATTAGTTCGCCAAACCCTATTGAAATTAAAACCCTGTTGAGTCTTCCATGAGGATCTGTGAGGAGTGGTATTTTTTTTGATTAATGCATATGTAGGCCATTCCAAATAAGTCACAAGGTTTCATGATGGTTAGGATGCTGGCTTAAAAGGCAGTATGCATTGAGGCAGCTCAGTACGGTTTGAAAGAGTACTTATGTTTCTGTTTATGTTGTACAGTATAGCTGATCTGTCTCTCTCTTTCTCTCTCTCTCTCTCGGTGTGGTAATAAATGCTCCCGCTGCAGGCTCCCAGAGGTAGTCAGACTGGAACAATTATAATCTTCTCAGTGCACCCGAGACCGTGGCCCCTCCTGCATGTAACACCATTAATTGCATTGTTACGTGTTATTGTACTGAATGGCACTGCCGTCTTGAGTGCTGTTTACTAATGAAACGCGTTGCGCAGCGAGACAGTTTTTGCCGTTTAACGCGGCTATTAAACCTAAAGCAGCCATACTCTGATCTCTCACTCCTTGTGGGATTGAAGAAAAAGAAAGAAAGAAAAACTATAACTGAAGAGTTCCCGTGAGGCGCACCTTCATTAAGAGCCTGTTAGAGTGGCCTGAGTGAACAGGAAGAAGTTTCCTTTCCCCCGCCAGCACATACCCTTTTTAAAAATGAAGGTTCTTCAGTGGTTCATTGCAACCATTTTTTGCTGTATAGTAAGGTTGTTGTGGTACTACAGCACTTCAGTTGTCTATACTGTAATTGTACAGTTCTCAATATCACAGCGGAAGTGAATATTCAGTTCAGTTGAATTAACATTTATATCTAAAGTGCTTTTAACAGTACGTAGTGTTTCAAAACAGCTTTACAGATTTTTTTCTTGCTTCGTTTCTGCAATTAAGAGAATCTGTTATCAGAGGTGGCTGTGTAAAAGGTGAGGTGACAAAAGTAATATTCATATGATAGAAATGAAAATGAAAGCAATGAATACATGTTGTGAATTTGCTATTGAGCAAACTTTTTATTTAAATGTTAATATTAATTCAAATAGCAACATTAAATTTAAGTAATTTAAGTAATTTATTCACTAATAATAAATAAAGAAATTATGTACTTGGACAAATATAAACAATAGAGAAAGATAATAATTAATGTAAACAGTGCCTTTAGTTTTAAATGTGGGAATGGAAAAAGTTATCAAATTTGACTAACTAAATGTATCTATTTAAATTATTATTAGCATGATTGCTAGATATAATAAAATAATGATTTTGCTTGAGGCTTTTTTTTTCATGTTTTTTTTTTTTTGTATACAGCCCAAGATTTTATTTTATTTTATTTTATTTTATTTTATTTTATTTTTATACCTCATTTCAATCTATTTTATTTATTTTATTTTATTCAGGTAACTAACTGCAAGATTTTTCTAGCAAGACTTCTTTTTGTTTAATAATGCATTTGAATGTTAAAAGTTTTGGACACTCACCTGTCAGTCAGGGCTGTTTTAGAAAATTAGTAAAACTTTTTGAAGTTCCTTTTTTCATATATGTGTTTTGGTTTCTGGAGTCTAACTAGCAGCAGTAGCTTTCTTAAAAAAAAAAAAAAAAAAGAATAAGTTATTTTAAGAGCTTAAAACCTTCTTCAGTGACATCAGGCTAGTCAGACCCTTTTTGTTTCTAACCTTTAGTATTTTTTATAGCCTTTCTAAACTTTGTATCTTATTGTGGCCTGCTGATCAGCTGAATTGAGTGGTTTGGGTGAGCAGCGTCTTAATTTTCATTAAGTGCCCTCTCCCCTTGAGGCCCTGCATCCTTGGACTCAGCTGCTAACTGGGTTTCCCTTGTCACGATACACTGGCAAATTCAATTTCCTGTCTCGCGGGTGTTCTCCACAGGCCCTGAGCCGACGCTCGCAACAACAGGGACTTACTCCATCATACCGCAGCCCCAGGTTGAGCGCGGTGACTAGGATACAGTTACCCATCATCCTCCCGTGTTTCCTGTTGAGATATGCCTGTACATGTGTTGGAGAGTTGTGCGGACATTTTTCTCTGCTTGCGCCTCTGTCATTGGGATTAGATTAGCCTGTACTCTCATGCCTGGATGCTTTGCTGTATTAGCTGAGCCCCAGCAGGGCAGTGGCATTCATGGGGAGATGGCCGGTTTCTACAATAGAGATAAAGCTGCTGGATTTCAAATCACACTATGCTCACTGACCTTCTGTGAAATGTTAAACCTCAGCCCAGCTCGACCGCTGCGCAATCTCACTGTCTGGCAAGCGCCACGGAGAAGATAGAAACCTATGGGAGGAGAATTCTGAGGGAATTTGAATGTCAAGGTGTGTGTCTATGTGTGTCCACATGGTTTAAAAGCTCTGGGTCCATTTGATTTGCGGTGTGATAAAAGCGGGCTCTGCGGCGTAGCGGGTCATATGCATCAACACAGCAGCTCTGTCAGATTCGCTATCGTCGAATGCGGTTCATCTCTGCCGGGTTGGGAGCTGCAGCCATTCTGATTTTATCACCGTTTGTCCTCTCCGGCCCCACGCAGGCCTGTCCTGGGTGGTGGTTGCTTAATGGTTGAAGATTATAACTGCTGTCAGAAAGGTCTTTAATTCGAAGCATTAATTCGAATGCATGGGTTTTCCAGTTGCTGATGTTGTTGGTGCTGATATATATGTATGTATATGTAAATTCAAAATTGTACATATTTTATTATGCATTTTATAAAAAAAAAAAAAAAAACATTAATTGACAGTAATGTATTTATTAAAACATTAATTTAATAATTAATGTTTTTAAATATTTATTTTTAAATTTAGACACATTACAATATGTATTTTCCTCTCATTTGTTTTATATATCCGCGTGTATATATGTATATTTTATGTTTTATATATGTTATGAAATAAATGTGTGTGTGTATATATTATATGATACTATTATTATATATATATATATTATACAATATTATTCTCACAATGTGTATTTTCTTCTAATGTTCTTGCTTATTTTTTATATTTTTATATATATTTTACACACATACACATAAAAGTAAAAAAAAAATATATAAAAATGATTAGAAATGTATTTGTTATGTGTAAAATACATAAATAATAAATAAAACAAAATAAAATAAAATATTTTATAAAATACATTATGAAAACAACTAAATGTGTATATATATATATATACATATATATATATATATATATATATATATATATATACAGTATATACTTTAAAATATTTTAGAAATTTTTGATCACTGCTAACTACAAACTGGCTGTCTTGTTGCCTGGGTATCCAGTACGCCACAGGATTGTGATCTAAGCACAAAGAAAAGTCCAGTGCTGTTTATAGCGAGGCTGACCTGAGTTCTTCACCCTGCTGTCAGAATGGTAGTGGTGGAGGCTGCATTGCTTCATGAGGGGGTTGGTAGATGTGATTGAGATCCATTAAGCATGATTACATTATGGATATAAATCCACAGCTGAACACAGCTTTGTACTTGTATGGAGATCCATTACAGCATTTATTCAAAGCTCTTGTTTAATTTGTACCTCTCTTTGCCTTTGATGTATCCAATAAGGAAATCTGGAAGAAAAAAGAATGAAGCCGTGGTGGTAATAAGCTGAGATGTGCTGAGAATCGGACAGTTTTAATAGGGTCTTCGATTCCGATGGAAATGAAGAGAAATGGCGGTGATCCTCTGGGGTTCACGGGTGAGAGAATTAACACAGCTTGTCACACTGTCCCAGCCATCCTCCGGTTACCAGGGTAACGGACGCCCATGTGCCTCGGAGTAAGTGTGGTGACACAGTTGCTGCTGCAGCCTGACTGAAGCTCTCCTCGCAGGCAGCAGCCCAGCCAGAGCTGAAACCAGCAGGAATTGTAATTTCTATCTCCACAGAACAGTCATAATCTACCCTAATGACCTCTGTGGGGAAAATATATGCAGCCTCTGACACTATTGAGTCTTTGTTTCTGCTTTAGCAATGATGATAATGAGCTCTCGGCCACTAGGTAGAACATTCATGGTAATCTGCTTATTGGGTGCTGTGAGATAAAACAATTTTAGAATATCATATCTTAAATCCAGCTTTGTGTGCTTAAATTAGAACAGGATCATTTAGATACTACTGAAATGGTGGAATTAACTATAAGGGTACTTCCTTGTTGACCATACTTTTGTTCTAGTAAATAACCTTGTTAGGATTTCAAACAGGAAGGCTACGGAGGGGAAAAAGGAGCATTCGAGACTAAATGGAGTGATTTTACTGATTTAACTACATTTTTCAGTAGCATGACAGTCGCTTGGTTGTTTTCAAAATACTGTAGCTTTTCCAAGAGTCTTTTCCTAACTAGTAGCAGTGTAGCACAACCACAAACTACATTGCTGTTTTCAATGTCACATTGTAATTTGCATGTGGTTTTACTGCTGAGTGAGTTAAGTCAGTATTCAGACACACTTTCGTATTTAGCACTGGAAAATCTGATTCATTCTAGTGAATTGATTCATTTGGAGAGTTCATTTAAATGAATTGATAAAAAAAAAAATAGAGAATCTACATAGTATTTTAGGTCTTCTAGATTTATAGAATAATATTTATTCAACTTCATCATATATATATATATATATATATATATATATATGTGTGTGTGTGTGTGTGTGTATAGTCTATAAATTTAAATTGTTGCTGTCACCATTTTGAGATTTTTTTTTTCCATTCATTTAAAAACTACCAAAAATAACCTAATTAAATTACATGTGTAATTACATATTTTTATTTTTAATTTGTATATATATAAATTTGATATTGATATATATTATATTGATATTAATATATTTTTTATAATGCATCAAATATAATATTTAATATTTAAAATATGTATTTTTAAATTTTATAAATATTAAGGAAAACAAATGAAGAAAAATATATGCCTCTTTTTAATGTGTAAAAAACATATATAAAATAATTGTTTTATAAAATATATTAGGACTTTTTTTTTTCTTTTTGTATATAGTGTTTTTAAACATGTAAACACATTCTTCAGAACTTTTATTTTAGAAATGTTAAATGCTACTAACTTGCTGTCTCTTTTAGAATTTATTTTTGCAAGTGGTTAGTAACTTAACTGTACTGTGACTGCTTTAAAGTGTAGGTTGGCAAGCTATAGTTTCAAAGTAGCTTCCACAACACTGGAAAGGAGATTTTATTTAGCCAGCCATTCATAAATATACCAGATGTGTTTAGATACAGTTTAAGATATCGTCTGCTCTCACCGAGGGTAAAATATGGCTTTGCTATTGTTCAGATAAGAGAGAAGACTAAACTGCGTCTCAAAACGTGTTTTTATAAGTTTACATATTTTGTCAAACATCCTCCTGAATGTTGTTGAACAAACCTGAACTTGTATTAAACATGAAACATTCCTGGTTAAGAATGAAAGGAAAGTTATGCACAGACAACTCTGAGTCACTTGTGTGAACCAGCATCTCATACTGAAATTGTTCACAGACTGTCTGTGCACAATGTTTTCTGGCTTTGAATAAATACACTAGGGTAGATTAATCAAAAGAGTGGTTATAAATCATTTCTGCAAGTACTAACCCATGATAACCGTGTTAAGCTGTGGAAACTCTTGCTCAATACTTGGCTCTGGGCATAACAATACTGTGAGCAGAGAGCTGTACAGACCAGCTGTAATTAAAAGCTGTAGTTTCAAATGGGATAAAAAGACTCGCTGCAACTTTTGTAATGTTTTTTCATGCCAAGATTAAAGCCCTTTGATTATTTCTTGTGTAATTGGGGCTGTTTGAACGCAGAGTGGTTGTTTTGTGTCTGCTTAGTCGAGGCTTTGAGTTGGACATGGTTTTCGCTTTGAGCCGTATGAAATCTCTACCTGCCACTTCTCTGTTGTGGAGAGATAAGAGAGCCACTTTAAAAACAGCCTGAGTGCAGCTATTTACTGCCTTTGTGGCAGAGAGAATGTGACCTTTCACCTTTCCTTCGTTCCTCTAGTATTGACAGCACATGACTTTTTTGTTCGAGCTGAGACCAAGACTTGATTTGTTTTTATAGTGTCAAACATGAGGAGTACCGGCTTCAAGAAAATGCCAGGAGTCCTCCAGCTAAGTTTGTTTTTCTCATGTAAATGACGTTTCTTGTCTCTGTTTTCACTGAAATGTGTCTCTGCAGCTCATAGGAGCTCACAAGCCTGTGTCCAATCAGATGTGCTGGGGGGCGGGGCTTCGCCAGTCAGGTTAGTAGGTCATGACGTGATTCCACAGGAGGAGGAGCCTTCGCAGGCCACACCCTGTGAGAGAATTCTTACAGGTAAACACTGAGCAGATGAGTCGAGGCTTGCCGGGATTTTGACGTAGGCTGTGGAGTGTTTATGCCCTCAAAAGAGAGCTATTGCGTACTTTGGAGTGCCTCGGAAATATGGGTACCGTGGTGTGAGATTACATATAAATGTGTTTCTGTCTAGAGGGAAGGAAAGTGTTTGTCACAAGAGCTGAGAGAAGCCTACGCCAAGCTTATGAATGAAATCTCAGAGCAGGTACAGAGTTTTTTACTTTCTCAAAGGCCCATTTATATGTCAGGTTGATATTAAGTGTAATGTGAGTAAGGAAATAGGAGTCTTGTGGGATGAATGGCAATTGTTTTGATGTAAAGCTGAAGTACTTGTCAAAGTATTCTTAAATCTGATTATTTATTACAGTGTGGTTCTATATTTTAATACTTTTACCCTCAAGCAACAAAACAAACTCTTCTAGGAATCTGCTCTCGTTTAAACCCCACTGACATCTAGTTCATCACCAGGTTTGCATGAAAAGAGAAGAAGATTGAGGAGATTTTGACTTGACCTTAGCATCACCCAGGCAACCCCTAACGAATTTTGCACCAGTCGCTTTTTCTTCTGACATTGTAAATGTCTAGTTTAGTTAACAAATTAATTTGTTGAGAATGTGACATACAAGTTGCACATAAAGTTTACTTTTTCTTGTTTTTGTGGCTGAGTGACTCAGTGAGCGATTTATTACCAGCATGAATAGACTCATTACTTGTTTTTCACCCACTTTAAATGAGTTTCGTGCTTATTTTAACGCAGCTCTCCCAATCAAGCGAGCAAAACAATGACAGTTTGGCAGTCGCTTGGCTTGTAATATCAGGACGGTCCGCGTCTGCGTGTTGAATAGAGGATCCCTCTTGGCACTCGTGCATGTGGTTAATAGTCAGATGTTAAGATGGGTGATGAGGGAACAAAGTGCTGTTCTTTGTCATTGTGCTGTCTTTGTTATGTCACTCATACTGGCATGTAAATGAACACAGCCGATTATAGAATATCGTTATGCATTTTAGCACATGGCAGACGTTAATTTATTAACGTTATTTATTTAAGCCCCAGCGACCGGTCGCTTGCATATGCAGATGCACTGTATATGACTATATTAAACGCAAACTGCATGTATGCGTGTGATTAATCACTGATTTATGATGAGGCTGCCAAACAAATGTTGATTTAGACAGGCAGATGGTATTTGGGCTCTGATCAGAGCATCATGCCTAATTATCTGTAGCTTTAACCCACCCTCTGTGATCTGGTTTTCTGCTGTCATCTGGACGCACGGCTGGAGCACAATTACAGCTATTTGCCAGAGAAATACAATCCTGCAGAAACAAACCTGAACCTGGACATCGAGTATAATGTGTCATTGACAACAATAACTTATTTGGGATCCAGTATACATGCTTTTCTTTTATTTTGGGCCCATTTTGGTGCAGATGGCATTAACAACCAGTGTGAAAGTTTGCATTTTGAGGATATTCTAAGAGCAAAGTGTTGCAAATTAGCTTTCCTTGTTCAAAATGACCCTCTCATATTTTGAGCTAAATGAAATCGCAAAATACTGCATGTTTTCTTGTAAATGTTAACCTGACAGCAAACTTTATTCTAAAATAAACCAGGAAAAGAGAATTCACATCATTGCTCTTCCTTATCGTGTAATACTCAGAAGTATTTTGCAAAAACTTTCTTTGAAGTCGAAAATAATGGTCAAGAATGATGTTTCGGGTCTCTCGGGACACAATTGGCAGTTGCCAGCAAATTAGGCCTAAACAGAGCCCTGCGTTGTCATGGCAACAGTGCAATTAAATTACTTTACTGTCAGCTGTAATATAATTTTCCTGTGCAGCGGCTCACGGGACCGGAGCGCCCCATCGGAGGCTGAGTGAGATGAGCGCTCCTCATTGGAAAGATGCAGTACATTGATTTTTCATGAATGATTTTAGTGTCCGCGTTGCATTTCAATGTGCGGATGGCTGGTTTGAACAAGAGGCGATTTCGTTCCACTTCAAAATGCTGCTCTCTCTCTGCAGCGCTAAAGTATAATCTTTAAGTATTTCTCTTTTCTGACTGACAATCAGTGTAAAGCAGAGGTCTCGTTGTTTTAGAAAAACATAATCTGCTCTTTGAAGAGGGGGTGCAGTGTTTGATTTTTGTGTTTCCGGAGAATAATTTCGGCAGTATCATGTTTGATGGTGACTTTCTAGTAATTGCTTTTGCAGATGGACTGGGTGTGTTGAGCGAGAGAGAGCGAGGAAGGAGAGACAGCGCCACATAAATTGATCTTTGTGACAGATCACAGGGAAGGTCGCAGACTGTTTTTCTGGTGTCATGTTCGGAGTATTTGATTCAGTGATTGACGTGCCCCCATAATATCTTTCCCCTCTGTCACACCCAGTTCTTTATGGGTTAGTGTATTGAAATAGATAGTCAGTCGTTTTTAGATTAGTAATACTATGGCTGTCATTTGTGTTGGTTGTGGTGACATCTTAAAATGGCCAAGACTTAGCTCATGAATACTAAGGTTTGCATAAATATTTAATCAGATTTTTGTTCTTGTTATATTTTAAAATATTATTACAGTTCAAATTTAATGTTTTCTAAGATATTTTAAAATATGAAATAATTTAATCCTGTGATGGCAAAGCTGAATTCTCAGCAGCCATTATTTCAGTCTTTAGTGTCACATGATCCTTCAGAAATAATTCTTTGGTGTTTGAGAAACATTTCTTATTGTCACATGATTTTACTGTCTTATTTGATCATTACCGGTTTGACGATAAATCATGATAAAAATTCCCCAAGATTAGTATTACCGTTTCATATTTTAGGTATCATTAAAACTAGGGCTGCAACAAACGATTGTTTTGATAATCGATTAATCTAATGGTTATTAGACCGATTAATCGACTAATCGTCGATTATTTAGCTGATTAATCAGTAGACATTGACTGATTATTCAGCTTTTGCAATTAGTTAAAATGTTGAGTTATGCATATTCTAACAAATATATAACGTAATCACTTCAGCTTTTGAAAGTCATATTATGTAATTACAATTATTATACAATTAATTTATGCAAAAATATATATTTGGCACACAAAATAGATTACAGACAGAGAAACTCTATCTTTCATCATGTAATTAGCTATATGAAAAAGTAACTGAATGACGCATCATTCTGCCTAGCATCTCCTTTTTTAAGTCATATGGATAAGAAGCAAAATAAAGGTAAGTGATAAGACGTTTTATTTTTGGATAAACTGTTTTATTCACAAAATAATCTCTCTTAAAATACCTTATAGGGTAATCAATGATGATAATCAAAACAGTCCTGAGCTAGATCAAACTTTGATCTTTGCAAACCAAATTATCACTTTAATGAAATAATATTTTTTCCCACTAATAAAAAGATTTTATCACTAGCTAGCTCCACACTGGAGAGCTGCTTTATAACAGAAAATCAAGTTGTAATTCTAACTGAAATCGACACTGACTCTGGTTCTTCATGTTTAATACTGTAAAGCTGCTTGATTTAAGGCTATCTATTGCATAAAGTACTGAATAAATAAACGTGACGTGACTGGACTTTACTGCAGAGCTCGTGCAAACATCCACATCGCTGTAATCAGATGCATTTTTAACTGCTGCTTTCACACCGCTGTCAGTTTTTCTTGTGTTTATTTCGTTATTGAGAGGAAGCGCGCAGCATATATTTACATATTCATCCAAACGCCGCTCAGCAGCTTCAGGTTCGTTCGGCTGCGTTTGCTCTGAAGTGCTGTGTGTGTCTTCTCTTGAATTGCATCCAGGAGAGCTGAATTACAGTCTTGTGCTACAGCGCCACACTGGTCAAACCGCATTATTCCAGGCTCTTACATTAGGTCATATGACATCAAACGACTACTCGACAACAAAAATATTTGTCGACAATTTTTTATTGTCGACGTCGATAATGTCGACTAATCGTTGCAACCCTAATTAAAACCGTATTCGATTTATACGTATAATTATACATATAATCATTTATTAATCAATTATCGTGTGTCAGTACGTTTTGAAAATTTCCAACACATTTTAACAATACCTTGATAATACTGACAACCGTGATCATTTTGGTCACTATAATCGTGATAAGAAATTATCATACCATTACAGTACATCTCTATTTGTTACATTGTATATGTATTGATATCTGTGTTTTTATCTGTGTATGGCAACTATAAAAAGAGCAATTGAGAGAACATAAAACAGAGCAGATCATTTGTAGATGACCTTGAGCATTATATTCCATTTACTTGAAATATTTCACACTACAGCAAGGCGTCTTCGGTTGCTCAATAGCTGTTCCATCATCTCCAAGAGCAGACTTGCATGCCGTGCATTCTTGCTGTTGACAGAATAGGATGCTTCTCATAGTCTTATTCTTTTGTGCTCTCAGAGAATGTTGTGTCCCTTGGATGGAAAAAAGGGCTTCCTGCAGTGATCTGAACATCAAGTGATCTTAGTCATCCTCCAAGACTGTCAGTCTGTTAACTTGTACAATAGTGGATTCAGATTGAGAAATATCTCACGTGTGAAGCCTGCTTCGTAGTCTCTCGCACTGTCCCAAACGGCGCTTTTAATGTGTTTTAATCTCACCTTCGACCTTCTGTGATTGTGATTGTGTTCTTTTTGGTGTCTTCTGTAGGAGCCTTGGTCTAAATGGGTCCGGTTATGCCTCCCAGTAAGAAGCCGGAAAGTTCCGGGGTCAGCGTCGCGAGCGGCCTGAGCCAGTTCTATCAGGCGAGCTCCATCACGCGCGCCCTGCAGGAGGCCGAGGAGATGGACCTGGCTCTTCCCACCATCAAACTGGAGAAGGGCAGCATGGAGGACGAGGAACTCACCAACCTCAACTGGCTTCACGAGAGCAAGAACCTGCTCAACAGCTTCGGTGACCCCGTGCTGAGGAGCGTCAGCCCCGTCCAGGACTTGGACGATGACACCCCACCCTCCCCGGCCCACTCGGACCTCCCTTATGACGCCAAGCAGAACCCGAACTGCAAGCCCCCTTATTCCTTCAGCTGCCTCATCTTCATGGCCATAGAAGATGCCCCCTCCAAGAGACTGCCAGTTAAAGACATATACAACTGGATCCTGGAACACTTTCCTTACTTTGCCAACGCCCCCACGGGGTGGAAGAACTCAGTCAGGCACAATCTGTCCCTCAATAAGTGTTTTAAGAAAGTGGACAAGGACAGGAGTCAGGTAAGGATGCCAAAACCGCTCTGCATCTAGACATGAATCTTTAATTGCAGAGTGGGAAGTGCTGACCTTAATTTGCTGTAGTTTTCATTTAATTTTTACACTTTTTATTTGACTTCACTTTTTGTTTGCAGTACCAAACATTTGCTTAACATTTTTCAGTAGCCTAAAAACAGCTGCTTTTAAAAAAAAAATAGCTGTAACAAACCGGCTAAACAGAACGTTTGTAGTTCACATTTTTGCATATAAAGCCTTGTAGATTTGCAAGACAAGGCAATAATAAATGCCTTTGTCAGGTGCTGCTGGGAATTCCAGTTCATTTGCAGTGAATCAGACTGTTCAGATCAGCAATTAACCGATTCATAAAATGATTTGTGAATCAATTTGAGAAGTTTTCCATTTTATTTGTTAATCATAAAAAAGTGTTTGTTTTTCAGTATTAGTTCATGATAGCTAATGCATTAAATAATGTTAATGTATTTAACCTTATTGGAAAGTGTTTCCAAATGTTGTAATAGAATATAGTTAGAAAGTTTTGGCCTGTTTAAAACATTGCTGTATTTTTTTTTTTTTTAAGTTGTAGTTTAGTTAACTGCTTTTTTAAAAGAGGCTTTGCAGGAGTGTGCAGAATGTGTCAATATTCAGGGGTGTGACTTGTTATCTCAAGTTTATTATCAGTAATGTTGATTGAATTGATTCCTATAAGAGAACATTTTATAATTGTTTGATAAGGGGATGGAGCTTATGAATTGAGACTCATTAGATGGTCATTGAGTATTGACTGATTCTGGTCAAAGGCAGATAAATGCTTGAGAGTATACTCTGTCTGTGTGTGTGTGTGTGTGTGTGTGTGTGTGTGTGCGTGTGCGTCTGTGTGTTTATGGTGTGCTTGTGTCTGCAAGTTAGTCAGAACAGTAAAGCCATTCCATGTGACTCTTACAGTTCACAGCCATCTGGTCCCTGGCTGTGGAGCAAAGAATTTTTTCTGTATATGTGTCTCCATAGAAACAGCTTTGCAGTTGACATGGAAAGTAAGCTGTTGCTGTAGCAACAGAGAAACTGATGTGTTTGTGTGTGTATGTGTGTGAGAAAGTGTTCTGGCTGGGAATGGCTAATCCACTGATGCTAGTATAGTGTCGCCCGATTTAACCCCTTCACTTCTGCCCCAATAATAAGAACATAATTTTCGCTGCAGAATGAGTGTTTTGTCTCCTGTTGCAGTATTAGCTTTGGTTGACCTGGTCAAAATATTTAACTTGAGGAATTCAATCCACATGTTCTTTGTTTAGGATTGCTTAATATTGAGTTAAAATTAAATTTAAAATCTTCCCTCAATGGACTGGGGCTGTTTTTCATCTCCTGTGATGCTCGACTCGACTCTAGATATCATTTTAGTGCTTGTTTCTAATGCACTCATCTAATTTTATTTAACAGCTTTGCCATCCAAAATTTATTTGTGCCTTGCTGAGACTCACAGAGTCAAGTTGGTTTTTCTTTATTCAAATGAACTGTGTAAGTTTGAGCTCTAGGCTTTTTGGAATTAACCCTTTAAGCCCTGAAGGCATTTTCAGAGGTTTTTTTTCTGAGTGACATACAAAAAAGTAAAGACTCGTAACTCCAAAACTATAGCAAAGAGAGTCAAAAGGTTGGTATCGTTTGAAAGGAAACTTTTTAAATTTTTAAATAAATTAATTAAATCTGGACATTCTCATGCTGATAAACCGCTAATAAACAGCAAATAAAAAAAGTGTGTTCAAGGGAAAATTTACATATCTTTCTAATTTGACATGCAATATCTCTTGAAGGAAATAAGGTAGGGGGATCATTCTTTTTTGGTGATGTTCCTCTATATGTGATCTCAAGTTCAAGTTCAAGTTGAGCTTTATTGTCATTCTGCTACATATGTGGACATATGTGGAATGAAATGTCGTGCCTTGCAGGACCACGGTGCTACATACTAGTTAAGCATAAGATAAACATACAACAATGCAAATATAGGAAAAACAATAGAGCTATACAACAGTTTAACCATCTGACTATACATATACTATAAATACTATAACTACTATACCTAGTTGACTACACATACACAAACTGAGACTGTACAAGAACTTTATATAAATACTGTACATGAAATTGTGCTAAAGAGATATTTGTACATGAAAATGTGCAGAAAAATATATATTTTGTACATTAAATTGTTCAGAAGAGAGGTTTTGTGGGAAGCAGCGCATAGTGCAAAAAGATTTAGTAGTGCAATGCTCAAGTAAACATATTATTTTGTAGTGCAACGTTCAAGTAAACATATATTATCTTATTGAGTCTTTGTAGCAGGGAGTGTTTATAGAAAGTGTCTAGTGTGCATATAGTGGGACGAGTGCGTTACTACAGGTGGTTTGTATAGCCCACTCACCTGTATGTAGCACACTCAGAATTGCACTTAAGAAAATTGTCAATAGTTATTTATGAGTTGGGGGGCTGAGGTGTTCATGGTTTCAGAGGGGGGCAGGGAGATTGGAGTTAAGAGCTCTCACAGCCTGGGGAAAAAAGCTGTTGAGCAATCTGACTGAGCAAGCTTTGATACTCCGGTACCTTTTACCTGATGGCAGGAGCTGGAAGAGGTTGTGGGAGGGGTGGGTGGGGTCCTTCACGATGCTGGAGGCCTTGCTGGAGCATCATGCAAGGAAAATGTCCAGGATGGAGGGGAGAGGGGCACCGATGATTTTGCGGCAGTGTTCACTGTCCGTTGTAGGGTCTTGCGGTCAGCAGCACTGCAGTTCCCATACCAGACAGTGATGCAGGTGGTCAGCACACTCTCAATGGTGCCCCTGTAGAAAGTGGTGAGGATGGGTGGAGGGAGACTTGCCCTTTGCAGCCGGCGGAGAAAGCGGAGGCGCTGTTGTCCCTTCTTGTTGAGTGATGTGATGTTGGTGGTCCAGGTGAGATCCTCTGTGATGTGCACTCCCAGGAATTTAGTGCTACCGACTCTCTCCACGGTTGAGCCGTCGATGGTCAGTGGGGGGTGGTCAACAGAGTTTCTTCTGAAGTCCATCACAGCCTCTTTTGTCTTACCCACATTGAGGGACAGGTTGTTAGCACCACACCATTCAGCCAGCTGTGCCACTTCCTCTCTGTAGTGCGTTTCATCATTGTTGCTGATGAGGCCTACCACAGTTGTGTCATGTGACTTGATGATGTGGTTGGAGCTGGACTTGGCAGTGCAGTCGTGGGTCAGCAGTGTGAAGAGCAGCGGGCTAAGCACACAGCCTTGTGGGTCACCTGTGCTCAGTGTGGTAGTGCTGGAGGTGTTGCGGCCGACACGGACTGACTGAGGTCTTGCAGTTAAAAAGTCCAGGATCCAATTACAGAGGGAGGTGTTAAGGCCCAGCAGGTTTAGTTTGTGAATGAGCTGTTGTGGGATTATTGTGTTGAATGCTGAGCTGAAGTCAATGAACAGCATTCTTACATAGGAGTCTTTCTGTTCCAGGTGAGTAAGAGCTAGGTGGAGAGTGGTGGATATTGCATCGTCCGTGGATCGGTTTGGACGGTATGCAAACTGGAATGGGTCCAGCGTGTTTGGGAGACTGGACTTGATGTGATGCATGACTAACCTCTCAAAGCACTTCATCAATATTGGGGTCAGTGATATGAGACGATAGTCATTCAGACAGGACACATGTGACTTCTTTGGTACTGGGATTATGGAGGTGGATTTGAGACATGTGGGGACGACTGCCTGACTCAGCGAGGTGTTGAAGACGTCTGTTAGGACATCCGTCAGCTGTGCAGCACAGTCTCTCAGTACACATCCAGGTATGTTGTCAGGGCCCGCAGCCTTTCGTGGGTTAATCCTGGATAGGATCTTCCTTACGTCGGCTGGGGAGAGACAGAGTACCTGGTCATTTGGAGATGTGGGTAGTTTCTGTGCAGGTGTGTCGTTCTGTATCTCAAATCGTGAGTAGAAGTGGTAGAGTGCCTCTGGTAGGGATGTGTCATCGTCACTGGCCTGTGGCGGGGGCTTGTAGTCAGTGATGGTCTGAATGGCTTGCCACAGGGTCAGAGTGTCTCTGCTGTCTGTGAAGTGATTGTTGATTTTTTTTTTAGCATACTGATGTTTTGCCTTCTTGATGCCATGAGACAGATTGGCTCTTGCTGTTTTGAGGGCTACTTTATCTCCTGATCTGAATGCTTCATCTCTGGTCTTTAGCAGCCCACGAACCTCTGCTGTCATCCATGGCTTCTGGTTGGCACATGTGGTGATGGCCTTGGTGACTGTCACATCATCTATGCACTTTTTGATGTAAGCAGTCACAGTTTCAGTGTACTCCTGCAGGTCTGTGTGGTTGTTGTAGGTGGCCGCCTCTTTAAACATGTTCCAGTCTGTGTCCTGGAAGCAGTCCTGCAGTGCTGAGGTGGCATTGTCTGGCCATACCGTGATCTGCTTTTGAACCGGTTTGGCAAGTTTGAGAAGTGGTCTGTATGCTGGGATTAGCATAACAGAGATGTGGTCCGAGTACCCGAGGTGGGGACGGGGTTCAGTTTGTATGCGTTTTTCTCTGTTGTATAAACAAAGTCCAGTGTGTTGTTTCCCCTTGTTGCAAAGTTCACATGTTGGTAGAACTTTGGCAAAACTGTCTTTAGGTTTGCGTGGTTGAAGTCACCGGTTATGATGAAAAAGCCGTCAGGGTTATTTGTTTGTTGTTCGCTGATGGCGCTGTACAGTTCACGAAGCGCGTCCTTAGCGTTTGCACACGGGGGAATGTAAACCGTGACAATAACAATGGCCCGTGAACTCCCGCGGCAGATAGAACGGTTGACGCTTCACAACCATAAACTCCACTAGCGACGAACAGTGTTTTGATACTACCGCAGCATTGTTACACCATTCTTTGTTGACATACACACACAAGTCTCCCCCGCGAGTCTTACCAGACAGTGATGAGTCTCTGTTCGCTCAGTAGCAGTTTAGCCCATGCAGCTGAATGGCGGAGTCCGGGATATTGTCCTTTAGCCATGTTTCAGTGAAAACAAACACACAAACAAACATCTGTATCAGGATCAAATGTGGTGATTGCATAAAGAAATGAAAAGTTACAGCATTTGGAACAAAGGTAGGCATTTTTATTTATTTATTTTTTTTTGTTTGTTTTCTGAGTGACATGCACAAAAATAATAACTCATAACTCATAACATGGACTCATAACTCCAAATCTCTAGCACGGAGAGCCAAAAGGTTGGTATTGTTTGAAAGAAAACTTTTTAAATTTTTAAATTAAAAAAAAAAAAAAAAAAAAAAATTGAACATTCTCATGCTGAGAAACTGCTGATAAAAGACAAAAAATAAAAGTTTGCTCAAGGGAAATTTTACATATCTTCCTTATTTGACATGCAGTAACTCAGGAAGGAAATAAGGTAGGAGGACAATTCTTTTTTGGTGATGTTCCTCTATATGTGAGCTGTATCTGGATCAAATTTTGTGGTGATCGCGTAAAGAAATCAAAAGTTACAGCATTTGGAACCAAGGTAGCCTTTTTTGTGTAGCTCTTGTCGCCCCCTACTGGGCATTTTTTAAAATCGTTATTTCACATGGAGTAACTCGTGATTGAAGCATGGGATTATGTTGATCTTGGACGCATTTCAATCGGGAGCATCCACTGTAATTAACGATGTGCCATTTTCTACAATCTATACATGTTTCATGAAGTTATAAGCAAAAATGCCACGTGATAGCTACATTTTAGTTTTAGTTAGCATCTTTGCATCTGTGGGGTTTTATGTGTCGTAATTGCATGAGCAATATCTCGTGATCAACTTATTGGATTATATTGATGTTGGACTCATTTTAATAGTGATCATTTTAATCTGCTGTAAATAATGATGTCCAATTTTCCACATGTTTCATGAAGTTACGAGCCAAAACGTGACGTAAATGCAGCATCGGTTTATTATTTACATATGGGTCTTGTGGGCTTCACGTACAAAAACTCGCTCAAGTTTAGTCAAAGCCCAAAACAATTATACTCGTTGTAATCTACTGCGTGAGAGCTTTCAAATGACATATGGCACATGACTGTCTGAGCTTGATGATGTTTTTGACATATTACAGTAAATAGTACAAAAATAATATTTCAAAAATTATGATTTTTTTTTCTCCAGTTTATCAGCAAATAACTCAGCACTACTCAGGATTTTTTTCATTTGGCTACATGTATTGTAAAGTTCAGACTCTAAGATGAGATTCTAAGCTTTAAAATGATAGCTAATTTATGTTATTCCATTTAGTGGTTGCTGAGTAATATGATTATGAATGTTTTCTGGGGGGGTCCCATACAAAAAAAATGCTTAGGGCTTAAAGGGTTAAAGGTTTCTTGTCTTTTTTTCTTTATTGCACAAAGAGCCTTATAATATCTCAGGGAAGTTTAAACTTCTTTATTATACACATAGGAAATGCATAAAAACAAAACTGAAACAATATTCTTTTTTACATTTTTTTAAACAAAATGTGATGATGTTCTTGTGAGTGGATGCTAGGGTGATTAGGTAGTTACGTGATTATTTTTTGCTTGTGCAAAACTTGTCAATATGATGCTAGGGCGTTGTGCATGGTTATTAGGTTGTTATTAGGTCGACGCGAAGCGGAGTGGCTAAAACCCCATTAACTGTTATGAATTCACTGTAAACTATGGCTTCACGGGGCTTATTGCTTTTATAAAACGGTTATTCCATATACTTAGTAAGGTTTCACAAAATAAAACAGAGCAAATAAGTGTAATGATATTAATAAAAACAGTATTCTTCCATCAAACAATGTAGTTCCTCAGAAACAGTTGTGGTTGGAACCTATGGTTGGAACAAAGTGGTTGCCAAGCAACACACAAAGTAAACAAAGGTGTAGGTTTATAGTGTAATTTACAATGGCTTTGAACACGGCTCAACCAATCAGAATCAAGGACCGGAACTATATATATATATATATATATATATATGTATATATATATATATATATATATATATATATATATATATATGTATATGCGACCCTGGACCACAAAACCAGTCTTAAGTCGCTGAGGTATATTTGTAGCAATAGCCAAAAATACATTGTATGGGTCAAAATTATCAAAACATTTTTATGCCAAAAATCAGTGGGATATTAAGTAAAGATCATGTTCCATGAAGGTATTTTGTAAATTTCTTACCATAAATGTATCAAAACTTCATTTTTGATTAGTAATATGCATTGCTAAGAACTTCATTTGGACAACTTTAAAGGCAATTTTCTCAATATTTTGATTTTTTTGCACCCTCAGATTCCAGATTTTCAAATAGTTGTATCTCGGCCAAATATTGTCCTACCTAACAAACCATACATCAATGGAAAGATTATTTATTCAGCTTTCAGATTATGTATAAATGTCAATTTTGAAAAATTGACGCTTAAGACTGGTTTTGTGGTCCAGGGTCACATATTAAATAAAATCAGTTAATTAGAGATGCTTTGATTATTAATATTTAATGAAGCCATTAAAATGGAATCCAGAAAAATTTATGTAAAACAGAATTTGGTATAAATAAAACTGAATTGTAAGTTTCATGATTTCAATTAATTACAAATGCTTTTTGATTAATACAATTTAATTTAACCATTAAAACAGAGTCTAGAAAAATGAAAATGGAAAAAAAATGAATCCAGAAAAATTAAAATTGAGTTTGGGAAAAAATAAAACGGATTTCATATAGCCCTGATATAGGTGGTCCTTGCATGTGCAGAAGTTGTTGCCATGATGCTATGGTGTTGTGTGTTGTTGTTGCTAGGGTGAGAGTTCCTTACAGTGCCAGGTCAAAAGCCTCTAGATACTTCATTTGATGTGATGTGAGTGCATAAAATTTTTAGGTTCTTTTATTGTCTGCCAGGTCATTACTCAAATCACCTGGGTTTATTCAAATCCTCAAATCTTAGTATGATAATTAGTAACAGTGATGACAACCTTAGCAAACACCACTAACATTACATGACAACAGTAATGTTGGCAAAGCGTCTACAACTTAGTGTTGTCTCTTAAGTTTTCCAGAGTTGTTTATTTCATACTTTTTAGAAAAAAAAGTTTCAGTTAGGTCACAAAGTCGTGATTAGCCGTATGCCTGTTCATTTGGTATTTGATTTAATTTCTCTAGCCTCATTGGCCTACTTAATGAATGAGATGACTATTTTAAGTCTGTTTTAATTTCAGATTCATTGTGGATTTGCTATGCAATCATGCATCACTCTACATAATGAGACAGTAAGGGGCAAATTAAACCAGCAAAATAAGAGTCTGAATAAACAAACATTTGATAGATGCGCAATCCCCAGGGGTTTACGGAGGAATAATTAATTTCGGCCAAGAGGAGAATCAAATTAAGAGATCCAGACCTCAAGAAAATGTTGTTTTCGCTTTTTACGGATTGAGAATGAGTTGCACCCGCTGCTAGCGTCATTTGCACATGCTGTCTGCACTGTTTTAGCACCAGATTCACGAAGGAATTATGCAAATCAGGTAACTGTGCAAATACGGCAACAAAATTAGTGTTGCATGGGGCAGTTCAACCCTGTTCATGTAAATGTACCTAGACAATGGCTTAAAGACAGCGGAAGGCACATTTTTCACACAGGGGTATAAAATGACTTCTTCAATAATCACAAGGAAATGTGCACAAAAAAATGAAATAGTGCATCTTAAATTATATCAAACAAGTAGCAGTAACATTTATGAATCCGGCACATCCTAAAATAACCCTTATTTACATAGAAATAAGGTGTATTTGCTCAGTTAAATGTTTTTAATAAAATAATATGATTAAAAATTATTTAATAAATAAAATTATTTTAATATTGCTATTCCAAGAATTATTTAATAATTAAAAATATTTAAAAAAAAAAAAATTCTTGTAGCTTAGCTGAAGGTCATAGGTTCAGTTCTCAGGGAATGAAAATACTGATAAATATATACTTTAACTTAACTGCAAGTAACTTTATATAAAAGCTGCTTTTCGATAAATATTTCTATTCATATTTAATGCATTTGGCAAGTTTATCCAAAGCAACTTGCAATGCATTCGAGGTTAATTTGACCAGTTTATGCATTCCCTGGGAATCAAACTCATGACTTTGGTATTGCTGCGTGTGTGAAATAAGAAGCAGAGTTTTGCACTGAAATTCGGTGCACTAGAGGGGTGCAACTCTTTAGTGGTTTCATGCGTGCATGCACAGTGACTGGTGAAGAGTGAGCGCTCTAGAAATGACACCCTGTCATTTGTTTCCATGGCACTGTTATGAACACAGGATCTGAACTTGACACCTGAGTGGTGGATATATGGGTGGATCTCCAGAGCTCTTGTGTCCCTTACAAAGCCTGTTTCACATACAGGCACATGCATCGGCGTTTATACATAGAGGGAGCTTTGATGATTAATGTGTCTGTTCCATTGTTGATGTCATCTCCATAGCAACAAGATGAGGTTACACAAGAGTTGCAGTTGAACAGGTAGCAGTGGAGTCATTTTTGAAGAAACGCAGGATGGAAGAGCACACATTGGCATTTCCAGCGGGTAGCGTTTTCCGTACTGTCAGCACTGTAATGGTGATGTTCTGGGTGTTTCCTCGGACATTCGATTGAGTTCAGAAGTTTAATTATTTAAAGAGCAATGTGTCATATATATATATATATATATATATATATATATCACTCTCTTTGTCTTTCTCTGATCCCCGCTCTCCAATCCCCATCTATGTGGAACCGTGAGGGGTTACGGCGATAACGCTGATCCACGTGACACGATTTATCCCTTGCTCTGAAAGCCAGGTTGATGTAAGATAAAGCCGGCCTGCTCGCTGACATGTTCCCTGGCCAGCTGTTGTGTTCCCTGTGGACAGATGTTGGTTGCGAGGGAAGCTGCGGGAGATTTGCACGCAAACCTACCTTTGACGTCACCAGCGCAGCTGACTTTTGTAGGCTGCACCGTGTTACCAAGGGTTACATGACCGTCCCCCAGGGATCCTGATGCTGACACCACAGTACCTGCCGATCAATAGCGGACACCGAGCAGAGCGCTGACTCTCAGGATGTCAGCACCTTCCAGAATCTGAATGTTGCACTTAAAGGATTTGTTCACTTCCAGAATGAAAATTTCCTGATAATTTACTCACCCCCATGCCATCCATGATGTTCATGTCTTTCTTTGTTCAGTTGAAAAAAGAAGTTAAAGTTTTTGAGGAAAACATTCCAAGATTTTTCTCCATATAGTGGACTTCAACTGGGACCAACGGGTTTATGGCCCAAGTTGCTGTTTCTACACAATCCCTGGTAGAAAAAAGGGTCTTATCTTGTGAAACGATCGGTCATTTTCTAAAAAAACAAAAAATTTATAAACCTTTTAACCACCAATGTTCATCTTGCACTAGTTCGGTGATGCACATCCACGACATCGCGCATTACGTAGTCACATTGGAAAGGTCACACATGGTTAGTTCTTTGTCTGTGTTCTTCGTTTCAGAAGGGTAGGGTAGCATGAAATACTCCATCTCATTTGTGACCCTGGACCACAAAACCATTCATAAGGGTCAATTTTTTGAAATTGAGATTTATACATCATCATCACCATTCATGTATGGTTTGTTAGGATAGGACAATATTTGGCTGAGAGACAACTATTTGAAAATCTGGAATCTGAGGGTGCTAAAAAATCTAAATATTGAGAAAATAAGTTTTTAGCAATGCATATTACTAATCAAAACTTAAGTTTTGATATATTTCCGGTTGGAAATTTATAAAATATCTTAATGGAACATGATCTTTACTTAATATCCTAATGATTTTTGGCATAAAAGAAAAATTTACAATTTTGACCCATATAATGTATTGTTGGCTATTGCTACAAATATACCCCTGCTATTTATGACTATTTATTTTTTTTTCACATTTTCTCCATCTTCAAAATCATCCGACATTGTTGTTTTACCTTTTTTTGTAAAGACTGTTTGACTTTTTTTGCACATTCGCTTTGTAAACATTGGGTCAGTACTTCTGCCTATATGTCACACATGACCTTTCCAATGTGACTACGTAATGCGTGAAGTCGAGCTAGTGCAAGGTTAAAAAAATATACATTTTTATTTTTTTTAGAAGATGACCAATCATTTCACTAGATAAGACCCTTTTTCCTCAGCTGAGATCGTTTAGAGCCTGTTGAAGCTGCATTGAAACTGCAATTTGGACCTTCAACCCGCTGATCCCCATTGAAGTCCACTATATGAAGAAAAATCCTGGAATGTTTTCCTCAAAAACCCATTTCTTTTTGACTGAAGAAAGAAATACATGAACATCATAGATGACATAGGGGTGAATAAATTATCAGGAAATTTTTATTCTGGAAGTAAACTAATCCTTGAGAGCAGGATGGAGATTTAACTCTAAAACTCAATGTCTTGCTTATTGACGTCCAAGCAAATGTTTTGGCAGCAAAGATAAAGCTGGTCTTGATGATAAGACTATTTGATGAAACTTTGGGGAATGCTATGGATCTGTCGATGTTTTTCATGGTTATTGTAGGTTGTGATGATAGAGAAAATCAAAGAGCATTCCATGCTCTGTCATTACTTAACTCATGACTAACTGACCAGTCATTTAAAAGTTACATGAAAACATTCACTGGTGTTTTTATGCTGTTTTATATTTGCTCTAATGGTTGTAAGAAACCATTATTAGCACCTTGCATCCTGCAAAAGGAATGCATGATAAAAGGATTAGTTCACCCAAAACATTGAAATTTCCACATCGTTTACTCACCCTCAACAAAAAGGAGAAATTTGAAAGAATTGTACAGATCGCTATGGAGCCTTCAAGTTCAAAAAGCACACAAAATCTCGTAAATCTGCAGAAGTATCATTTCAAGTATTGTGAGCTATATTTCAGGTCCTCTGAAGTGATACGATGACTTTGTGAAAACCAGATCAGTCAGATTCATGAAGAAATAATTTAGATTTTATATACTAAACTAATAAACTAAAAAGAATGATTAAATAATGACATATGTACATTGTTACTTCATGAACCATCCTGAATGTGCTAAGAAAATCTACAGCGTGACAACATTTTTTTATCAGTAAGGATGTATTCAGTTGATCAAAAGTGAGAGTAAAGAGATTTAAAATGTTACAAAATATTTGTGTTTTAAATAAATGTAATTCTATTCAGTATCCATAAAAAATGTATGACAGTTTCCACAAAAATATTAAGCATCACAACTCTTTTCAACATTGCTATTAATAAATGACTAATGATAATTCAGTTTATCATCACATAAATTACATTTTAAATATAATAAAATAGAAAATAATTATTTTATTTTGTAATAATATTTCACAATATTACTATTTATTTTTGAACAATGTACAATTCCAAAAGCGATCTGTTTTTGCATTCCACAACAGATTGAAAGTCAAGCAGAACAACTTGAGTGTGAGTAAACAAGGAAAGAAATTTAATTTTGTGGTCAAAAACACAACCTAACAGAATTGAGCTAGCACTTAGGATCCGTGTTGGGACTACCGCTTTTAACAAGACTAACACTGAACAGATGAAAGGATAATTGCAGCTAATGCTGTCATTTGAGCTGTACAATTGAGCAATTTTAGAGATTGCTTGACTTGTCTGTTAGTCTGTTACAGATATAGCCCCATAAGTGCTTCATCATTAGGTCTTTTCACCGACAGAGCAGTGTGTCTGAATCTGTGTTGAATACAAGTCTGTCAGGGTGAGAAGTGTTGTTAAATGAGATAATCTGTGTGTTAGAAATCTTTACCATCTGATTGTGAAAATCAGCGTCTTTTGTCAATTGTCTGCGCTTAAAGAGCCTCTTGGCAGAACTTCAGGTGCCTGATACATAAGAGAACCTCAGCAGTTCAGTCCTCAGGATATCTGGCTGTCTGTTTGTCTCCCTCCACAATTAATAACAGTTTTAGGGGTTTCACTGCTTTTTTCCCCCGTGTCTGATACTCATACTTAAGGTTTTAGGTATTTGAACAATCAAATTCAATTTTGGTGCATAGCTCGTCCTTTACCATTTGCACTTAAGGGCCATTAATTACATCACAAATTGCTTAAATATTACAACATTGTAGAGATTTGGGCGTGAACCTAGCAACCACTTAGCAACGATCTAGCAACTGCACAGATCACATCTGTGATTTTTGCGTGAGCAATCACCACTCACATATTCTTCTGAAAATTATATATATATATATATATATATATATATATATTACAAATAAAAATGTATGTGTTTATAATTTTATACAATTATTTTTCTTTTGTTTTGTACAGTTGTATATTTTAATAAATATATTTTGTAATATTAAATTATTTTTAATAAATATAATATTTTGCATTTTATACAATAATTTGAACTATTATTTTATAATTATGCTGCTCTTTCAATGGTAATAATTTAATCCTTCATGGCTCATGGCTTCATGGCTAATTTAAATAATTTAATCCTTCATGGCTCCTAACTGAGATTTTTTTTTTATTATTATATTTCTCAAAAAATATTTTTATTTGGATATTAAAAATATTTTTATATATTTTTTATATGAATTTAAAAATATTTTGCAATATTTGAATACATTTTAATAAATACATTATTTCATATTTTATGCAATTTTTAAGATTTTATATTCATGGCTTCACCCACTTAATCATCTCATTTGCATTCTGATTCATTGTTATAGAGGCATATCATTCAGTTTCTGTGATAGGAACCTTTCGCTGTAGTTAACAGGCAATAGGTCGAAATAGACTACACTGGTATATTAACTGCAGTCACATAAAAGGTCACTTTGTTTAAAATATGATGGCATGTGTGAGTCTGTTCACTTCCTGCACAAGGTTGAGTCACTGATTTGATTCCAAAGCTTGGTCTCCTCACGCCTCGTGGCCGTATGCTGCACCCATGGGGGACACCATATTGCTTGCTTATGATCTCGGCGTGCGCTGACTGTGTCAGAATAAACATGGTGCGTGAACGCCAAGAGAGACGGTTTGCTCAAGAATGTGCGATTTTTGTGGGACTACATCTCAGCGGGGCTTGATCTAGCCACCCTTCGTCACTGGTGATCATGTACAGCATATACACTCAGAAGATGGTATGAATGCACACGCACGCTTTCATACACACACACACCCACACACACTCTGTCCCGGGTACTGTTCTGGCACAGACTGCGCTGTAGGAACAGAACTTGTCTCTATTTATCATGTCATCAGCTTTTACTTTTGTATCTGCTTTACTCTGGATGGCTTCAGGCTCTGCAAAGGAATCCTCTTTAATTAGGATTACACAGGTCATTAGCAAGTTTTTTTTTTATGTGAGCCTCATTATTGGGACCAACTTTTGTGTTAAACTAAATTATTGATCGTGGTTGTGTCAGTGGCGTTGCTCAGTTTAGCATCTTTTGGTGAACCAAGCCACTAGTTTGGACTTGTTTTTCTGGAAAGATTTGGCAACACTGTCTTAAATCCTACATCACTAAAGGGCATTTATAGAAAACTTATGCTGAAAATCCATTTATTTTCTGTTGCAAGGATGTAGAGGAAAAACGCAAGAGTTTGCAAACATTTTTAGGAGTGCAGACTAGAATAGAGATGAAAGGAAGGAGTATTTAAAGTATAGAGAATGATTTAGAAAAAATATGAAATATACATAGAGAGAGAGAGAAAGAAAGGAAGAAAAGAGAAAAATACTATTTTTTTAAAAATAATTTTATTTATTATAAAAAATTAATCTAGAATTTTTAGTTTAAAATTTAATCTTTAACTACATTTTTGTAGTTTTATAAAAATGTTTTTATTTTATAGCTTCATTTAAAAAAGAGATGGTCAAAATCATATTCTGATCATTTCTAGAGACTAGAATATTGCATTGTATATGTGGTAATATTGTATTATTTAATAATAATTATGATTAATATAAATAATGGGAATATATCGGTAACATTAATAATAATAATAATAATACAATTTAAAAATATATATTTTTGTAGTTTTATAATATTTAATTTTGTTGAGTTTATGGTTTTACTTAAAAAAGGGAAATTTCATCCTGACTATTTCTAGAGACTAGAGTATTGTAAGGTGCATATATTGTAAATTTTATTACCTAATAATAATAATTATTATTATTATTATTATTTAAATAATTGATTTTTCTGTCAAGTAATATGGTTCATTAGATGTATGGTTGGCTGTTTATGTTTGCTTTGCAATATATCAACTTTGATACATAATTGATGCATAATTCAGCTGGTGTGCATTCACAGGTATATCAGTTTTCAGACTGAATGACACTCTTACAACCAAGGCATTGTAAAACAATATATCAGCTATTTTACAATAGTTTAGATTTGACTGTGACATCCAATCAGAATTCAGAGTTGTGATCATCTTTTTCATAACATTGTTTAAATTGTTTGTAATGGATGAGGAAAGACATTCGTGTTGATTGTTGGAGGTGTAATGTGTTCTTCTGATGTTCTTCAAGAGACACTTCAATGGTGGATCTTCATGCTCTACTCAGCCTTCAGAAAGTCTTAGCAAGACTGAAAGGAGAGAGTGAGAGTTGGATGGGAGTGATGTGTTGGACTCGTCTCAGTGAATAGATCCAACAACAGCCAAGCCTCCCCCTCCCCAAATGCTCTCATTATGAATGACCTTTCATGCCTTTCCTAATGCACCGAGAGCCTCTGAAGGTGAGTGGAGTCATCGGTCTCTTAATGCTCCGCTGCAGAACTCCACAGTATACACCTGCTTTAAAAATGCCATTGTGTGCAGAATTCAGCCAATATGAACGGAGGTCATCCTGTCTCCACCAATCACAGAGCGAGCTTACCGCTTCTCTGCTCCTTCATGTGATTTAAGCCGCAGAGCCTCAGAAGAGATGACGACTCTGGGGCCGCAGCCATTAGCAGCTGATGACTGCTGGGATTTGGAGACCAAAGCAATGATGTACTTTTGGACACCTTGATTTATCCATGTTTCAGAACGGTCGATGTCTGCATTTATATAGATCACCTTACCAACAGAGCATTAACACACTCGCTTTAGGAAGTCAGTATACTGCTGCTGAAGTGAATTGGTTTTCTTCAGAAATAGAAGTGTTTTTGTCTAGCAGAATCCGTTTTCTTTCATCTCCTTGTTGTATTTTTACTTTCACTGCAAAGAACAGCAATTAACTGGATTTTTTAAAATAAATGTGAACGGTGCCTATGCTAAAATCCCTAGAAATGGCTCAGGTTCTTCCTTAAATGTAATTTTTTTCTTCACCAGTTTGGTCTAATAGATAAAAACATTTCATGGTTTGGCCAGTGACTGCCAATGTAAATTCTACACTCTTTTGTGTAAATAAATTAAAAAGTTAACTTGGGCATCAAAATGTTATAATGTACAGTATGAAAATGGATATTCGTTTCAGATTTTCTAAAGATTAGATTTAACATTATTAAATTATCATTTTTTAAAGATTTAAATGAGCAGTTGATTGCGGAAAAGGTACACAACCAATAAATATTAGATTAAATATTAATTAGAATATTAGATTTTTTTTTTTTTAAAAGTTAAAGCACTAAAATTGCTACAAGTAAAAATAAATAAATAAATAAAAATAAAACTGAGCTAAAACTAAGTCCAAAAATAAAAATAAATGAAACACAAATAGTAAAAAAATAAAATAAATAAATAAATAATAAAAAAGCGCTTAACAAAATTAGTAAATTTATAACTAAAATGAAACCTGAAAATACAAAAAATAAAAGCTAATTTCAAATCTTAATAAAACCGTTAGGGGATTTTTTTTAAATCTCACACCTTAATATAAACAGTCGTAATAAAGAAAGAAAGAAACAGGTGTTTTTGTAGTTCTGCAGAGTGATAGTATAATGGGCTGTTGTCTCATAAAGATGGATCCAAAACGGCCTTTTGGGTTAAATATTTCCCCACAGTTCTTTTTTTCACATGTTTAAAGTTGTGAGCATAAAAGGGGGGACTCTGGACAGTCGGGTCGAGGGAAGGGGGTGCTTCATAATAGCAGGTCTTTCATTTTGCTCAGGAACTGATAGGATTAACTTTACTGCTTATAATGGAATATAGCATCTTCAGAGGCCCGTGCTTCTTAGGGAGAATGAAAGATCTCTCTGCCAAGACTATCAAACAGTCTTTATATACTCCACCATTGCCTGTTGCCTAGGAGACCAGTGTAATCCAAGTGCTTGCCCCCCTTTTCCCTGGCTCTCCTTTCCCTTTTTCACCCCCTCTCTCTGATTGGAGACTCTATTGGCTGGTGCCATTGAGCTGGCCTTCAGACGGACACAGCAGCTGTCAGGAGATGGAGATAAATCTGAGGCAAAGTGCTCTGAAACCTATTGATTTCTCCTGATTACGGAACATTTGGAAAGATAGACCAGTGCAGCCTCTTCTCCACGGAGCATATATGAATAATCTGATGCTCTCAGGATCACATATCACACCCTTTAAAGACGGATGTGGCCCTGTTGGAAGCTTTGTGTCTGAATGTACACATAGTACTCAAATATATCAGTTGAGAATGTAACTATTTCAGGGGTGCAACTTTAACTCATCAATAGGTTTTTTTCACTTTCTTGAAGCTGTCAGAGTGTCATATTCTTAAGAGAAACTGACTTTAGTCAGTTCAACAGTAGTAGATTTTCCTGGAGGGCTTGTGCCCTGCGATTTATGATGCTATGGCAATTAGAATTGATCGTCTTTGTTTAATCTCACACTTTCGCCTGTTCCTAAGAGACAAAAAGACACCCGCTTTTTTCAGTTATTTTAGTTAAATATAGGTAATATTTGAAGGGGAAAATGGAGCACATTTTTTCATTGGTTTAATTTTTCTATGTCCCTACAGTAATAATAATATGAATATTATTAATCATACTATTATTATTGATAATAATGATTAGTTTTTTGTGGTTTCAATTCTTCTGTGTCCCTATAATAACATTTATTTGATTTGATTTGATTTGATTTTTTTCTTTACTAGTTGCTATATTTTGCCTTGCTTGGGTTTTTTTTTTTTTTCATTGCTTCCATCCTGTTCATTTCTTTTAACTCCCCTATTTTTCATTTCCATCAGAGCATCTACCGGACAGACCATTTAAGGATTAAATTTCATGGTGCAATTCATCTTTGTGGTTGGTTCAGGTATGGTTTTAAAACACGCTGATGGAAAGTTGACAGCTTAATTAGGTGGAGAATGTCAGTTTGTGCTAAGAATAAATGCATTCGCTGCTTTCAGAAGAAAATGGAATTTTTTGCTAGGACAGAGCTAACCCTCTGGAAAAATATTGCATGGCATGATACAACACTCCACAGGCCTACTATTCAATTATTTACTGGAATAATTATATATAATTATAATGCAGATTATAAATAGAAAATATAAATTATAATTATTGCAATAGTAGTGTTTGCGGTAGTTTTTGTTACTATTGATATATTTTTTTATTATTATAACAATTTATTCTTTATTTAACCACTAGATTTTTATTGTTGCTGTTGTACCTCAGATTTTACTGGTCAAGCTTTAAATCATCGAGACATGAGTGCAAATGAATTTTTAGTCCAATAAATGTGCTGTTTATTTTGTTTGCTAAAGCACTCCAAGGGTTTGAATTGTTTGACTTGCGCTGGTACAAATCTTTCCACTGAAGCCAAATACTGTGGGTAAAGAGCCGTGGACTCGCTCTGGGGTTTGCTGCAATCAATAGAGTGTGTTATCATTTCTTAGCTCTTTTCGGGGGGAATCTAGTGTTCAAGCTGAAAAAAATCTCATGGCAGCTTTTTGTTAAAGATATTTTGGCCCCTTCAAAAACACTCAATTAACTCAAAGTGATTAACAGCGGTCAGTAGAGACGACTGATTTCAGGGGTGTTAATGAAAATGAAACCTCCTGCAAAAGCAATGTCCGGTTTGTTAGTTTAGCGAAGTTTGAATACGTGACACAAGGCCCAGACCAGTGTGTGTGTATTACCTCAGGGCACACAGTATGACACTCGGTCAGTTATCTGAAGGTCATGACTATTGATTCACTGAGAACACACAGTCTGTCTAACAAAACAGCACATGCTGTCCATCGCTTTGAAGTGCCTGAGTGAAAGGAAATGACTTTGACTTTACAAAAGCACTGTGATAGTCTACAATTTGTTCTGTCGCGGTGGTTTGCTGATTGTGTAAATCTCTGACAGTACAGGGATAACTTGAGCTGAAAAATGGGGCTTAGTAACATGACACTGATTGTAGTCTGTACTAATGAGCCCAAGTAATTTTCCCCTGATATCACTTTCAAAGTGACATTTTGCTGTTTCCTCATTTTCAGCAGGATCTGTCAGGAGAGCTCATTTATATACTAGGAGCGTTCGCTCACCGTGCTGTTTTTTAAAATGCTGAGTTTGTCGAAGTGGTCTGTAGCATATGTGCTAGCTGTAGTTTGCACTTCTTGGGTTTTTGATGCATTTTTCCTGCCCGTTTCACTTTAATGAACTGGAGAATGTGGAGGTCAAGGGAATGCAGGTGGTCAGGTTCTCATTTCTTCCCTTGTACTGGACCAGACAAACTCAGCCTTATCTTGTAGCCAGAGCAAACCATTAACTCAGAAATTCACTAAATGAACACATTTGCCTTATTTTGCCCCAAGTAAGATGTGTATTTGTATTTAAAATGATTTGTAGCTACAAAGTGACAGGAAATGTGAACACTCTTTCATATTTCTTGGAACAGTGCCATTTGTACCCTGTTGACTTACAAAGCGCTTGTACAACTGATCCCAGTCAAATTGGGTGTAAACTTGTTAGCTACTTATGAATATGTAATCAAATATAAAAAATAATAATAATGATAAATATTAATATTAAATAATTATTCAAATATACATGTATTGAAAAAATATTTTGTTAATATAAACTAATGATTATTTATTTTATATTTTATAAAATATTAATATAAATTATATTTTGTGTGAGGTTTACAGTATTGACATTTCTGTCCATCATTTTAAATATTTTTCCCCACTTAGTTTGTAATCTGGGATTGCATAATCTGCTAAGAAAACATGTTCTTTGAACAAGAATCCAACAAGATGGACAGAAATGTCAACACTGCAATACTGACATAAAAAAATAATTTTAGTAAATAATTTATATTATTGCATATTTTTAATATGATTAAATATATTTATGAAATTTTTATATATGAAATATATTAAATGGTTTATAATTATAATTTACTATTGACTAAACAGTAAATATTAATATTATAAAATGTTATGTCTATATTACAGTATTAACATTTCTGTTCATTCTGTTTGATTGTTTTTTTTTGTTTGTTTTTTTTTTCAGTGAGATCACCACAGTTCATTCTGGAATTGCATAATTTGCAAAGGATACATGTTATGCTGCTTTAGAATTTAACCATAGCACACCTTTGATGCCTAAAATGCTGCCTTGGTAGGCAGCACACTAGGATTTGAAACATCTTAAGACGGCTCATTTTCAAAAGATAGAAAAAGTATTTGTATGCTCAGCTATCCATCATTGAATATTCATGATTTCATTCCTTTTTGATGATCTGATGTTTGGGATGTGAAGGAAATTAACATAACATAAAGGGATGTATAGCTCAGTAACTGATGTCCATAGATACAATCCATACATTGAAATCCACACACCAGAATAACAGGCAATTAATCTGAGCCAAAAGGTAAAAGAAGTAGTACACAAACACTAGTTTTCGCCACAAGACAGTGACAGCTGTACATATTGGACTGGTTCTGCTAGCCGCCCTGGTCTTTATTGTTGTCTCTTGAGACGTTTAGATGGTTTTTCTTTTTCTGTCCTGACTATATACTCCTCTTCCTCCTCCACAGAGTATCGGAAAGGGCTCCCTGTGGTGCATAGACCCAGAATACAGACAGAATCTCATCCAGGCGCTGAAGAAGACGCCTTATCATCCGTATTCCCAGGTGTTCACCACGCCTCCCACCTCTCCTCAGGCGTATCAAAGGTAGGCAAGCGGCCCACTGGACACATCGATCCTTAAACCTCACCAAATGTGTCTCTCCCCCTCTGTGTTGCGCGCTTGTCCCTGTTGGTATCGGTTAGCAGCGGAACCCACGGGCAGCAGCGAGCTGAGCGGAGCTGTCAGAGCGAGACCCGGCGTTGGGTTCCGAGCGGCTCCCTCACCGCTCCATTTCATTTTGATCCGGCTAACAGGTCTGCGTGCTCCCAGCCACTCGACTGTGCAAGACAAAATAATTGCTTTACTGTAAAACTCAAACTGGCATATCATCCTTAACAAAGGATATGGAACAAATGGGCGGCCAGCTCAGAGGCTAGAAAGGGAAAATGGAGATGGATGCTTTTAAAGAGATTGAATTAAAGCGGACAGCTCTAGTAAGAGAGATCGGCTGGGTTTCAGGTGTTGCTCAAGCATGGCGAGATGATTAAGGAATGAGGCAGAGAAGGGAGCCGTGCTCAGATGTTTTTGGATAGGTTTTTGTGACGACGGCCTGCATTTGTCCCTCCAGCAGCACATCGCTGCCTCATCAAGGCAGAAATATCACAGCTCGACAAACAAATGCTGAATAAGGTTGTTTCTTTAAAAAAAAAAAAGTACTTTTTTTCTCCCAAAATGCATGTGTGCAGGGGGTGAAATTGCACTGTTGGCCAAACTGCACAGAATACTGAGTGAAAATCATCACATGCCTGATGAGAGGCTTTTTGAGAGGAATGATAATTGGTGTTATTTTATTCTAACGTTTCTGATTATATCTGAAAGATTTTTCTAAACCTTTGCACCTGCTAAATCAGTCTTATTGAATAACCACCCTCGGATATCAGGTACATGCTTTATATTTTTTGGATTATTATAGATTGCTCAAGTTAGAAGTATTTGGCTAGAAGTTAACGTTGAGTGAGCTGTTATCAATGAAAACATATATAGATATACACACCCTTATAAAAAAATAAAAATAGAAATAAATACATATATATATATGTATGTGTGTGTGTGTGTGTGTGTGTGTGTGTGTATATATATATATATATATATATATATATGTGTATGTGTGTGTGTGTGTGTGTAATTTATTTATGTATTTATTTATTAATTTAGTTTTTTTGCTGTAAGAATATATGCTGTTACATTGTCCTTCTCCATTTTTTTTTATCAGATATATTTTTAATGTACTTCGAAATGGCAACTTTTTTAAAAATATGTTTCCATGCATATATTTTCAGTAAGTTTTAGTAATAGTATAGTACAATTTTGGGCCATTTTCAGTCAAAATATATTTATACTGTCCAAAGTACATTTAAAAAAAAAAATTGTATTTACCCAAAATATATTTTATATATTGGAAAGGTATATGTGCTCCTTTAAGTACAAGTTTAATCTAATATATTGTGGCATTTAAAGGTTTAAAAAATATACATTTTCAATTTACAAACATACCTTGATTGAGCATATATTTAAAATATATTGTGGGCAGAAAAAAAATGTGTATGGGTATATCAAGACATTTTTAGCATTTTAAAGACCCTAGCGCTCAGAGCCGCCCTAAAACTTATGGAATAGTGCTGTGCAAATTGCATTCTGCAGTCATTTTTTGGCTGTGTTTGTGCCGTTACCTGATTTGCATAATTCCTTTAGTGAATCACACGCTAAAACAGCGCAGACAGCATGTGCAAATAAATGACGCTATCAGTGGGCGCAGTTCATTCTTAGTGAATTCCCCTTCTGTATTGAGTGTTGCAGTCAGTTGTGTTCCGCTGATAATGTTGTGTGGGAACAGCATGGGGTTGTTATTAGCACCAGGTGTTCAAAGACGCAGAGGCCCTGTGGGAAGAGGAGATCACAGAGGACGGTCCCTCTAGCCTACACCTCTTCAAAACAACAGCCTATAACAACCTCACAACACTATTTTCAAAGACACACTCTTAAAAATAAACTTTCCAATTAGAACCAGAAAAGGTCTTACAGCCTAATGCCATAGAAGAACCTTTTTAAGGTCCACAAAGAAGTTTTAAATCTCTAGATTTTTCCAAGTGCTGCTTTAAAGATCTCAGGAGAGTTGAACTTGTTCTGTTTTAACAGATGATACCGATTCACAGATTTGAACTTTATAATGGAACATTAAGAACTTTTTTAATCTCCAAAGAAACTTGCAGCCTCAAAAATCTAAGGAATCTAATGTGGTGTTTACTTGCAGTGGAAATTGGGTGTGTAAAAACGAACACAAGAGGTACTTCTTTCAGCAAATGCTTTTTTAGCAAATCCGTTAGTCTCATTGAACGAACTCTACCTCATCTGATTAATATTTATAAGTTGTTTATACTATGTTCCGCCCTCACATTTCAGCTCGTTCTGACAGCCCTGGTGTAAGGTGTGTGTGTGTGTGTGAATAAGGTAGCAAAGATAGCACATTAGTGTTGGGCACACACAGGCTCAGCTTCCTCTCTCTCTCAGGCCAGATGGTGAATCTGCGTGTAGCAGTGTGTAATAAAGTGTTTATCTGGCCACTGCGGCTCCCAGGAAGCCGAATGAAGCTTTTTATAGCATTCCTAAGGTTCACACGAATCAGCTGAGTCATAGACTGACACACTCCTCTTTTCTGGTCAATTTTTTTTTTTACGCATCACTCTTTCATCTTTGCTGTTTTTGTAATCACAGCAATAGCGGGGAGATTATTAGATTCTGAGAGTAGTAAGCTGAGGGCTTCAGCTCTTTTTCAGGTTGTTGGTCAGGCAGACAGATGGGATGAATGCATAGTCTGTTCTAGTGATGTCATTATCAATCCCTGTGGATAGATATGTGTCCCTGTTCACTGTGGAGGGAGGAGGTGATTTCATTTAAAGAAGGGAAAACTTGCAGAAATTACTTTAGGGCATCTTTTTCGAAATAGAATAGTTTGATCCATTTTGTAGACACACACGAAGTTCAAAACCCAAAGCTTAATTCTAAGCTCAAAATTCACTTTTACATGTTTTTTGAACATAAACACCCACCCTTGTACACAACCACTTTATAATGATAAAAAAAAATAAAATAATAATAATCCCCATAAATCATAAACAGTGTCTCAGAACAAGCCGTTTGCAAAATCTGTACAATGTGATGTCACGTTGCACAGGCCCCGCCCATGACTGTTGATGGACACTGCCGTATTAGCAGAGACCCCGCCCTGAGTCAGCTGCACACAATCCGCCATGTTTATCTTCATGTTAGAGGATTTAAACGCTGATGTTGCTTAAAATACAGATCTAATATAAACATACAATTTCTTTCCCAGCTGTTTACCTTCACCAACTGTGTTTTTGTAACTTATGTGTGTTTTTAAAAAACTTGTGTGTATTTGACATTTTAAGCGCAATAAGACATGAAAGAGAACTTAGATTAGTACTCAAATGCCGTGCGACAGCCACTTTCTGCGCGCATGCCTTGGATGTGTGTGCTCAGAAAACTGTATATCAGAAGTTTAAATGAATATGGTTTAAAACGCAGGATTTCAGCGTGATAGACATGATAATCAAAACCAAACAGATGTTTTTTGGCAGAGTGTCTGAGGTATATGCTGTGAAGGCACAGCCCTATTCTGGAAAAGGGAACAGGGAACAGCAGCTCATTTGCATTTAAAGAGACATGCACAAAAACATACTGTTCTGCTTCCACTCAAAATAGGCATTTTCAAAATGATATAATAAATGATCTGTGGGATATTTTGAGCTGAAACTTCACATTCTCTGGACACCTGAGACTTATATTACATATTGAAAAAAGGGGCATAATAGGTGCCCTTTAATCAAATTTCATTTAAATTGAGGCAGCAAAAAGTTTGGGGTCAATAAGATGATTTTTTTTTTTTTTTTTTTTGAAGAAAGAATAAGAATATTTTTATTCAGCAAGAACACATTATACATTAACATAACATTTTACTTCGTTAAAAAAGATTTCTATTTCAAATAAATGCTTTTCTTTCTAACCAAAGAATCTTGGTTAAAAAATGTGTATCATGGTTTCTACATCAATATTATGCAGCACAAACATTTTTAACACTGAAAATAATAAGACATGTTTCTAGAGCATCAAATCAGCATTTTAGAATGATTTCTGAAGGATCAACACTGGAGTAATGACTGCTGAAAATCCAGCTTTGCCATCAAAGGAATAAATTACATTTGAAATTATATTAATACTGAAAACAGTTACTTAAAATTGTAGTAATATTTCACAATATTACTATTTTTACTGTATTTTTGTTCAAATACTGTAAATGCTGCCTTGGAGAGCAAAAAATAAATAAAAATAAAATAAAATTTTCTTACTGACACCAAAATTTTGAACTGTAGTGTACAGTAACTGATTATAAGTCTTGTGTGAAAGTTCTGAAAAGTTTAAAAAGCCTCAAAGTTTGAAGGTTTTTAGACCTTATGAATATATATTTCATCATATTTAATAAATTAACTTTTTGTGGATATAGGATGAAAAAAATACTTTCCCAAAATGCATTACATTACACTAAATTCTTCTTCCTTTCATTCTGAATTCCAATTAATTTGCAAAATTCTATATAGAATTTTGTGATTGAGGACTGCTTGTATGCCCTCAAAGTACTGTAATTTTGACTAAAGTAATCAATGTAAATGCAAACATAATAGTCTTACAAAACAGTAGCAAAAACATCTTTTGTTGCTGTCATGACAAAACAAAATCAGTCTAATATGGAAGAGATTCCATGTTTGTATTGTTTGCCATGTTGTTGTGTACACTGTGTAAAGGTCACTGAGAGGATGGTAATGCTGTGGTTTTGGTGCAAGAAACCTTGACTAATATTAAAAGGGCATGTGTGGGCTCAGGTAGACAAACATTCCTTAACATGCTCAGAGTTTGAGAGACATGACAAGAACGAGAGTGCAGGAGGAACAGCTGGGCCTCGGAGTTCACCAATGCGCGTTTGCCCTTGCAAGGTTATTAGCGTGATGGTCACCATAGCAACAGGAACGCCTCCATGGTAACACATAGCCGAGACAGGTGCAGTTGCATCACAGGGCTATTTGTTGCCTGGCAAAAGGACAGGCCATTAGCGCTCGAGAAATACACTAGCGCCCTGGAAACATGCAACTCTCCATAGCAACTGCAGATGGCTTGGAGCCTATTTTAGGGTTTTCTGTACCTGCTTTTGTCCGTCTTCATAAAAATTCGGGGATGCGTGAATTATCGGAGATGACAACTGGAGGTTCAGTTGCTTTAGGAGATTAATTTTAAATGAAGCCCTGAAAGAAAGAGGAGGGGAGGAAAAAAACACTGAATGCACCGAGAGTGACATAGTTCTCATTTTTAATAGCTGTCATTTCAGCCCGTGGGTAAAAATGCATTACTAAGAAAACAAATTCAATGTACAAGCTGATGAAAAGCCCCAGTCGGGTATTGTCTTGTTTAGCTTCTTTCTCTCCCAGACTTCTAGGTTTATTTGTGTGCCTCGGCCCCCACCTTTCCTGCTTTCAAGTCTTCTCAGTAACACTAAATGACAAGATCGCCCACTTTTCCACGCTTTCTCTAATGGCCGGTGCTGTGAATGATGGGGCTTCCATATCTGGCAGAAACCCTTGGATCTTCTCCGCCTATAAAGTTCAGAGATATATTAGCTTTTCAGCAGCATAGACTGATGAACCCTGCAATGGAACATGTCACATGTCTTTTTGATTAACGTAGGCATGAGAAGAACATCCTTTGCAAAGAGAAGGTTTGGGGGCGGTTGAGGTATTCTGAGTGTTTAGTGCTTAAGTTCATTTAGCATACGCAAACATCTTATTTAGCTTCTCTTTTCTCTCTTTTGTCATCTCTTTAGGTGATTTAGAGAAACAAAAAGGAGGTTGTGGAAGGTTGTGGCTTTTTTGGGTGGCGGTGAGCAGTCATTGGAAGCGCGTCTATGGACATTTATTGTCTTTGAGGTATTTTTGTTCTTTTGGAGGTTTGTCAGCAGCCTGCCTTTTTCCTGTTAAAAGTCCATGGAAAATATTCAGTCTGGTTCCACAAGTCATTTTTTTTTCTGTGCTCCAAAACCACTTCCCTCCAGCTCTGATTTAGTTGTTTGTACAGATGAATCTCAAATTGCAAATATGCTTTCTTTGAGTTTCACCATAAAGGCTCCAAGGGGGGTTTTGTAGCAATGCAATGGCAGAACCATTCGATTCGGGTTTCCTGAAGAACCTTTCAGTGGGCAGTTCTTAAAAGAGCCTTTTTTTTTTTTTATTAGTGTGAAGAATATTTTAATAGTCTAAAGAACCTTTTTACACTATAAAGAACCTTTTGTGGAATTGACAAGTTCCACAATCTTAAAAATAAATGTTCCAAAAGGGGGTTTCACAGTGATGGCATAGAAAAGCCATTTTTTGTTCCCCAAAGAACCTCTCAGTGGTCAGTTCTTAAAAGAATCAGTGTGAAGAACATTTTAAAAATCTTTTAAGAACCTTTTTTTCGCTGTACAAAACATTTTCTGGAATGGAAAGGTTCTATGGATGTTAAAGGTTCTTCAGTGACTTTGCTCTACCACACCTGCATGTTTTCAGGTTTAGGAATTTGCCTGGGTTTAGGAAGTCTGCAAGATTCTGCTCCGAAATTCCTTCCACTAATTGTGTGCGGCATTCACAACCCTCTGGCCCTGAGAAAGCCTCCATTGTGAGCCTTGAGCCCGGGCGAGAGCAGTTCAGATTTCACAAGAACAAAAGTTAAAAACCTCAAGGCGAGAAGTAACCTACAGGGGAGAACCGGTGCTGGCACCAATTAGACTTTAGATTAGTTAAAGAGGATTGCGATTGTAGGGGTAATAGGAAAATGTAGTGGGCGATAGGATTTGAAATGAGATTATAGAATCAAGCGAAAGGAGGTAAGCTTTGTTTAAAAATGAATAACCCAGGCCTGCTCCTGATGGAGATGGAGAAAGCGGCTGTTCCTTGAAAGGTGTGAGTGTTTGCATTAACAGAGCAAACAGATAGAGCGCGCCAGATTAAAAATAGATGGGGTATATACCCAGCAAGACTCCAGCTAGTGGCATGTGTGTTTTACGTTCAAACATCCAGCAAGAGCAAAAGAGCGCCCTTCCCCATTGATGTTAACATTTTTGAAAATGCTCTGACGGTCATAGCCGCACCACCAGAGCCCTGAAGATGCAGGTTTTGGCTCTCATAGCTGGTGTTAACATTTAATTAAAAAGCATTTCAGCTGAAGGAACGAGCCACGTTCCCACAGAGCAGGTTCAAAGAGGTTCCGTTGGAGCCGGTCGGGGTCGTTTCCGCTTAGATTACCGGGATATGCATATGCAGGCCGAGGTAGCGGCTCTGTTCTGTTCCAGGCCCTGTACCCTAATGTATCCCTCCCCCTCCACCCCTCAAGTGTTGTTATACAGCAGGTTTTAAATAGATTTTTACATGTTTTGAAGAAAATGAGGGTGCTTGCTCATGCAAAACTTACTGGCACAATGCTAGGACACGGCTCAACAATAAGGCTGGCCCAGAGTGTATGAGCGTTTCCCTTTTTTTTAGCCTAGTTGATGGAAAATTAATTTTGGTCATCACTGTATCTAACTGTTTTGATTATATACATGCATTTTATGCATATAAAATATCTATTTTATATTTTTTTATTCTTAATTGTAAATTATTTTGTTTTATTCATTACTTTGTTTAGACTATATATATATATATATATATATATATATATATATATACAAATTTTTATATATTTATAATTGTATATATAGTTGTGTGTACAGTATATACATACATTATACATGCATACAATAATTTTGAAATAAAATACATAAGTAATATATAACCATTAAAATATCAATAAGGTAAAATTGTAAATGTATTTTATTAAAAATAATGATATATATTGTTCATGTTTATTTATTTTGCTTCATTCATTATATATTTTATTTTGAAATTATATGTATAGTTTTATGTTTAATATATTTCAGTTTATATATTTAGTTGTTTATATTTTAATTTGTAAATTAATATCATTTATTTTATAATTATGTGTATATATTAGGGCTGTCAATTGATTAAAATATTTAATTGTGATTAATCGCATGACTGTCATGAGTTAACTTGCGATTAATCACAATTTAATCGCACTTTTTTTATCTGTTCTAAATGTACCTTAAATTAATACTTTTCAAGTTTTCAATACTCTAATTGACATGGGCATGGACAAATATGGATGCTTTATGCAATATATGTTTATTATTAGTGAAACCATAGTTAATCTAGAGCATGAAAACTGGACATGTTTCAAAGGTCATAGATGTTTTTCAAAGAACATGTTCATGTCTATTACACACATGAAAAAGAACGTAGAAATACCAGGTTCCCATTTCTTCTCTTTATTTGCACTGAGCAACTGACTTAGACAAACCTGTTTACATTTTCACACTACAGGGCAGCTCACTTCTTCTGAACATGCTAAATGTACATTTATTATTTATTATTACATTTGTTTGCCTTTCTGTGCCCACATACTGTATTTTGATGCAGCTAAATTCTCAATAAAACTGTTTTCATTGATATATTTTTTTCATAGATATATTTTCTGTTGTCAGATAACGGGATAAATATGAAATAGTGACTAAAACGCGACCCATTAACACTACATAACCAGCTCTACCTTCCAAGATGTTAATCTGCACAAAAATCCTGATTTATAATGAAGGCGTCGTCTGATAAAATCAGATAGCCTAAACATAAGATAAAGACAATAGCTGTTCTGTGATTTCGGCTATACTTGCATGTAAAATTAGAGAAGCAACATAATATTGGTTTTAAAGCAGCACTATGTAACTTTTGGCGCTCTAGCGGTTAATAAACAGAACTACACGCATCCCGCGGAAGAACATTCTAACCGGAGCTACTTCTCTAAGTTTATGTCTATGGCGATTCACGCAGGCATGTGTTACTCCGCACCGGTGAAGACCCGACCAGGCTACAATAGTCCAAAAATAAGCACTTACTATAAGTGTACCGTAGTGATTCGGGATAAGACAAAAACGCGGTTTGGAAGATGAATTCATGATGTACTCGCTCATTATATGCATTTTGCAAATTCTGAACACAGAAAAAGTTACATACTGAACAGAGCAGACGCTGAGAGAGAGAGAGAGAGAGAGAGAGAGGTGTGTGCACAGCGGGAAAGAAAGACCTCGCGCTTGTGCGATGTACAGTACCGGCTAGTCTCAGAAACTAAATAAGTTTTGGGAAAAAACTAAAGATTGGTCACTAGGCTCTTTTTGAAAAAAAAACAAAAACAAAAAAAAACAAAACAAACAAACAAAAAAAAAAGTTGCTTAAGGGGTCTGAAAAGTCGCTAAGTTGGCAACACTGACAGCATCTCCATCCATTTCTCCAACCACGGGTTAGGCCACGGCTCAAACAGAAAATGTGCGTTGCGTTAATTGCGCGTTAATAAAATTAGCGCCGTTAAAATGAATTTGCGTTAACGCGTCATTAACTTTGACAGCCCTAGTATATATACATGTTTGTGTGTGTGTGAATAAAATAATTTTGAAATATAATACAGAATAAATGAAATATAACAATTAAAAAATATCAACAAAATAAAACTGTACATTTATTTTATTTCAAAATATATATATATATATATATGTGTGTGTGTGTGTGTGTGTGTGTGCGTGCGTGCATGTGTGTGTGTACATTACATGTACAGTTATATATACATTTTTAATTAGAGGTATAAAAATTTTTTATATATAATTGTATATTGTGACGGTTCGCCTACTGTGGCGGAGTCGAGGAGACGAAGTAGCGTGGAGACAAAGGGAAATTAACATAAACAGTCTTTATTCTTTCAAATCCAGAAGCACACGGAACAGGCAGGAACACACACACACAAGGGGTAGACGCACAATACCGGACACTGGAGACAAGGAAACACAGGGCTTAAGTACAGAGGAGTAAAATAGATAATTAATCAGACACGGCTGGAACCAATGAAACTAAATGGTGACCAAACGAGAACAGGAAAACCAAATATGGACATGGAGGGAGAAACTGGGTCAAAGAAGGCACAATGGGGAGAAAAACACAAGACACGGGGACACAGGACTGACATATATACATATGCACAGAGGCATCATGCCCATTCAAAGCGAGGGGGCACATTATAACCAATCACACACGATTCTATTGAGCTATGAATGCAATGACCAATCAGAGGCGTTCAGATGAGTCATCGCTAAAATGCCAGTGTTTTCTTCACTCGTTCACTGACTGAATACCTCTTTCTGACGAATTCTCTCGTCAGAAACAACAAAGTGCAAATGTGTGTACGAATCTGTAAGATATTAACTTCATAGTGTAAACAGCTTCAGTGATTTTAATGGGAGTTTTTGAGAGTGCTTGAACTAGACTGTCAGTGTTCTTTGCTCTCTTTCTGTACAATGAAAGTGTTATGATTAGTAGCCTAATTACTTGCAATGTTTTAATTCACACTAACTTTCAATGTTAAATTCACATTAAATATAAAGTCAGCCATATTAAAAATATGTTATGGCATGACACCCATATCGGTTAATTAAGTAAACAGACAGGTTTTTATGCATAGTTAATAGATTACATTATTTTGGATACTTTGACCATCGACGCCCACTATAGATCAACATAATCTATAAATGTGAGAATCAAGATACTGTATTTCATGATATAGTTAATGTGTTTGGGAATGTTTTGAATAAAAAAAAAAATGAAATAAAACGTGCTGCTGTGGCTGCTGTGTGTCACATGATAACCACCCCCCCCCCCCCCCCCCCCAACTCGTGCCCCCTCAAAAATAATGAGTCCATGACGCTCCTGTATGCATTTATATGATTATATATACACTTTTAATTAGAGATAAAAAAAATTAGATATAATAAATTAAATAGAGATAAAAAAAAAAATTTATACAATACTTTTTTTGTGAGCCAGTGATGTGGTAGAAAAAAAAAATCATTACTGTTGAGACTTGTAGGGTGTTTGCCATGGCGTTCCTAAGGTGATCTGACTGGTTGCTAGGTTGTTTCTCATTGTCCCAAGGCCAAAGAGTCCACCCCAAGTCTCTGATTTTCCCTCCTTTAATTTAGATGATCGTCTGCCAAGCAAATAGCTGTATGATTTACAGTATGTAGCACAAACAGTTTTGCACTTAAGTTGAATAGGAGTATTTTCAAATCACTAACGTTGACTGTGAGCAACAGTAATAGTTCCTTTAGTCAAGAACAAGAGCAGCTATTGATACAAGGCCACATCAGGCCTCATGTGCTCAAATTCCATCAGCAGCTGTTTGATTGTTCCCTTCTTTGAATGTGTTAAATTATACTGGCAAAACCATGGGCCAAATAATTGGAGCGGGAGATCTCATTTCTTTTTATTATGTTCAGAGAGTGGAGGGCACATAATAACATATAAATAACGTAATATCATAAAAGCTTTCCTGCTTTTTTGGTTTGGTTCTTACAGCTGATTAAAAAAAGGACCTGGGTCGTCTATCATGAGGCATGCTGTGTCCATGGCAACACATACCGTAGCTGTAACCCGATACAAAGCATATGTGCATTAGGAGTATAAGCACTGCTCTTGACTGCTAAAGAGATGCAAGGAGAAGCAGAAAGAGGGAGAGATGGCACGGTGAACCCAGCACCGCAGGGATCTTGCTCTTTCTTACTGTTCTTCAGCCAGCAGTCTTTCTTTTCCTGTGAATACCTACACCTAACTGTTTAAATCAACAAAAGAGTTCGCTCTTATTTATTTGTAGCTTAGTGTGTTTGTAAGCGAATTCAGATCTTTTTCGTCTGTGTTTTTATTTCATTAGAATATTTTGGTACTGCACACTTTTTCTTCTTAAATAGAAAGGATAAATTTTTGTTATAAATTCCTGTAGCCAGACTTTTTTGACTTATTATATATATATATATATATATATATATATATTTGCCCACTGAAGCTAAACAGGGTGGAGCCTGGTCAGTACCTGGATGGGAGACCTCCTGGGAAAAACTAGGTTGCTGATGGAAGAGGTGTTAGTGAGGCCAGCAAGGGGTGCTCACCCTGAGGTCTGTGTGGGTCCTAACGCCCCAGTATAGTGACGGGGACACTATACTGTAAAAAGCACCATCCTTCGAATGAGACGTTAAACCGAGGTCCTGACTCTCCGTGGTCATTAAAAATTCCAGGATGTCCTTCGAAAAAGATTAGGGGTGTAACCCTGGCATCCTGGCCAAATTTGCCCATTGGCCTCTGACCATCATGGCCTCCTAATCATCCCCATACACTGATAGGCTTCATTACTCTGTCTCCTCTCCACCAATAAGCTGGTGTGTGGTGGGCGTTCTGGCGCAGTATGGCTGCCGTCGCATCATCCAGGTGGATGCTGCACACTGGTGGTGGATGAGGAGATTCCCTCCTTCTATGTAAAGTGCTTTGAGTACCCAGAAAAGCGCTATATAAATGTAACTAATTATTATTATTATTATTATTATTATTATTATTATTATTATTATTATTATTATAAATGAATTATGCCACATTGATCAAATCTTGTCAGATCTCAGATTTTTTTTTATTCGATTTAGAATAAGTATTATATAAAAATATATACTATATGTTTATATAATATATAATTTATATAATAATAAGTAAATAAAATATAATATAAAATAAATATAATATAAATAGTAAACAGTTTGCATACAATATTATTTAATAATCAATTATAGAAATAATCAGTTATCAAATATAGATATGTAAAATATTATAAATATTAAAATATTGTTTTAAAAATACTATAAACATTATCTTTTTTGTATCTTTTTTATATAAAATGTATGTAATATAATTGTAATATATATATATATATGTGTGTGTGTGTGTGTGTGTGTGTGTGTATATATATAGATAATTGAGAAATACAAAATATTATTAATTATTATTTATTGCATATTTATTTAATATTAAATATTTCATATTAATTTCTGCCTCTAGTACTCAGTTTGCAAGTCTTCAACGCAAATATCTTAATCAGCAGTTAAATTCACAGTGGTCTTTTTTAAGTTATACTGTCCAAGTTTCTGATGTTTGTGGAGTGAATATTTTTATACTGTTCTGATTTTAGTCTCATTTATTGTGGTTATAAGTAGCAAAAGTAAATGTATTTGTATTTAGTTCGACCTTTTTGCTTGTTTTAAGGTACGCTGTGTTGTTTTATTCATTTATGGGGATAAGTGGATCAGAACTGGTGGATCTTTACATTAGTAATGACTGCGTGCTGTACTCAGGTGTAAGGTTAGTGAAAAAATCTCAAAGTTGAAAGTTAGAGATGTTTCAGTTGCTAGGCGACTAGTATGCTAATGAAGATGTTCGTCTCAAGCTGTGTCTGAGCTGTGCGAGATATGTTTTAATCACTCTCAACGGGAAAAAAGAGGGAAAAAAATCAAACACATTCTGACGGAACACTGTAATTAATGGATCCGTAAAGAAATAGAGAGGTTCCATTACTTCTCACACTAAATTATCCTCAATTGTCAGGGCAGATACCTGAAGTCTGACAGCCCTGCGGAGATTAGTAAATGTGAAGTGGCAGTGCTGTGTGTATTCCCTTTGGCACACAGCCTCTCGACGCTCAGAGATGCCGTAGAGCGCTCCTTCATCGCAAGAGGTCCAGAGCCAAAACAGCCCTGTCAACCCGCAGTCTTGGGCTTTTAAATACACCATGTAGACAAATGTGCTCAAAGCCCTGTGCCACCTCTGTTTGTTCTAATTCTCAATTAGTTAATATACTCTAAGAAGATTAAGAAGGGGGAGATGACAGAGCCAATGTCTGCACATACTGAATCTACAGGGAGGCAGAAAGTGGATAGAGGGCTAAATTGAAGATTAGACTGCTCCTGATTAGATTTGTGAAGCTCACAGTGAGCGCTGAGCGAGACAGTGAGATGGAGGAGGAATCGCATGCAAGCAGATAATTGATAGAAACTGAGTAGCTAATCCACGGAAAAAAAAAAAAAAAAAAAAAAATATATATATATATATATATATATATATATATATATATTTCGTAACCTTTGAAGCATTTTACATTATATTTACAAACCCAATTCCAAAAAAGTTGGGACACTGTACAAATTGTGAATAAAAACAGAATGCAATGATGTGGAAGTTTCAAATTTCAATATTTTATTCAGAATACTACATAGATGACATATCAAATGTTTAAACTGAGAAAATGTATCATTTTAAGGGAAAAATAAGTTGATTTTACATTTCATGGCATTCAAAAAAGTTGGGACAAGGCCATGTTTACCACTGTGTGGCATCCCCTCTTCTTTTTATAACAGTCTGCAAACATCTGGGGACTGAGGAGACAAGTTGCTCAAGTTTAGGAATAGGAATGTTGTCCCATTCTTGTCTAATACAGGCTTCTAGTTGCTCAACTGTCTTAGGTCTTCTTTGTCGCATCTTCCTCTTTATGATGCGCCAAATGTTTTCTATGGGTGAAAGATCTGGACTGCAGGCTGGCCATTTCAGTACCCGGATCCTTCTTCTATGCAGCCATGATGTTGTAATTGATGCAGTATTGGTCTGGCATTGTCATGTTGGAAAATGCAAGGTCTTCCCTGAAAGAGACGACGTCTGGATGGGAGCATATGTTGTGCTAGAACTTGGATATACCTTTCAGCATTGATGGTGCCTTTCCAGATGTGTAAACTGCCCATGCCACACGTACTCATGCAACCCCATACCATCAGAGATGCAGGCTTCTGAACTGAGCGCTGATAACAACTTGGGTTGTCCTTGTCCTCTTTAGTCCGGATGACATGGCGTCCCAGTTTTCCAAAAAGAACTTCAAATTTTGATTCGTCTGACCACAGAACAGTTTTCCACTTTGCCACAGTCCATTTTAAATGAGCCTTGGTCCAGAGAAAACGCCTGCGCTTCTGGATCATGTTTAGATATGGCTTCTTTTTTGACCTATAGAGTTTTAGCCGGCAACGGCGAATGGCACGGTGGATTGTGTTCACCGACAATGTTTTCTGGAAGTATTCCTGAGCCCATGTTGTGATTTCCATTACAGTAGCATTCCTGTATGTGATGCAGTGCCGTCTAAGGGCCCGAAGATCACGGGCATCCAGTATGGTTTTCCGGCCTTGACCCTTACGCACAGAGATTGTTCCAGATTCTCTGAATCTTTGGATGATATTATGCACTATAGATGATGATAACTTCAAACTCTTTGTAATTTTTCTCTGAGAAACTCCTTTCTGATATTGCTCCACTATTTTTCGCTGCAGCATTGGGGGAATTGGTGATCCTCTTCCCATCTTGACTTCTGAGAGACACTGCCACTCTGAGAGGCTCTTTTTATACCCAATCATGTTGCCAGTTGACCTAATAAGTTGCAAATTGGTCCTCCAGCTGTTCCTTATATGTACATTTAACTTTTCCGGCCTCTTATTGCTACCTGTCCCAACTTTTTTGGAATGTGTAGCTCTCATGAAATCCAAAATGAGCCAATATTTGGCATGACATTTCAAAATGTCTCACTTTCAACATTTGATATGTTAACTATATTCTATTGTGAATAAAATATAAGTTTATGAGATTTGTAAATTATTGCATTCCTTTTTTATTCACAATTTGTACAGTGTCCCAACTTTTTTGGAATCGGGTTTGTACATTGTCATTTTGCAGACGCTTTTATCCAAAGCGACTTACAATTGGGGGATACATAAAGCGATTCATCTTAAAGAGGCAACAGACAGAGGAAGTGCTCGTAATACCAAGTCTCAGGCATTGTTCAAATAAGTACAAGCTAGAAAGGAAAGGAATAAATAAAGAGAAAGACAAAGGTTTTTTTTTTTTTTTAATTTAGGATGAAGTCAAGCAGCATCGAAAGAGATGGGTTTTCAGCTGTCGCTTGAAAATTGTCAGGGAATCAGCATTCTGGATAGGGGTGGGAAGATCATTCCACCAGCCAGGAGCAGTGAACGAGCATGTTCTGGAGAGTGATTTTGAGCCTCTCTGTGATGGTACCACAAGGCATCTCTCACTAGCGGATCTCAGACTTTTGGAGGGGAAGTAGATTCGTAATAGTGAGTGGAAGTAGGTGGGTGCTGTGCCTGTTCTATATGCAAGCATCAATGTCTTGAACTTGATGCGAGCTGCAACCGGTAGCCAGTGCAAGGAGATAAAGAGAGGTGTAACATGGGCCCTTTTGGGCTCATTGAAGACCAGTCGTGCCACTGCATTCTGAATCATTTGTAGAGGTTTGATTGTGCTTGATGGAAGTCCAGCCAGAAGAGCATTGCAATAGTCCAGCCTAGAAATGACAAGGGCCTGGACAAGAAATTGAGCAGCATGCTCTGTTAGAAAAGGCCTGATCTTTCTGATGTTGTGTAATGCAAACCTGCAAGATCGAGCAGTCTTTGCAATGTGGTCCTTGAAGGTCAGCTGGTCATCAAAGATTACACCAAGATTTCTGACCGAAGTTGATGGGGTAATTGTAGAAGAACCTAGCTGGATGGTGAAATCATGCTGTAGAGCTGGAGTGGCAGAGAAGACAAGAAGCTCAGTCTTTGCCAGGTTGAGCTGTAGGTGATGTTCTTTCATCCATGCCGAGATGGCCGCCAGGCAGCCTGAGATCCGTGCAGCTACCGTTGGATCATCTGGTTGAAAAGAGAGATAGAGCTGTGTGTCATCAGCATAGCAATGGTAGGAGAAGCCATGTGCCTGTATGATGGGACCCAGTGATGTAGTGTATGTGGAGAAGAGGAGGGGTCCAAGAACTGATCCCTGAGGAACCCCAGTGACCACTTGATGTGCTGTGGATACCTCCCCTCCCCAGGCCACCCTGAAAGACCTACCAGTGAGATAGAATTCAAACCAGCTAAGTGGAATCCCAGTGATGCCCAGTGATGAGAGGGTAGACAGCAGGATCTGGTGATTGACAGTGTCAAAAGCAGCAGACAGATCCAGCAGAATGAGAACTGATGATTTGGAATCAGCTTTTGCAATCCGCAAGGCTTCAGTGACCGAGAGTAGCGCAGTCTCTGTTGAATGGCCACTCCTGAAACCTGACTGGTTAGCGTCCAGTTTGTTGTTCTGTGAAAGAAACAATGATACCTGGTTGAAAACAACTTGTTCGAGTGTTTTGGCTATGAATGGAAGGAGAGAGACAGGTCTGTAGTTTTCTGTCAGAGAAGTGTTTAATGTAGGTTTTTTTGAGCAGTGGGGTTACCCGAGCCTGCTTGAATGCAGTGGGGAAAATGCCTGTGAAGAGGGATGTGTTGATGATGTGTGTGGGTGCTGGTAAGAGTGTGGGAGAGATTGCTTGGAGAAGGTGTGAGGGGATTGGGTCTAGAGGACATGTTGTAGGATGGCTGGAGAGGAGAAGTTTGAATACTTCTGCCTCCGTGAGGGGGCAGAAAGAGAAGATGGGAGTTTTAGCAGTGGATGTGGTTGGTTGGAGGTCCTGTGTGTGTGGAGGTGAGAACTGACTACTGATTGTTCTAGTTTTGTCTGTGAAGAATGTGGCGAAGTCATCAGCTGTTTTAGAAGTGGTGGGAGGTGGTGGAGGGGGACAGAGGAGAGAATTAAATGTTCTGAAGAAATTACGCGTGTCTGGAGCACTGTTAATCATGTTGTGAAAATATGAGGATTTGGCAGAGATGTGGACTTCAGCAGAGAAAGGTGAAAGCAAAGACTGATACCTACTCAGGTCTGACGGATCTTTTGATTTGCGCCATTTTCTCTCTGCTGCCCTGAGTTTGGCCCGATGCTCACAAAGAACATCACGTAACCAGGGGTTAGAAGAGGCAGCCCGTGCTGGCCTGAAGGAGAGAGGACAAATGTCTTGTAGACAAGAGGTTAAAGTAGAGCATAAAGTGTCAGTAGCTGCATTCACAACCAGAGATGAGAAATGGGTAGGTGAGGGAAGAGAGGAGGATGCTACAGAAGAAAGATGGGAGGGAGAAAGGGAGCGTAGGTTTTGTCTAAAAGGTATAGCAGGTATAGGGGTTGGTGGCACACAGGTAGCAAAATATAGTTGAAATGTAATGAAGAAATGGTCGGAGATATGTAGTGGTTCTACCAAAATGTTGTCTGCAGTACAATTACGTGTGTAAACTAAATCAAGTTGGTTGCCTGATTTGTGCGTGCTTGTAGTGGTAAGGCGTTTGAGATCAAATGAAGCAAGGAGTGAATGGAAGTCTGTAGCATAAGGCTTGTCTAGATGAATGTTGAAGTCGCCAAAGACTGAGAGTGGAGTGCCATCCTCCGCGAAAGAGGACAGCAGCCCATCCAGCTCCTCTAGGAAGGTGCCTAGAATTTGCAATAGCAGTAAATTACCACAATCCGGCCAACTTGACGTGGGGTGTGAGAGAAAGAGAAATTGTTAGCCAGAGCAGCTGGGGTTGCTGAGTCTTCAGGACGAATCCAGGTCTCAGTCAAGCCCAAGATGCTGAGTGTGGATTGTAAAGAAAAAGCAGAAATGAAGTCTGCTTTGTTGACAGCTGACTGACAAGAAACCCACAGAGAAAGAAAGAGGTGCAGTGGAAGAAGTAAAGATAGGAAGCAGAGATTGCGTTGCCGTCTGCGTGTGATGGTAGAGCATGGTTGAGAGACAACCGGAATGGTTTGGAAACACATGATAGAGATGGAAAGAAAGAGGACAGAAAAGGAGAGTGTGTGAAGGGAAGTTAATAAAAAATACTTAGGTGCGTTGTTCGTTTAAAGTCGCGCAGGAAAATGTTGCAGGTCTTTACACTCGTCAGTTTTCACGAGGAAGGTGAAGACGAGGGCTGAACGCTTACGCGCCAGCGCTCAAACAACAAATAAATACACACTCCAAGAGACTAGAGTGAAAACAGCTGTGGCCGCCTTATAATTAGCACAGCCAATAGCCTATAGCAGGGCAAATAGCTCAGATCGAAACTAACACTTCGCACTTAAAGTGCACGAAAGGAGTTATGCAAACAACACAGGCTCCTTCTTAGCCGTGGGGCAAAGGATTATAATTACCAGTAAGTGCAATCAAAAATATTAACCACAACGAAAATACAGAATAGAAATAGGTAGGAAATGAAATATTCCTTCCTAGCAGCAAGTAAATAATTTAAACAACAGATCTATGAACAAGTATTAACACACTTAACACACCATCCGTCTCTTCTGGAGATGCTTTCTTCTGAAGCAAAACATATTCAGATCAAAGGAACTGTCAGAAAAGAGAGACGTGGATAAACCATTTCTAAACTCTGTGGGAACTGCTAAATGTGAAACCATGCTCCAGTACTTCACAAATCCCAAATAAAAAAGTCAGGAAATTCATATTTGCTGTCACAAATGATCAGTGTTTGGGAATGCAAACAGTATGGAGCATGAAAAATCATGACTAAGGGAGGAAGGTTGCTTGGGAGGAGATGAAAAAGATAAAGAGAAAATTTGTGACTGAATTTGGGAACTTTGATCATATTTGAAGCACTCATATTCTTCACAAATGTTCTCAAGTAGTACATTTGGTCAACATTTATTACTTTGCAGTTTACATACTGTTGCAACACTTACAGTAGTTTATCATTATTTTTATCATTTATATTATTTTTAATCATTTTTTTATTTATTACATGTATATTTTTATATATGATTTAAATAAATGTAATTGTTATTTATATAAATTTATATATACTGTATACACACACACACACACACACACACACACATATATATATATATATATATATATATATATATATGTTTGTGTGTGTTGGTGCTGTCAAACAATTAATCGCGATTAATCGCATCCAAAATAAATGTTTTTGTTTACATAATATATATGTGTACTGTGTATATTTATTATGTATATATAAATACACACATGCATGTATATATTTAAGAAAAATATGTTATGTTTATATTTTAAATATATTTATATATAAATTATATGAATATAAATATATACATGTAAATACATGTAAATATTTTCAAAATATATACTGTGTGTGTATTTATATATACATAATAAATATACACAGTACACAGATATATTATGTAAACAAAAACTTTTATTTTGGATGCGATTAATCGCGATTAATCATTTGACAGCACTAATATATATGTATATATGTATAATTTTTGTTTACATTTTGTTTACATTTATTACTTGTTACAGTGTACATTCTGTTGCAACACTTACAACAGTTTACCTTTTCTATTTTTATCATTTAATTTATATTATTTTGTGTGTGTGTGTGTGTGTGTACAAACATATGCACACATTTGCACACACATATATATTTAATTTTTATATTTAGTAATAATATTTATATTTATATATTTAGTAATAATCAAAAATAATAAAAACAAATAATCAAAAATATCAAAATGTAATTATACAATATTATTTAGTAATAAAATTTGTTTCTATACTGATTATATAATGTAATATCACTATTTTTTATATGTATGCTTAACATTTTCTATTAATACAATAATGGTTACATTTTATTATAAAATCAGTACTAAATTTATCATATATTATTTGATTTATTATACTAATATGTCAAATAATATACTGAACCGCAGGCATCTGAGTATGATGTTGTTTTGTTACAGTGATCTGTTGTTCCTTACATTCTTCTCAGATACCTTTTGAGTTTGTACACACATCCTGCCTCACACCATCACTTCTTTTCATAAAGGACCTATTGACCTCCTTCTCCAAAAGATGTTCATGATCACCAAGAAAAATCAATAGCTTTTATATGTGAGCAATCCTGAAGTCTGATTCTTGCAGTCAGCAGAGTAACTTGCTTTTTTCTTGTCCATCACAGGCATATTCGAATGTCTATTTTCAGGCATTTTATAAAACCAGTAATACAAAAAATAAATAAATAAACATCCAATTTTCCTGCCTGAGTGACAGCACAGAGCGCTGACATGGTTTTCCTGATCGCTCAGTTCATTTGTGCCAAAAAGAAGGTCTCACCAGTCTGGGGTGTGTAATTCAGCTGAAGAGTTCACCACTGTGTAGCTGCATACTGAAGTCTGCAGCACCATCACCTGAGCCGGCCTGTCATCTCACCACCAGAAAGTAATGATTAAAGCTACGAGGGCTCAATCTGAAAGAGGATGTAATGACTATGTTGCTGCATAGTCACGTCTCAACATTGCATAAGCCTCCATGTTTTGTTTACTTGGTCAGAAGCTGTTTGCTGGTTCCTGGGGCAGAAGTACTGTAGTTCCCATTCAAAAACCTGCCATTGTACCCAAAGTTTACTACATGGTTGTTGAAGGTTTACTAGTTTTAGACTTTTTTGTTTGATTATTTTTTAATTTAATAATTTATTAAACTTTTAATTAGCTTTAGATGTTACTGTAGCTCCTTCAGCTGACAAATCACATGGTAAAACCCTGTAGAAAAGTTGTTTTGAAATTCATCTTATTATAATACTTGAAGGAACAGTTTACCCCAAAATGAAAATTTGCTGAAAATGTACTCACCCTCAGGCCATCTTAGATGTAGATGAGTTTGTTTCTTCATCGGATCAGATTTGGAGAAATTTTCCCCAGTGGATCCTTTGCAGTGAATGGATGCCGTCAGAATGAGAGTCCAAACAGCTGATAAAAACATCACAATAATGCACACAACTCCAGTTCATCAGTTAATGTATTCTGAAGTGAAAGTCTACGTGTTTGTATGAAACAAATCCATCAAGATGTTTTTAAAGTCAAATGTTTCATTTGAATCAGGAGTGAAATATGCACAGATATAAATATAAAGGTGGATTTTGATGTGAAAGGACAACAGAGGCTTTTTCACTTGAGGAAACTTATGGATTTAGGACTGATGGACTGGAGTTTGTTGATTACTTGTAGATTATTGTGATGTTTTTTCAGCTGTTTGAACTCTCATTCTGACGGCACCCATTCACTGCAGAGGATCCAGTGGTGAGCAAGTGATGTAATGCTACATTTTTTTTTTTTTAAACAGCCATGCATAATCAGACAGACATCTTTGGTAATTGCATAGCAACTTGGGCTGTTTTTTAAACATTTTATTTGAAAACATGTAGCTTTGCTCCTCTCTAGCTGCATCAGTTAATGTTATTTATGTAAAACTGCAATAACATGATCTCATTACTTGATAAATTTGATACTATATAATTTATGATTTTACAGTATCAACATAAAAATTGGCAGAAGCTACAATCACCATGGTAATTCTTTGTGGATATGCGCTCTCTCTGTCTATCTCACTCTCGCTTTCTCTGTCTTTTGGCACTGTTTATCTCTTAAAATATCTTTCATGCCCTTTCACTGTCTGTTTCTCAGGATTGCAGTCCATCTGTCAGTTGTACATCATCTGTTTGTGTCACTTTCTCATCATTCTCTCCACTGTGTTTTCTTTACAGTATGTCCAGTCCTCCAATTTGGCCAGGAAGTCCCTTTTACAGAAAAAACAAGGGAGTCCTGCTGCAAGGTAGAGTGACGTGTCTTACCGTATTTACATGCTTTGAACCATTTTGTCCTTAATGTGTCGTTGGTTCCACTGACAAGTGCTCTTTATTTTTTTCTTTTACCCGCATCAGTTCTACAACAAGAAGGGATCTTGGTTTATTTGCATGCTCTTTAGATGAGCCTTTCCTTCAACAAAAGGCTCATATTCATGTACCTGGCTAGCTCCTAAAGGAATTAGCTGGGTGGGTGTTTATTTGGTTTGTTTGCACTGGTTTATAAAGAGCTACTTCAAATCTGAGACTCTTTTTCTTCACTTCTTTTCAGTGTGGTATTTGGATCCTGCCAGCCTTTCAGTTGTTTCCTCTCTCTGTCTCATTCTGTAATCCTGAGAAATTTTTTCCTCAGTTCTGATGTGCAAATCCTTTTGCCTATTTTTGAACAAACTTGTTGAAGTGTAAAGTATTCAAAGAAAGCTAAATGGATAAAATGAGACAAATGATTGACTGAAGATCGTTAATGTCCTGGCATAAACATAGTTCCTTAGCCCTGTATGGTATGGTGCATCCATATGTCTTTCATTTACTCTCTTTACAGAAAAGGATATAACGTAATATATTGGAAATAAAATTAAAATGCTTAAAGTAACAGATAATATGCTGCTTTAGTATGTAAGAATTCCAATTATTGAAATATAACATTTAATTCAGGAAGAAATTATTCTTAAAATAAAAACATTTTTCATATGGCAACATTATGCTTTCTTGAATTTTCCTCTTTTGAATGAATGGTATTTACTGGTAATATTGTGAAATATTATTACAATTTAAAATAACTGTTTCCTATTTTAATATCATTTTAAAATGTATTTCTTTGATGGCAATCCTTAAAAAAAAATATTTTAATGTGCTGATTTGTTCCCTGCCTAAAAACGAATTGTTTTGTACACAGAACCCTTTTAAAGTTGAATCTACGATAGCAAACCTTTTAAAACTAGACCTCGTGGCTGTTTCCTTGCTTATTTTAATAATGGCTGCAATGAAATGCCTTATTACACTCATTAGCCTCAGCAGGCAGAGGATTGGGTGGGTCGCTCTGCACTTTTCCTCAGTATCTCGGTCCCAGCACTTGCAGAGTAAATGTCACGATAACAGTAACAGTGTTTTTAGTTTATTTAGTCAATGCAAAGTAGCAGTAAGTATTGTTTTAAAGATAATAGACTTCCTATTTGTTGCATGTGAATTTTGCTGCTTTTTATTGATAGAGATGGTGGGTAGAGGACAGGAGGTTATGCATGGAATCACATGCCTGGTTCATGTGTGCAACAAAGCACAGTTTGGTCGCAGTGAACCAATCCACCTCTTAACAGTTTTATCCAATTTAAGACCAATGCCTACTATGGTCCAATGATACAAGCGGTTGACTTATTGACATGTCCGGAAGCGGTTCTTTAGCCACCTAAATGAATTTGCATTCAGCGCACCTAAGATGTGATCTATATTTAATTTGACTGTAAATGAATTCGTGCCAAACTCTGAAGACATTGACCGATGGCTTGGATTGTTTCACTTGAAACACTTGATATTCTTGTCCTGAAAATTTCCTTGTTCAAATCTCTCCTTAGTATGTGCTGGATTCCCTCCACATGTATACTCGCGCATGTGAATCACAGTAATCAGAGATTTAATTAACCTGGTGGCATTTAAAACGGCACACAAATGGAAGTGCGGTGTGAGAGCTGTTATTATAAATATGTTTTTCATCCGAGGTGCGAGTGTGACACTCACAGCAGTCCAAAGCCCAGCAGACATCCACCTCCAACAGCACCACAGCAGTGCAACTTTAGCTGCTCACTCACAGCCTGATCATTATTTTGCTTTTTTACATAAACCCCTGCACCATAATGAGTATCTGATGTGTGCGAATGAGTGCCTAGTTATATATAATCGGTTATATATCATCACCCTCTTAAACATGCTTAAATGACAGAGAAAATCACAACACACCCTCTCTAAGAGGGGCTTTTGAGCGCTGCATAGAGGTGCCGTGCAGGCAGCGACTTGTTTGGTATAATTGGCAGTTAGCTGTGTGTTTTGTAAACTCTTTTGTGGCTGTGATATTATCTGACGCGTGGGGAGGCGACAGCGATACACCTGCAACGGCTGCCACATTTGTAGGAGGGACATCTGCTGAGCTCAGAAGTGCTAGCGCACACTAACGCACATTTGCACGTACTGCGCCCTTCGCATCCTTCTTTCTCAGATATGCCATTAAACATTAAAGTGAAGTTTTCTACTGCTTGTCAGTGCTGTCTGTTGAATAGCTATTGAAACATCAGTTAGATCTAAGATGCTAGCTTGATATAATTAGCCATTTTAGAAGAAGTTTTTAAAAGGCAAAAAGTTAAGGGTAAATAATCCTTTTTAAGAGAAAGATGGATTTGGAATGAGTTCAACAAAGGCAGGAGAAGAAAGTGCAAGCCAGCTTCATTTCAGAAATAACATTTTTCAAGGAGGTTTTGCTTTTTGGTTTTGTAACAAATACTGAACGAGCATTGGAATGAATTGCTCTCGGTTTGTTTGCTAGCACTGGTCTTGCTAAATAGTTGGAATGTCTCTGAGGATCCTGGGAGTGACACTCAAGACTGTGTGTGGAGATGATGTTTGAGGGAGTGACAGGCAAATGTGCTGTTTAGTGTTTATGTGGAACGTGATTGACTTGCATCCTCAGATATCATTTGAAAAGTAAAAAGAGACTAAAATATTTAGATGTTTGTGTTCTTATACTCTCTGAGATGAAGATTTGCTGTGAAGTCACTAGATGGACTAGCTGTCTTTTGACTATGGCTTTTATTGGTGACAGGTCGATCACTGGCACATTGTCAGTCATGGCAGCCCAGAGGTCATTTAGTTTCAAAATGGCTTTCTTTGAAGTCTACTAGAAACTTCATAACATGTCATAAATTGTAAGCGAGTGTGAACACAGATTGGGGGCATGTGTAGCCTAGTCAGTAAAGTCAACTGGAACTTCAATTTGCATCACATTTTAAGTCCATAATGTAATGTATTTCTGGGTGAAACATTATATTCCATGTAGGGCCATCAGGAATTGATGGTATACTTAGGAAGTTTGTTAAAACAATGGCCACCCAAATAAATAAATATACCAACATGAAGTATTGATTTAAGTGAGAAGGAAATGGAATCAGAATACTTATTTTTAATTTATTATAATTTTATATTTTTTGCAAATGTATTTATTTGCATTTATTTAATCAAAAAGTCAAAAACAACAATATTGTCAAATATTATTATTAGATTTTTTTTCCCATTTCTTCAGAAATCATTTTAATATGCTGTTTTGGACTTAAGAAAAATTCTCATTGTTACCAATGTTAAAAACAGTTGTGTTTTGTGTGTGTGTGTGTGTGTGTAAATCTTAATATTTTTTCAGAATTCTTTGATAAATAGAAACTTTATAGTATTTTTTATAGGCACCATTATATGTTATAATGGTTTTAATATGAAATAGTAAACTTTGATATTATAAATGTATTTTTTCCCCTTGTGACAAAGTATCAATTTCTTAAAAAAAAAAAAACATACTCACCCCAAACTTTTGAATAATACTGTAAGGATCTATTTATGTATTTTATTTTATTAAAAAGTTGCATGTAGCATTATTCTGTCCTGAGATCTTGTGGTAAATTAGTGTGCTGATCCTGCACACTGGTGGTGTGTATTAGCACTGTGACAAGTGGTCCATATCCAGCCGTCTTATTGGATTTTAACAGACTTTTTACTGACGGAAAAGACAAGCACAGAACCGCACAAAGACCAAGAAGTTCTAAGAACTATTTAATAAGGGATTACGAGTGAGATTTACTCCTTCAGTTTCACTGCAAAACTGATCATTGCTTTCTCTCTCTCCCCCTTTCTTTCTTTCTGTCTCTCTCTCTGTTATTTTCTCACACTCTCTCACAGCTAAGCACCTCTCACCTCTCGCCCAGTTACCAGTAGGTCGGGATTGATTTGGTGATTGTGGAAGCCCTTTTGACACTCCATGAAAAACGATCCAAATAAACCCCCCTCTTTCCTCTCTTTTGCTCTTTCCTGTTTTTTTCCCAGCCTCTTCATGTTGAGTAGCGCCTCTGAAGTTCAAAGCCTGTAGAAAGATGTGGCTGTGTTTAGAAATGCTGTAGAACACAAACTCTACTTCTGTTGCTAAATTGGTGAAAGGAGGCTCAGTGATTTATAACTTTTTTACATATTTGTGGAAATCCCTCATAATGCTAGGGTGTTTGCTATGGGGTCATTCCATGTCAAATCAACCAAATTTCAAAAACTATCAATAGACTACTGAGAGAAAGGTAATGTGCGTTAACTTGACCATTTCAGTGCATTTTTAGCACTCGGACAGGTATGTTCTGTGCATATTGTTTTGATAGAGGGAAACAAGATGCATTCCTAGTTTCAACATTACTTATTCTTCAGACATTCTGCTTTAAATACAGTAAGTATCAGCTATATACAAAGTGACCAACATTTGGTTTTCAACCCCTAAATATAGGTAACATTCAACAATCATAAAATGGAGCCTCATTGAGATCCCCATATCTCTGGGACTGAACGATGTAGGGTCTTAAAAATGAAGGTCCCAAAAGAAAAGTTGATCAAGAGCTAGAATCTAAAATCATATTGCAATATCTTTAATACTTCTTGAGTTAAAGACATGCAAACTTTGGAAAAAAATATTTATGGCACTCAGTTGTTTTGACAGAAGTAAACGAGATACATGTACATCTCTAGTTTCAACATTATTTGTTCTTCAGACATTCCTCTTTAAAAGAAAAGATGTATCATATTTTTGCAAATTGACCCACATTTTAACAATTTAACAAAAAGATGCCAAAAGGAAAAGTTTAAGACCCAATATCTAAAAGGGCATTAAGATATCTTTAATACTTGAGTTACAGGCATGCAAACATTGGAGAAAAAAAACTTGAAAAGTGCTGTTTCCCCATTTTTGAATGGTCACCATTGGCACAAAATGCAACAAAGATTGCTAAAGTCAACAGATTTTGCTAACAGACCTACCAATCTCTGTGTAAAAATAACATTATGATGCAGCCATCTTTCTGAAGTCATTTTTACCCCCTTGTAATTTGGCTCTCAGGTGAAAATTTATATTTTGACCCCCCCCCCCAAATAGTGGATTACTCAGTAAATATTCATCCATGACATTTAATATTTTGGCTTTCATCACTTTACATGTCTGTCATTCTTCAGAAAAAATATTAGCAAAATCAAAACTTTGAGCCGGGGACCTCTGGTTGAGTTGACACGGAATGACCCTGTGGTGTTTCTAGGGTGCTTTGTGTGGCTACTATGTGGTTTCTATCGTTGTTCTGGAAGGTTACTGTGTAGTTTCTTCATCAAGTTGCATGATTTGCTCATTGAGGTGCACATATTTACTATGAAGAGGTCAGTGTTTTTTATGAGGCATGACAGCAACAGTAAAGAGGAAGGAAGTCTTGTTGAGTAGATGTTCCAGTTACCCGGAGTGCACTTTTCCCCTCTCTGTGACTCAGTGTGATCTATGAGTTGTTGTAGTAAATTTCACTTCATGTTTGCACTGAATCATTCCGGACCAATAGGATTAGGACACAAAACATTCTTGATGTGCTGTGACATATGCATTGGAAGTGCATGCATATTCTCCGGTCTTGTCCACAGTTTAAAAGTGGCAAAGAAATGCAGAAAAATTTTCACAACTTAACAGTGCACAAACCAAAATTGTAAAAACTCTCTTCCCACAAGCTGACTACAGTTTGAAATTCAGTCACTCGCTTGCTGAAAAGAAAGGCTGTCAGAATTGGACGGAGCTGTGGAACTCTTTCAGTAATGCTTTTCAGACCTTATTATTCTCAACGCCTGCAAGTGTGCGCTGGAACGAGAACGCTGTCTCCTGCCTGCCTTGCTGTCTTGCACGTTTCCTCTTTTATCTCTTCTTTGTTCTACAAGAGTTGTATCAAAATGGACGTGACAAAACTGAGTCGTGTTTTGAAAATGTAGTCACGTCTAGTTTTTGTATGAGAATGTGTGTTATGTACTGTCATGTCCGTGTGTGTCTGTTTGTGTGCTTTCCGTCCTTTCATCCTTGCTTAGTGTTCCCTTACTGTAATGTTATTAGGGTTATTGGTAATCTAATTTGATAAATATGACATCACAGCCATATGCACATTAAAAGAATAATCCAGGTTAAGCAAATTAAGCTCAATTAATGATTGTTAAAAAATTTTTTTTTGTATTTCAACTCACCTCTAATTATCTTTAAAAAAGTAAATAAAAAAATAAAAAAATTATAATTTTATAAAAGCACTATATATATATTTTTTTTTTAACTTGTGTTTTATATGAGCTCTGAAGCACAATAATTTAATACATGAATAAAATATTTTTCAGGCATTTTATGGTTTATAATGTTTATAATGTTACATAATCACGACAAAAGTTATATACTGCATGATTGGATATAACTCTAAAAGAAAAAGGTTTTAACATTGAAAGTAATTAATTTTTATACAGCGAGGGAAAAAATGTATCACAGTTTCCACAAAAATATATAAACTTTGACAATAATAAGAAATGTTTCTTAAGCATCAACTCAACTTATTAGAAAGATTTTTGAAGACTGGAGTAATTTTGCAGGAGTAATTCCAGCTTTTCTATCACAGGAATAAATTACATTTTAAAAAATTTAAAATTAGAAAACAGTTATTTTAAATTGTAATAAGATTTACTGTTTTCACTGTATTTTTATTAAATAAATTGCAGAATTATTTATTTATTGTATTTTTTTTTTTAATAAAAAGAAGGACGAGTGGAGGCAACAAATGCTGTTGATTGAGCTCAACTTGTACTGAACCCAGAACATTAATTTAAGATATGACTGCCTATGTCAAACAACAGTATTTTTAAAGTGTAACCTAAATGCATTTTGTGGGCTAACAGACCTAGATAATGCAAATAGCTCGACTTAATCAACAATCTAACTCTCAAAACAATTTGTTTTATCAGTACACATGGCTACTTTTGAAAATCTGTCTGCAGAAATGCATGTTTACAGTAGAAAACATAGACCCCCCCACCCATGAATGTGTTTTCTTCATGTAATAAGCAGTAATGAATGAATGTGGGAGAGTTAGTTTCTCTTGGCTGGAGGCTTTGCTTCGGGGGATCAGGCTGAAAATGTTCCTTGTGCTCAGTTCACCTGCCATTCCTCAGATTTCATCGCTGATAAATAGCTGCTGTGTCATAACTGTTCTGCATTTCTTCCTCTCTTTGAATTAGTTGAAAAAAAGAGAGAAACATTGAGAGAAGGAGTGCAAAGAGAGCACAATAGAGCGCTGTGTTGTCATGCCGGTGACATTACCTGTCTTCTCTAGAGGTGGATACGTAAATTTTCATTTCAGTCATTCTTTCATTCTCTACTACAACGGCTGCTTTGAACCTACATGAGTCAGATGAGTGACTAAGAAGTCACATTGAAATGTATTCATCTCTGCCTCTGATGCCACCGCAGCTAACGATGGGGGGTCCGCTCTAAAAGCTACATGCCTTCCAGCATCAGGGAGAAACGTCTGGGGAACCCTTGTCTCATCATTTTGCAAGGTCCCAGCCAACATAAAGGATACTGTATGAATGTAAATTTACAGTGGGATTCACATTTAAATCTGAGAATCCAAAATTTGATTTAAACCTGAAAATGTTTTAGAAGTATTTCAACGAGATAAGGTAAGTAATAAGTAACGTCCAGTCAGATTTGACCTGCGCACACTGCACGAATATACAGAGTTTCTCATTGCTTCAAGACATGCATACTAGACTTCCTCCGGCTTCTTTGATTAAAAAAGCTTTGAGACTTTATATTTATCTATTTCATGTCCTAATTAGGAGACGATGAGCACATTAAACTTTGTGCCGTGCACAAATATTTTCAGTCCGATCAAGTGTTTACATGTCCTGTTGAACAGATTAGAAAAGGTTAATGGGATTGTTCACCCAAAATAGAAGATTACTCACTATCAAGCCATCCTAGGTGTATATGACTTTCTTCTTTCAGACGAATACAATCTGAGTCATATTAAAAATGTCCTGGCTCTTCTAAGCTGGCAGTGAATGGGGTTTAAAATTTAAAGCCTAAAAAACTGCATCCATACATTATAAAAAGTGCTCCACATGCCTCCGGGCGGTTAATGAAGGACTCCTGAAGCAAATTGATGCTTTTGTGTAAGAAAAATATCCTTATTTAAAACTTTATAAATGGTAATAGCTTCCGCTAACTGTCGTACACGCATTCATGAGAGCGTGGCATCCAGCGGATGACGTAGGTGTAGCGTAAGCTCCAGTGAGAATAGTTTTGCGAGAAGTTTTTTTTAATGCAAAGGAAAACCAGTCTCCTCTTGGCTTATATCGAAATCCTCCGACATTTTTTTTTTTTTTTTTACAAATCCTTGTTTTGCACCTTTAATTCATGACTGTTTTTTTTTTTTTGCTCTCTCCTCTGCCCTTCCACATTCGTCACTTCTGCATTCATCACCGCGTTCGCCTACATCCTTCATCATCTGCTGGAACGCCACTCTCTCGTGAACTCGCGTGCAACAGTTAGCGGAAGCTATAGATTACAGTTTATAAAGTTTTAAATATATGGATATTTTTCTTACACAAACGCATCGATTCACGTCAGGATGCCTTTATTAACCCCCCCGCAGCCGTGTGGAGCACTTTTTATGATGGGTGGATGCACTTTTTTGGACTTCAAAATCTTAAACCCCGTTCACTGCCATTATAAAGCTTGGAAGAGCCAGGACATTTTTTAATATAACTCCGACTGTATTCATCTGAAAGAAGAAAGTCATATACACATAGGATGGCTTGAGGGTGAGTAAATAATGGGGCAATTTTCATTTTTGGGGGCAATTCTTACTTTTTTTTCCTCGCAATTCTGACTTTTTTTCTCGCAATTCTGACATTTTTTCTCAGAATTGTGAGATATAAACTTGCAATTGCGAGTTATAAAGTCAGAATTGCATGATATGAACTCGCAATTGCGAGTTAAAGTCCAATTTTGAGGGGGGGAAAAAGACTGATATGTTCTCAGAATTGTGAGTTTATATCTCACAATTCTGAGAAAAAAAGTCAGAATTGCAAGATAAAAAGTCAGAATTGCAAGATAAAAAGTCAGAATTGTGAGAAAAAAAGTCAGAATTGCGAGAAAAAAATAGAATTGTGAGATAAAAGTCGCAATTACCTTATTAATTTTTTATTCAGTGGCGTAAACGGGCTTCCATACAATATAGATACTAAGACATTTTGAATGTAATATTTTTTCAATACAATTTTCACTGAAATTGCTATATTGTAATATATGTGTAATTTGTGATTTTTGGAGCTAACTGTATATACAGAATATTTTGGCTCTTGTGCTTCCTGACCTGCATATCTGAATAAACACTGACTGCCCCTAGGTCAGTCTTTCTATCCCTTCAACTTTCCCTCTTTCCATCCTATCTTTCCTCCATCTCCTTCTCCCACTCTCACCAAGGAAGGGAAGGCATTGTGTCTGTATGACTCAGATGAAAGAAGAATAAATCTCCATTTTTGTCAGGCTAGTGAAGACAATAAAATGAAATGACAGAGAGAAAGAACGAGGGTGGATTTGATTGGGTTGAGCGAAAGAAAAAAATCCTGTCTGTAGTCTGTAAAAGTTCAGGATGAAGCTTAGCACTTAGCATTAGCGGTTTTGAATTTTTTTTATAACTGAACAATAATAATAGGGATGTTCTTCGCATTGTTTTCTCGCGCCGTCTCTCAGACGGAGTTTCGTGGGTGTTGCGTCTTGCTGAGCAAATTGAAATCGTCAAGTGGCATGGCTCATGCTAATGGCTGATAAAAATTCAGCTTTGCCATCACACGAATAAATTATATTTTGAAATGTATTAAAATAGAAAACCAGTATTTTAAATTGTAATAATATTTCAAAATATTACTGTTTTTACTGTATCAAATAAATGCAGCGTTGGTGAGCATAAGGCACTTCTTTAGAAAACATGAAAAATCTTACTGATCTCAAACTGTAGTGTATGTAATTGAGATGGTTTAATAACAGTATTTCATTATGGTTATGCTTGAATTGATTACAATATAGATGACAGTTTATAAAACATATACAGTTACAGTAATTCTACCCAGCATGTATGTAGAATGTTACCTGAGAGTGAGAGAAAGAGAGCGTAGAGCCCCGAGAAGAGAGCCGAAGAAAAGAGACAAAGCAATTGTTACAATCCTCTTTTATTCCGTCCTTGACCATGGGACTAAAAACTAAATCTGAGATATTCAAACTGACCAGTCAGCAGATTGTAGCTTTCCCCACTGTACTAAAAGTGTGACAATCAGCACACTCCCAATATATACACATCTTGGCCTATAGCCTTGATCACTATCAGCACCTCTGTTGTGGAAGACAGGTTTGGGACAGGAAAGCAAAGTCTTTGTTGATTTTCAACCCTACATCATGGTTTAGCAGCTCCTCTACAGAGGTTTGCCTGAAAAGATTTGTGTGGATGTTCCTTGCACATTATCAGAGATGAAACACGTATAGCGCTTTGTGCTGTTACATTGACGTGCCCTTCAAAAAATGTCTTGCTCTGTTTTATGTCCGCTTTACTGAAAATGCCAAAACAAATAAACCATCCGTGGCTTCAAGGTCTTATCTGGATGCGTCCCTCGGGTTCACCTCGTAACTCTAGCGCTCTCTCTGACTGCTCACCGGGGCTCTGAGGTCAGGGAAGTAGATTTGAGCGTGACGGTCACACAGTAAACTGACCTGAGAACAGTGTGGCTCTAAAAGTCATTTACAGAAATGTGTTTGTCTCTGTTATATAAAGTGCGTCCTGATTTCTCTGCTTCCTCACAGTAACTTCTATAAATACACTCTGAAGTCAGGGGCAGCGTATTATAATGTTACACCGAGTGTGTGTATGTCAGTGTCCACGTTTATAGTCGCCACCATGCGTCTGGTTTCTATTACCGGCTGTAAACACGCCTCTGAAAGCCACGACTGAGCACAGAGCGCTATTTCCTGTTTTAGCCTCGGCCTTTGCATGTTATACTGTTCTCTAGTGTGTGAAATGTGAGCGGTTGTCATGGCGACAGCAAGCCCCGGCCAGGGGAGCGAAAGGAAGCAAGACGTCCGGAGATCTTACATTAAGTGCATGCCGCTGAAAAACTCACTAAGACGTCTTAAAGAGCCATTTAATTATTTATCCTCCTCGACTCAACACACCGGGCCATTTTACAGTGCAAAGCCAAAAATAAAAAACAGGAGAGAAGGTCTGTGCCTGACAGTTCTTCATTTTCTTGCATTGCATTGTGGACATCTGTAAAACGAGTTTTAAAGGGATAGTTCACCCAAAAATGGCATAATGTACTCTGACTCACACCTAAATGTTGTTTCGAATCTGTATGACATACTTTCTTCTGTTTAATACAAAAGATGAATGGTGACCCGGACCTGTCAAGCTCTAAAGGTGACAAAACGCAAGATTAAAGGAATTGTTCACTCAAAAATGAACATTTGCTGAACATTTACTCACACTCAGGCCATCCAAGATGTAGATCAGTTTGTTTCTTCATCAAAACAGATTTGGAGAAATTTTGCATTACATCACAGTGAATGGGTGCCGTCAGAATGAAAGTCTAAACAGCTGATAAAATCATCACAGTAATCCACAAGTGATCCATATGACTTTAGTCCATCAATTAATGTTTTGTAAAGAGAAAAGCTGTGTGTTTGTAATAAACAAATCCATCAGGGTGTTAACTTCAAATCACTGCTTCAGACTAAAATACCTCTATCCATGAGATTGCTTTCTACATTGGTAAGTGATGCAATGCTAAATTCCTTCAGATTTGTTCTCATCTACATCTTGGATGGCTTGAGGGTGAGTAAATGTTCAGCAAATTTTAATTTTTGGGTGAACTGTTCCTTTAAATTAGTCCATACACCTTGTGCACTTTAAAGTCTCATGATTTTTTAGAGGTGAAATTAGCCATAAATAAATTCTAAAATTATTTCTATCAGTTTTCAGATGAAGAGGAATTTCCGATTTTAAAATGTAAAATCAATTTGACATTTTTCTTGCCAGTCAATAGTTGTAGCTGTGACAGTTCAAAATCAAAACTCACTAATTAATTTAAATCAAATTAAAAAATTTAAATCAAATTAAAAAAATGAGATATTAATATTTTGCCAAAAATATGCCAAATAATATTTTGTTACATGTAACAAATTAAAATGTGCAATTTAAAAAATATATATATTTTAAGATTTTCATGTACTAACAATTTATATTTTTGTCTGTTCTTTACACATAAAATACAATGCACAACTCACATATCATCTTCTGTTATGGTGCTTTTTGTCATTTTTGGAGCTTGATAGCCGCTGATCACTCTTCACTTTTTCATTGTATGGAAAAAAGCAGCTTGAGTATCCTGCTAAACATCTCCTTTTGTCGTCTGTGGAAACAAGAGCATTGGAAGGGATTTGGAATGACACGTGAGTGAGTAAATATCGTTGTGAGTGGGTGCACTAGCCTTTTAAAGATGTGAGGGAGAGGATTGTCCAGCATGTGTGTATTTGTGTTTAGCAGGGCTAGCAGAGGGGGGAGGACAGAACAAGCGCGCTCTACTGTTTTAAGCTCTACTCATGCGTGCGGAGGCCATTAGAGGCTCATAAAACACACAGACGCTAGTGGCTTATCTGCTGGGTTGTGGAGGGCAGCATGGGGACAGGGTCATTATGAGAAGGGCGTGTTCCAGAGGGGGCGAGACTGACTGGTGTCCACACACGTCAAGTGTCTCCGTAGAGTTTGATCCCGTTCGGCTGGTGTGTGTTTGGCTCCGCCACACCGCCCACAATCATTGTTTGGGGATTTAAAGACAGACGGGGGGAGAAGGAGAACTGTTTGAGTGGACGCTGTTGTAGCAGCGGCTTTTCACGCTCCACTAGCATGTATCGACATGCACCAAAGCAAAGAGAGAAAACAACACAACTCCCTCCTGTGGGGTACCGCTGGGTAACTTAACACCCCACACTCAAAACAAAAACTGAGCTGATTTTGGAGTACTGATGGTTGGCTAATTTGCCCACCCAAGTGTGTATGTGTGTGTTTCGAATCTAGCTGTATTCTGTAAAAGAATTTGCTGAAACTGTTTCCTCCCTTTCATCCAAAAAAAAAAAATATATATATATATAGAGAGAGGGAGAGGCCTAAATTTAAAATTGATGGATTTGAATTGCATATTAAAATTCACATCATTTTAACAATATTTGACAGATCAGTCATACTTACTGTAATAAAAACATGAAAGCGCTTATTTAAATAATCATATAAAAAAAATACATTTATTTAAATTGCTTAGAATCAACATGAATCTGTTCATTGTAAAAAAAAAAAAAAACGTATTCAGTTAAAAATATGGCTAAAATATTGTTTAAATATGGCTAACTGTTATATTAGAAGTAATATTCAGTTAGTTAAAATATATGAGATTGAGGCAAATTGGATTTATTGATGATAAATACTGTATATAAACCTGGTTATAACACAGTTAGGTTATTAGTACTATTACAGAACCTGTTTCTTAACCGTTTCTTATCTGGTTTTTTACTTAGTTGTTTTGTTAAAACTGTAATATTGTGTGTGTATAAAAGTACAGCTGTATCATTTTTTGTTGTTTTAGGTACAATAATAATACAATATTATATTTTTTTAAAAATTTTGTTTTGTATTAAAACAATTTTTTAAGTCCTCAAAAATATATTTATACATCTAAAATATGTATAGAAGAACACAATTTTTTTTTTACTTTTTTATTGACTTCTACATTGCTGAACCATTATTGAAGTTTTTTTTTTTTATAATTTATGTTATAATATAAACCTCGAAACCAGGCAAATATAAATATTTATATTTTTCTGATTGCATTCTCACCTTGCATTGTATTGATAAAGAGGCATAAAGGCCAAAACAAAATAAATAATATTCCATAGTCTGTAAGATTAGCAACCGTAGGTAAGCATTTGTGTACATTAGCTTGTTGAAGGGTATATTTAGGCAAGGGGTGGAGTAGGACTACAGTGAAATGTATCTGACAGCTAGGTGGCCCCGTTACCAGTGACAGAGCAGGATTCATTTAGCAGCTAATGTGCCAACTGTAAGCCCTTAATCTCCGAGCACTCCCGAGGCCTACGCACCGCTGTGGGGCCTGAGGCAGGCACCTGAGGGAAATTACTGACTTCTTTCAGAATTAGAGCAATTTCTGCATATCAACACGGACCACGTGACGGCACCCACACATGTAAAAAAATACATAAGTACAGAGTTCGTGTTTATTCATCACTGTAACATCGAATGCCTCCGAGCTTAGTTTATAGCGGTACAGTAGAGTCGACGCCTTTGAGGCGACCCGCTCTAGATACAGAAGTCGCTTTAATCTTATGAAAATGAAGAGGCAGGACACCCAAAAACTGTAAGTTTTTCTGTTTTTAGCTCGCAGTAGTTTTTAAAAGCACTCTGATTTAAAAGCGTTCTGATGTGTGTGTGTGTACTATAGATTTTGCCCACTGAAACAAAAACAACACTAGCTTTAGGAGTCTGACTGGGTTTATAGCCCCCCTTCTCAAGTATTTCTGCCCCTCTCTGTCTTTTTCTCTCTCCTTCTCAGACTGTTTTCCTCCCTCAGCCTCTGATATCCAACGGCTATGATCTGTGTGCCAACACAGTGTATTTTGGGAAGGAATTTCGTGTTATTAACTGCACAATTAAACTTAGTTGTTGCTGCAAACAAGCAAATCCCCATCCCCATCATTATAAAAATGGTAATTGACCTTTCACAGGGGTTTTGTGATTCCCCCACAGATGGAGGGATGCTCCTCTACTATGGCTCAATGCTGAACTGGGACAGCTGCTCTTGTGGATTCAAATCTGATGATCTATGCAATCGATTCTACTATGTAGCCATCGCGACATGAAAAAGACTGTCAGATACTGTCAGACACTCTTAAAAATAAAGGTTCTTTATTGGCATTTATAGTTCCATGGAATTTATAGTTACATTGTACAGAAAGTTCTTTATAGTAGAAAAAGGTTCTTCTGATTTTGAAAATGTTTTTTTCACAATAAGAAAATCAGTTGTTTTAAGGCAAGACACTACAGGCAAAAACTTTATTTTTTCATGCACTGGTTTCACTTTTTGTGACGTTTCTTTTTCTTTTTGTGTCTGTAGATTTCAGGTATAATACACATCTTCAAAGGCTATTTTGTCAAAGTGAGTCAGAAATCTCCTCTTTAGTAGTATTTACACCAAACTTTACAGTTGTATTCCTATCTATATTCTGAAGGTTTTTACAGATAGTTTTGTTCATATACTGAATAATTTGCCTGCTTTTGTACATTTAATTCCTAAAAACATGGTGAAAATATTTTTTTTTTATGGATGTTCACAGTATTTTCTGATTCATGATAATTGGAGATATTAAAAATCCCTTCTGTAAAAACTTTTGACTCTAATATGTCAACAAAATGAAACAAGAATTTTGAACCTGCCTTTATCCAGTGTTCACACTTCTGTTCTAAAAATGTATGCAAATTAGTGCATATTTAATCAGAGAATGTCACATTTGCATATTTACACATGATATTTCTAAAAAAAAAAAAAATCAAAATTTCAATTCTTAATGTAATTAATCAACTAGTATGGTATGGTGAAAGTATGGTGATATCTATTAGTTAGATTTTTTGGTTACACTTTATTTTAAGGTGTCCTTGTTACGGTCTAATTATACTTTTAAGCACTGAATAATATTAATTAATTGCATGTATTTACTTATATGGTTAGGAGTTTGGCTCAGGGTTACTTGCATGTAATTACGCATAATGTACTGTTATTATAATAGTAAGTATATGTAATGTGTAAGGAAAACTTAAAATAAAGTGTTACTGTTTTTTTTTTTTCAAACCTTTATTTTTAAAGGCATTTACAAAATTGAAAATTCTGTTCACAAAATTCTGGTTCTCATTGACTTCCATTGTATGGAAGCTATTTAAAAAGTACTATGGAAGTCAATGGCTACCCGCAACTGTTTTATTACCAGCATTCTTCAGAATATCTCATTTTGTGTTTAACAGAAGAAAGAAATGCATAGAGCTTTTTAACAGAGTGTGGGTGACTAAATGATGACAGAATTTCCATTTTTGTGTAGACTATCCCTTTAAGAGTGAAGCGAGACCCAGCATAGTGAAATGACTTGACTTATTTTGTTTTCCAACTTGCATACCTCAAGTTGACCTCAACTACAGGTTTATTTGTAAAAACGCAGGTTGTGTTTGAAGATGCGCCACTGAAAAATGTTTAACCCTGGGGCCCTGACGTGGTGCGAGGTGTTAAGTTTGCGCGCCTGACAACGTGTGCTAAAATCTCATCAGAGCCTAGCACTTAAATGAACGCTGGGTCTCCACCCTGTGAATAATAGATATTCTTCAAGCACTTCAACATGTTCATTTGTCTGAAGAATCAAAGGAGAGCTCACACGCCGAGCCTTCAAAACATGCGCTGGCATCCCGCCCGCCTCAGTTTTACGCAGCCGGCGCAGACTTAAAAAGAGCGTTCGTTTGCTCGCATCTGCTTTCTGTCAACGGGAGCGTTGCGTAACGTCGAGACCCCATGCGCTGTTTATCTTTTCGGCCTGACCTTGCTTCTGGTCACCGGGGTGAGAGACGGGATCTGAGCGAAATGTGAACACTCGGATATCGGTCTGGGTTGCCATGGCAGCCTGGTAAATAGTTGTGAAGCAGCGAGCGGAAGATTAGTCCCTAAGGAGGTCCCTTGTCACTGTGTGACCTACAAAGGGCCCTTCGATCTCTGCCAGCGTACTGACAGCAACTCCTCCTGAAATGATATCCTTAAACGGTATTTTGTTTGGATTCGGTTCTGTGCCGTTGAAGTCGCTGTGGCTGTACGAACAAAAAGGCATCTGCTACTGAACTCGGTTTCTGTCTCTCAAGGCTTTATGCGTGTGATGTATGTGCTAGCCATCTCGCGAGTGTGTACTGGGGCTTTTATTTGGCCGTGAAAGGCAGAAGAACTTCTCATAGCAACCCAAGAATCTATCAGCACAGCCGAGTGCTCTCTGTAGCGTGTAGGAGAATTGTTTAAGACGCCGGCATCGCTTTGCACCGTTATTCCTGCCTCAATGCCTCAAGATAGCAGTGTATCACTTGACTGCTCCTTCCTTTTAATTCCGGCTAATGCTGACATTTATAATGCGGCAAATATTCGAGCTGAAAACCGATCCCCTCAAATCCAATATACTTCCTATAGTTCGTCTGGGAAATGAATTAAGCTAAATGCATGGGCTTTATTGCACAATAGCAGGTGCCAAGTTTACAGTACGGGGAATATGTCATCTGCATTTCTCATCGCCTTTCCTCTTCCTTTCAGTGTCTGTCTGTGTGTTTATCTGTCTTTATCTCTTTTCTCACTGTGTCTCTCTCATTATACCCCGGAGGAGTGATTCCAGCAGATGCAGTATTAGATTAAATGAGCAGGCATGTAAATGCTTGTTTCTCGGATGCATTTCTACAAAGCTGTAGTCACCATTAAGTCTTGCTGGTGTTAATCTGGATTCTTTTTTACTCGTTGAATTGGATATTTATGGCACAGACATTCCTAGAGCTGATTTTAAATCAGGCGATATATGTTTGGCTCAGTTTTTAGTCTTGGAATAAGAGATTTCCATATGGCTCCCAAATGAGTTCAGCACCAGAACAAAAGAAAATGCAGAAAGGAATTAGTGCTTTTTTTTTTCTTTTTTTTTTTTATTTGGCTCCAGATTGCCTGTGTTTTTTGGTAATTTTTCGTGGCTGCTTAACCATAATACAGTGCGCCTTTTTTTTTTTTTCAATTTAATAATAATAATAATAATAATAAGACATTTAGACATTTTAAATAATTTGACTATTATTTATTTATTAAATTATATTAAATTGAAAAATTGACCTTTCAGTATGGAGAGGTCTATGGAACTTCTATGGTGTGTGTTTTTTTTTTTCTTCTTCTTCTTTTTTTTTTTGGTTTCATTATAAAAGAGCAGAGTGATCATAGTGATCAAAATATTTCCTTTTGTGTTCCACAGATGATAGAAAGTCATGTTTGGAGGGTGAGGGTGAATAAATGATCACAGAATTTTTATTTTTGGGAACATGGTAATGTATCTGAGAAGACGACATCATAGCTTTTACTTAAAAGTTCACCCAAAAAATTAGAATTTTGTCAGCATTTACGCACCCTCATGTGGTTCCAAACCTGTATAAGTTTCTTTCTTATGTTGAAAACAAAAGAAGATATTTTGAAGAACCAAACAGTTGTTGGTCCCCATTGACTTCCATAGTAGGAAAGGAAATACTACGGAAGTGAATGGAGACCATCAACTGTTTGATAACCAGCATTCTTCAAAATATCTTCTTTTATGTTCAGCATAACAAAGAAACTCATACAGATTTGGAACGACGTGAGGGTGAGTAAATGCTGACAAAATTTTAATTTTGGGGTGAACTCTTCCTTTGCAAGACAATTGACTTTTTTATTGAAAATCATCTCAGATTATCATGCTGGATCGATACTAATACACAAATAAACAATGTTCTTTCTGGATTGGTCTTTATTGTGTAGCTGGTACATTTTATAGCCATAAAGCTGAGGATTTTCTCACTATATCAAACTCAGATACAAGTCAAGCTTTTAGTCGGTCATTCTATATGGCCTCTGACCTTGCTTACTTGAACCTGTTCATACAGAAGTGTGCCAGCTGAATACAAAAGCTCCTTCAGTACACCTCCTCCTCCACTGGTGTTTATACAGAAAGAAGACCAGTGGCCATAGAGCCCATGTGCGGAGGCTGATTCTTGAGAGGATGTGGAGTCCCTGCTGTTTGGCTTTTGTGAGTAAAGAAGCGCTCGCTCTACAGAAGCAGTGGTGCATGTCATAGGCCCGAATGTACGAATCACGCAGCCCCCAGCTGTATTGTGAGAAAACAATGGCCAAAAGCACTCTCGCCCTGAAACTCTTTGTATAAGCAGCGTTTTTAAGGTACTTCTTACTGAATGTGTAGTTTGCCCAAGGAGGAGTCCTGTCAGGACGGCTCATCTACAGATTGACTGCTGTGAAATTTCATGTGAAGGAGTTGTAAATCATGTATTAAAGGGATAGTTCATGCAAAAATGAAGATTCAGGCTTCATTTACTCAAGCTTTTGTTGCAAAAAAGCATTGAGTGATGAATGGCTTTAAGGGAGCATTATTGTGTAGAATGAACTTTAATGGGTTTTTCTTTATGTACTTTGATAAGGTTATATGGAAGTGCGTGGAAAGAGTGGACTAAATGTTCTCTTACTATAGATGCCTGCTTTGTTGATGCTCTGTGAATGAGTCCCCCTGGTGGGCAAATATGGCAAAGACTGGTGCTGAAGACTGCTGAGTACTTTTGTTATACGTTTGCAAGCATGTTTCAGAACAAGAACTATTTCCAACCAAACATTAATTTAATTTAATTTAATTTAATTTTTAATATATTTTTTTATTTTATTTTATTTTTAGATATGTAGTTTTTTTATAACTTTTTTTTACAACAACTTCAAAAACAACAACAGACGTTTCTTGACAAAAACAGGCTAGGAATTATGCAGATATAATTTTTTTGCTTGATTGATTGGTTTGTACTAATTCCTCTTTTTTTGACATTTTTCAATTTTGTCAACATCTATATATTATCATGATCAAAAAGCTTAATTTGCAGCAGTTTTATATTAGTGACAATGAGAAACTATTAGTTTTTATTAATATTTTGAATAGTTTTTATTTTATATTAATTTTAGTTAACATTTTAGCAATTTTGTTGTCTGTTTTGGTCATTTTCATTATTATTTCTTTTTTTCTTTTTGTCTGTATAGATTTTATTAGATTTATTTCAGTTAGACAAAATGAAAATTCTAAAAATAAGTTTTTACAAATATTTTATCTGAGTTAAACTTTATTTTATTTCAAGTAACAAAATATTTTATATGGATTTAGTTAACTGTAATAGCCCTGATTTAGAGTAAAAATGTAGAATACATCAAAGATTTAAGTTTGCAAGGCATAAAAATGGATGTACAAGACTGATGAATGAGATTTTCGGTGGGAACAAACATTATGCTGATACCCAACTCAACTGTCCCCTGTTAGAATACAGTTGTTATAGAGAGAATTAGAGAGAAACTGACTTTTCAATACAGTATTGTGCATTAGGGCCGCCGTTTCCAGGGCCATCTGCCACCGACATTAATACGCTTGAGAGGAAGGCCGAGAGAGAGAGCAAATGAACAGTCTGATAGCATTTGTGCACTGACTGCCTCAGCAGTGGCCCTGTGAGAGCGCCAGGACACCTTCCCATGGGCATCACGCCGGCGAATCACTGCTGATGTTTAGCTCACGTGCGTGCCCAGCTTCCTGGAAGTCACCGTCCACAGTACTTTATTTATTACCTGCTGTTAAATGCAGCATTATCCGCACATAATGCCACATAGAAAATCTCGGTCAATGGCGCATTCATTGCCATCGCGGATCTGGATTTCTTTTCTATTGAGCCAGCAAACACTTTTTCGCCTTTGTTTAACAGCTCTCATCCACATAAAAGAGGGAACATCCCCAGGCACAAAAGCCACACTGGCTTCCTTCCTGATGTGGCTGCACTGTGAATGCACTTTGCTTTTGTGTCCTGCTGTTGTTTCTGATGCCTGGATGGATGGCTCGACATGAACTGCCTACAATGGGGCGAGATCATTAGCCATTCAGTTTGCTAGCCCATCCACGCTAATTGGTGGAGAGCCGCACAACTCTGTCAATTCTCGTTGCGCACTCGGTTAGCAGGGACGGCCTCTGTCATAGGGCATCGCTTCACCTTGTTATGGCAGCGTGTTCCCTCAGGGTGGAGAGGCGGGTGAAGAGGGTACCCAGCCAGCCCAGATGTTCCTTTCGGCTTTGCAGCCAGCCGCATCTTGCTGTCACCTAGTTGAGTTCCACGACTATGGCATACATAGGGGGACCGGTTGCCTAGGCAACAATGCTCCCGCCTAATGGCCAGATCAGTGTGCTGGATTCTGAATGGATGGTTATTTTGTCCTTTTTTTGCGTTCACCATCTGCTACCAGTCCAGGTTCGTTTTCCAGATGGAGCTATATGTTGCCCCATACTTGGACTGAGAGAAGGGCAGCAGCCATTAGGTCTGTTTGACTGTGGTGCCAAAATTGTGGTTAACCCTGGTTAACCCTCATTAAAGGAGGATGCTGCACTGATGCACATAACAGGGATGCATGAAAGTTTTTTGGATGCAGAGTGTGACCTCCATGAAAAAGGCCTATGTAATAAAGAATAATACATATTTATTACATTTTGTAATAAATATTTGTTAAAGTGTGTGTGTGTGTGTGCGCGCGTGTGTGTGTGTGTTTGAAATTGTGTAATCGTATTCTTTTCTTGACATACTTCTCATATTTTAATGGTTTAATCTGACTTGTCAATTTTTTTCTTTTTTTAAGAAGGTCACCTGTTACATGTAGCATTATCAGCATTTTATTGAACAACGCAAGCAATCAAATAACAGACTACTTCCTTGTAAAATCAAGTGACTGATTTACTAGACCTAGCAAAAAAATAAAAAATAAATAAAAAAATCTGAATTCAAAGGGTTAGTTCACCCAAAAATGAACTATGTCGTTACAAACGCGTAACACCTATATTCATCTTTGGAACACAAATTAAGATATTTTTTGATGAAATCCAAGAGCTTTCTGACCCTCCATACACTCTTAAAAATAAAGGTGCTTAAAAGGTTCTTCACAGCGATGCCATCGAAGAACCATTTTTGGTTCCACAAATCTGAATTATAATCTGAAGAACCTTATTTCACCACAAAGAACATTTTGTTAAACAAAAAGGTTCTTCAGATGTTAAAGGTTCTTTATGGAACCATTTAGACAAAACAGGTTCTTCTATGGCATCATGAAGCACCTTTAATTTTAAGAGTGTAGACAGCAACAGAACTAACACGTTCAAGGCCCAGAAAGGTTGTAAGGACATTAATAAAATAGTCCTTGTGACATCAGTGGTTCAACCGAAATGAATGAAGTGAGAATACTTTTTGTGCGCAAAGAAAACAAAAATAATGACTTTATTCAACAATTTCTTCGCTTCCGTGTCAGTCTTCGATGCGTGTTCACAAGAGTACCATGACTCATGAAATCTCTCAGATTTCATCAAGAATATTTTAATTTGTGTTCTGAAGATGAAGGTCTTATGGATTTCAATGCTTAAACATGGTGTGGTGCTTTTGAATGGATTTTGAATGTCTGCTATTATACATGATGAATGGAGGATTGTTTACATTGTAAATTTTTGCTCCCATATGCTTTCAGGTAGTGTTTGCATTAATATACATTATCTGTGTTCTCTCCACAGTCCCTCAGGGAGTGATCCAGAATGGAGCTCGAATGATGAGCCAGGGCCTCTTCCCAGGAATCCGACCCCTTCCCATCAACCCCATTGTCAGCAGGGCAGCCGCTGTCAGGTCAGTCCTGTCCCTCAGGTCACTTTCAGCCCATTTCCCGACTCATTACATGATTGACAGGTTTATCAGCCAATCGGAATCATGCTTATACTGCAGTGCTTTGGCTCATATCTGATCTCTCCCTTTGACTCTCTGAAGTCTGGCTGCACTATTCCTCACATTTCATTAGATCAGAGCAGCCAGGTCATTGCAGACATCAGTGCAAAGTCTTATCCGGGCTAAGGCCCCACTCTTGCATGCACGATGTGACATGAATAATTGATCACAAACACTAAGTTTTTTTAATGGCATGACCAAACACACAGACTGTCTTGCCGTGAAACATTCATAAGCTGGGCCTCAGAAACAGGCCGCCCCTCAGGTACTGCATGCTAGTGTCAATACACTGTAAAATCTACACAAAATGTCCCCTCAGCTGAAGATAAATGTGCTCAGTGTCTGGCCCGGTCACAGAATCAAGCATTCTAAGCTCTGCTGCAGCTCAATGCAAGATGTGTTGTGTACTAAAAGGATAGAATTAGAACATAGTGCTCGGAAAGGTGGAAAAACAAAAGATTCACCAGTTAAAAGAGAGGGGTGTGCAATGTGTGTCAACGCCACTTTTTACCCCATTGTGACTTTCGTCTGTATTTTAAAAATGTCTGTGTCCAAAATGTCTGAGTCCAAGTCAAAGTTGCCCAACTCTAGTGTTCAATGGATTGTTTAACATGATACCAATAGGTCAGCTAATGAAACGTCTTTCTGTTTTTTTTTTTTAAATCAAAATTCAAAACCGCCATAAAACAGTTTTAAAAGTTGTGAAAAGACTTCTTTAGAATCATTTAATCATCATAAATGAAAGGGAATAAAACATCGTTTTTGCATATATGTAATGAGAGTTGCATAAATAAAATATTTAGGATTTGTAGAACTTTTTTTGGCTCTGAACATCATTTTAATGACAATTAAGCACATTCTCCCCTACTTTCCTTTCCTCATTATGGTGGTCCATTTACTTTAAAAATTCTGAAGCATGTATTATATATATATATATATATATATATAAAATATCAAATTTAAAATATATAAAATAAATAACATTTATTGCAACACACCAATGAAAATGACTTATGAAGAAGATAATGTCCCGATGATGCTAAAATAAATTTTCTTATTTATTCCTTTTGAATTTGTAGTGAAATATGACTCAGACATGTTTGTTTCCTCTAAGATTTATTTTGTTAGCATAAAACAAAAGCCTAGACCTGATAAATATCTCTGATTACCTCTGTTATGAAAAGAGCATTCAGGAACAGTTCTCCTCTGTCCATCTGCTCACACACAGGGTCTGCTCAGGCTCTCGGTTGCTGTATGATGCACATATTGTGCAGTGACAGGCTGCATACAGTCCAAAGAGTAAAACAGTATTTTTGCCTCTTAAAAATGAGTGACACTGCATTTAGGCATTAATTATTGAAGCAGTTTCTTTAGCCTGCTGTGCTGTGGCTATAATTTATGAGTCATAAATGCACATATGAGACAGGAAGTGGAAAAGCTCTTAGGATTATTTTTCGAACCACAGAGGGAGTTTTAACATTTCTGCAAAGCGCGGCAGGATGTTCTTTGTCACTCAGAGCTGCTGCTGTATAAACTGTGACCAGAAGCACAAAACAAGCATCACTTAAAAGACACTTCATTACTGTTTCTGAGGGTAAGAGGTATAAATAGAGCTCAACTGTCTTTATTTGCCATGTTTCATCATATTATTTTAGCCAAAAGAGGAGAGTTTTGTAATCCACCAATTAATTTGCTTTTTAATGATGTTGTTGGCCAACTGAAGAGGTGCTTCAAAGCTCAAGTGTGTTTCAGAGACAAATGTTTAATTGTTTTTAACATTTAAGGATCAGGCGCTTGAAGGCTGCAGTGCTTACCAGTACATAAAACAAATTTAAGAAAAAAGAGGTGGTTTTAAAAAATTATGCTGAGATTCAGCTTTGCATCACAGGAATAAATTACATTTTCATACATATATTCAAATAGAAAGCAATTATGTTAAATTGCAATAATATTTCTCAATATTACTGTTTTACTGTATTTTTGATCAAATAAATGAAACATTGGTGAGACTTTTTCACAATCAATTTGAATGGTAGTGTATGTACAGGTGCATCTCAATAAATTAGAATGTCGTGGAAAAGTTCATTTATTTCAGTAATTCAACTCAAATTGTGAAACTCGTGTATTAAATCAATTCAATGCACACAGACTGAAGTAGTTTAAGTCTTTGGTTCTTTTAGTTGTGATGATTTTGGCTCACATTTAACAAAAACCCACCAATTCACTATCTCAACAAATTAGAATATGGTGACATGCCAATCAGCTAATTGACTCAAAACACCTGCAAAGGTTTCCTGAGCCTTCAAAATGGTCTCTCAGTTTGGTTCACTAGGCTACACAATCATGAGGAAGACTGCTGAGCTGACAGTTGTCCAGAAGACAATCATTGACACCCTTCACAAGGAGGGTAAGCCACAAACATTCATTGCCAAAGAAGCTGGCTGTTCACAGAGTGCTGTATCCAAGCATGTTAACAGAAAGTTGAGTGGAAGGAAAAAGTGTGGAAGAAAAAGATGCACAACCAACCGAGAGAACCGCAGCCTTATGAGGATTGTCAAGCAAAATCGATTCAAGAATTTGGGTGAACTTCACAAGGAATGGACTGAGGCTGGGGTCAAGGCATCAAGAGCCACCACACACAGATGTGTCAAGGAATTTGGCTACAGTTGTCGTATTCCTCTTGTTAAGCCACTCCTGAACCACAGACAACATCAGAGGCGTCTTACCTGGGCTAAGGAGAAGAAGAACTGGACTGTTGCCCAGTGGTCCAAAGTCCTCTTTTCAGATGAGAGCAAGTTTTGTATTTCATTTGGAAACCAAGGTCCTAGAGTCTGGAGGAAGGGTGGAGAAGCTCATAGCCCAAGGTGCTTGAAGTCCAGTCTTAAGTTTCCACAGTCTGTGATGATTTGGGGTGCAATGTCATCTGCTGGTGTCGGTCCATTGTGTTCTTTGAAAACCAAAGTCACTGCACCCGTTTACCAAGAAATTTTGGAGCACTTCATGCTTCCTTCTGCTGACCAGCTTTTAAAAAGATGCTGATTTCTTTTTCCAGCAGGATTTGGCACCTGCCCACACTGCCAAAAGCACCAAAAGTTGGTTAAATGACCATGGTGTTGTTGTGCTTGACTGGCCAGCAAACTCACCAGACCTGAACCCCATAGAGAATCTATGGGGTATTGTCAAGAGGAAAATGAGAAACAAGAGACCAAAAAATGCAGATGAGCTGAAGGCCACTGTCAAAGAAACCTGGGCTTCCATACCACCTCAGCAGTGCCACAAACTGATCACCTCCATACCACGCCGAATTGAGGCAGTAATTAAAGCAAAAGGAGCCCCTACCAAGTATTGAGTACATATACAGTAAATGAACATACTTTCCAGAAGGCCAACAATTCACTAAAATTTTTTTTTTATTATTGGTCATGAAGTATTCTAATTTGTTGAGATAGTGAATTGGTGGGTTTTTGATAAATGTGAGCCAAAATCATCACAATTAAAAGAACCAAAGACTTAAACTACTTCAGTCTGTGTGCATTGAATTTATTTAATACACGAGTTTCATAATTTGAGTTTAATTACTGAAATAAATGAACTTTTCCACGACATTCTAATTTATTGAGATGCACCTGTATATATGATTGTTAATTTTTTTCTTTTGATTTTAGGTGAAATATTACCTAGGTATATTCTTGACAGGTTTTGTGTTTTAGATTTTCTCACTTTATATAATAATAAATGGGATGAATTTATTCATGTGTTCCAGAGGTTGTTGTCATCTGTGCAAAAAAACTGCGAAACATCAGTACAGAGTGTCCATGTTACACATATTATTATAATTAATTGCTATAGTAGTATAATTACAAGTAGCTCCACAAAATAATTACACAGTAAGCGCATGTAGTTCATTTGTTTTACTAAGCACTTACACAGTAGAACAGGAACAGCATGTGTGCGCTTGCACTAATGCATCTCTCGTCTGTGTTAACAGGTCAGTACTCGGATACAGAATAACCAGTGACGGCGAGCCAACCCGTAACTCTCCACTGGTCAACAGTGACCCCAAGGATGACCACACCTACAGTTTTGCCAAATCTTCCAGCTCGGATGTCGAAGAAGAGGCCCACTGCGATGGAAGCGAAGTGAGCTTCCACGCCAACGAGGCCGGCAGCGATGCCGAGGAGGACGACAAGAGCAAAATCAAGAAGGAGCCCAAGGAGTGGTCCGTGGATGCCCTCGCTCTGGCCCAGCTCAAGAAACGGCAACATTTGACAAAAGTCAAACAGAGAGTGGCCAGTGACACTCTTCCTCTAAAAAAGAGGCGCACAGAGAAGCCTCCGGAAAGTGACGACGAGGAGATGAAGGAGGCGGCCGGGTCCCTGCTTCATTTGGCAGGAGTCAGGGCCTGTTTGAACAATATCACCAACCGGACGGCAAAGGGGCAGAAAGAGCAAAAATAATGAACTGACTGTATTATAAAGAGAAAAAAAAACATCACTTTGAATAGAATTTACTATTTTTTTCCAGGACATCAGGTGAATTCTACTGATTTGTGGCAATATCAACAATCACTTTGTTTTCCTATCTTTATAGGTAACATTTTACTGAGGGTTCTTTTTTTTAGTTCACTTTTAGTTCATTTTATTGTGATTTCTTTTTTTAATCTACGGAGATTGAAGCCATAGCCTTCCCTTTTTAAGATATTCAGTAAAGAATTTCATTCGACTGAGAGAAAAAAGTGATAGTAAAAATTGCCCTGCCACATTGTCATAGTTAAAGAGACAGTTCACCCCAAAATGAAAATTCTGTCATCATTTACTCGCCTCATTTCATTTCAAATCCATAAGACTTTCGTTCATCTTTGGAACACAGTTTTTTTACACAAATGAAATTCAATCAAATCTGAAAGATTTCTGTCCCTCCACTGAAAGCCTATTCAACCAAAACTCTGACACTTTAAAATGTTCATAAAAAAAAGCCACATAAACTAAGCTATTCAATCCAAGTCTTCTAAACAGATGAACAGATTTAATTTGGGCTTTTATTCACATATAAACATTAAGCGAACAATGTTTATAACATTCAAATGTGCTCATAGAAGCTCAAGCATGCTTGCTTGACACGCAAGAACCAATGAGGTTCTTAATTGTGTTTCTTCAGAAGACTTGGATTAAACCACTTGATTTTTTTTTCTTTCTTTATTAACATTTTGAAACATGATAGTTTTGGCTGAAAAGACTTTCAATGGGACAGAAGTCACTCATATTTCATTAAAAATATCTTCATTTGTGTTCCAAATATGAGTCTTTGGGTTTGGAACGACATAAGGGTGAACAAATGATGACAGAATTGTAATTTTGGGGAGAACCAATCCTTTAAAAACATGACAACAAATTGTGTCCTGCAGCACGTTCTGCAGTCAGAATAGTTCTCGAGTTAGTGATAATTATGGGTTATAGTAATCTCTGCTGTAATATAAGATGTTTTAGAAGCACAGGGCAGTGCCAAAGACAATCCTCAAGCAGTTTCTGTGATGTCACTTCCCCTTGATGCTCTGGCTGTTAAAGCATCGTGTGGAAAACACTCATGTCTGTAGTTGTCGTTTGGCTCGTATGAATCATAGTTCACCAGGATGAGAGTAAAGCCATAAGCTTTTGTCAAAGTGTTTTTGGAGTCAAAAGTGATACATTTACCAATAAGTCTCTTAAAACTGCCCTTGTTTTTTTCCCTAAGCAATCAAATTGAGTGATATTTTCCATCTAAAATGATAGTGGATGGTGATACTCTTTCTTCGGCACAATGAAAATGAAAACTCGGAGCTAAAGCTACAATACCTGCCAATTGTATTTTAATAGCAGAAAATAATGACTGTGGAGTTGTTTTGTGTTTGTTCATTTGTTTACGTTTTTTTTTTCAAATTTTTTATTTGAAACCCTCGTGATGTAATAAGCAATTTCATCCAGTCAGGATAAACACTGTATAAAAGTAACACTAGACCATTTTCCTTTCTTAATTTAAGCAATGTAGCCAGCAGGATTTTCCAAATCGTGTTGCATGGGTTCTGTAAAGAAAAAGACCGTTTTTTTTAAAAATCAAAGTTCATGTAAGGTAAATAATGTATTTAGCATGGAGCATGAATTATTTTCATATAAATATAGATCCTAGAGAACTAAGGCACCGCCTCTAATTTCTATGCCAATAGGCCTAGTCTCTTTCGTTGTTTTTGTCGGATTTAATTTCCATTTTTCGTCCTCATCACCTTTGTGTTGAAGCAGGCATCTTAACAATTACCTTCTTCAGGGACAAACACTGACTGTTGGGAAACTCTCTCTGCAATACGAGGACTCGGGCCTGGGCCGTCTCGGTTCCCGAATACCCACGAATACCCGCTACGTCAATGTCCGTGTCGTCAAGGAGAAGTTCGTAGTGAGTGTCAGTCCCCTTCTGGCTTCGTGCCTGCTTTACTTCCATATGTAATCCGGATGTGCGTATCTGTGATTTATTCAGGGTCTTCCATTTTGTTCCACGAGACTTTGGATCTGCAGTTTTTTTGTTCATTTTATTCCTGTATTTACATGTAGCACTGTTCAGGAGTCATCAGTATTGATTCAGTTGTTCTCGGTACAGGCAGTCAGACGGTTATTTACGCCTCCACGCATATATATTTAAGCACTTATAGACAATAAAAACCAGTGATACCAGAGCTCAGTGCAAACGCTAGTGTATATACTTTCACGACCTCACCGAATTGCACTTTCATTGTTTTAACGTAAAGAACTTAAGGATTCAGTGCCAAAGCCTGTAATGACTCGATACACTGCAAAACGGACGATGCATACTTGATATGTCAGTCACAAACATGTCAATAAATTGTAGCATTTCTGTCAAGTACTCGTGTATAAGATATTCTCCGTCATATCTGTTAGTATCACACTGCATTGCTGTGTTTCATGAATCCACACTGCCTTCCCTGTTCCATCTGACGATGATGATAATGGTTCGACCCGATGTTTTGTAGCGTGTTAAATGTTATATCTGACCCACGAGTGTTAATGTGATGTCTCCAGTTGGCATGCCTTTCCCTAACCAAGCTAGACATTTCTTGACGCAAAATAACCCTGATTATAACCTTGTCTGCTGGTCTTTATAAACATCTGTCATATCACATTTCCGTTCAATATGCTTCAAACTGGGAAACCGGTAGCAGAGAGAGCTATGAGTCCTTTATACACGGCCTTCCTTCAAAGACAACACTCACTACAGAACTTTTCCTTTCTAGTTCTTTCAGAGGAACCTGAAACATGTTAAAAAGCATCAAGAAGAGCCAGCCAAAAAAATGTTAATAGGAGGCGAAGTGTTTCTTTTTCTTCCCATTGTGTTTTTTGTTTTTGTTGAAAGGTTCCTGTTAACTACCATTCTGTTATGTGTTTGAGTTGTTTAAGATGAAAGTAATGGAGTCCATTTGGTTTGTGATGAAATATTCGGTCTGATGGCATGTGCACCCTGCTAATATGTCAATATAGAGGCGTAATTGCACTCTGTATTTCCTTTGACTTGTAATCATATTGCCAAAGACAACAATTTTATTGATTAATGTAAATACCACTTTGTCCATTGCTACGACAAATTCAATTTGTTTTTGTTTCATTTTATTTTTTTTCTCCAACCCTACCATCAAGTTTCTGTGATGTATTGTCTTCCAGTTGCAATAAAAAAAAAAAAAAAAAAAAAAAAAAAGTTGCAAAGGTGATGCTGGACTAGCATGATGGTTTTGTGCAGCTCTAAATCCATTGTTGATATTATTGCTAAAAAGAATAATATAATACTCAACATATTTAACAGGAAGGGAAATTGGAAAAAATAGCCTAAACCAGAGTTAACGACGTTGTGTATTGGATTCAGATGATTATTTTTTCAGTTTACCAACTTATGACATTTCTAAATATTGTTGCTTCACCATAAGTATGCAACAAGGACTAAATCAAAAACATATAAATGTAATTAATATTGTAGGAATAAACTACATAACCATTCAAAGGTTTAGAATCAGTAAGATATTTTAATGTTTTTAAAAGTTTCTCATGCTCACCAAGGCTGAATTTTTTGACCAAAAATACAGTAAAAATAGTAGTATTGTGAAATATTATTACCATTTAAAATAACTGTTTTCTATTTTAATGTAATTTAGAATGTAATTCTTTCTTGTGAAGGCAATGCTGAATTTCCAGCAGACTTCAGTGTTACATGATCAGTGATTCACATAAATCATTCTAATCTGATCTGGTGCTTAAGAAACATTTATTATTATTATTGATGAGAACAGCTGAACATTTCTTCCTAGTATTGATAAAAAAAACAGTTGTGCATGCTTTTTTTTAAATTTTTTTTTTATATATATTAAATCTTGATGACCTTAAATCTCACTGTAGGAAAATGTAATTAAAACAACGGGGGGAAACCCCTCTCAATAACTTTTGTAAGCCTTTACAAACCCTAAATTCTCTTTAATATGTCCTGTTTGTCTCTATGTCTGCTGATGTCATGTTATTGTACTGATCCACTACAGAATGTCACATGACTGAACACAAGCACTGACAGTATCTGGAACATCACACAATTTCTATATTGATCCTGATTGTTGTTTCCTTCTCAGCAACCCACCTCCCAACTACACACACTGCACATTTACAGACGAAAGACTTGAATGAACAAATAATATGATTACAAAGCATAAGCTATTGGTTTTGCTTACAGTTACATTCTTAAAGACACAGTGCAACTATTTTAATTTTCAATTCAGTCCGTATGCAAAACTGACCATATTTTATGATCTTCATAAATGCAAAAAACATTAAACATGAGTGTTGAAAGTGTTTGATGATATCTGCTATCCCTATCAGGGTGAACTTTGTTTACACCATTTATAAGCCCTGCTGGAGTCTGAGGGGTCCGTGTACCTTCGAATAATTCGTTTTTTGATTTAATATTGAAATCTGAAAAATGAAAAAACGGCACATTTTTCGTTTTTCATTTGTTCAAACAAAACGAAAACTCGAGAATTCGGCTTCATTTTTCGTTTTTAGGTTCAGGGATAGAAACGAATAAACTACTTGAATATTCGATCTCTACATGTGGGCGGGAGTGAAACGCCCCTCTCCGCTGATTGGTCAACCAAACATTACATCATATCAATAGTCCTAAAAAACATAATAAGAGTCCTCCGCTTCTTTGGATTCTTAACGTGTTTATTTCTACTTCATTTAATCTCTTTCTCTTCATCAAACAGCCAGATTAACGAATGACTTGACACAAACCGTTACCGAGGCAGCGCCTTTACAGAGCTTTCTTTTGTGTAGGCATAAATTCTGCAACCTACCCGTGAAATATTAGTTTATCTCATAAATATCAATTTACTTTGCACCTGCACTCACAACTACCTACTAGCCTACATCTTTGGCACATAGCCTGAGTTATTATAGCTAACCAGCGATTAAAATCTGTGGCAAAGATGCGCAACGCACTGCAGCGCGGGAGATTGTGTTGTAGTGAAGCGCAGACCACTATTAATTTATGTGAACATATGTAGTTTTAGGCAATAAGCTGAGTTTATTTTATTAATATTGAGTATTGGCCAGATAACTGATGGCATACAAAATTGTTATTTTCTCTGCCAACTAAACTCAGAAAAGTTGTGCGACTGACTCACAGTAGGCGTATGGAGTGGTGTGGGCTATCATTCCTAAATGAATCAGTCTTTGAAAGACCCGTTATTATAGACAATAATTCAATGACCAATTATTATAGACAGCCACTTGATTTTATTCCTAAATGAATGAATGAAGCAGTTTGAACGAATAGATTGAATAAAAGGCTCCTTTATTAACACAATGAAACACCGCCAACTAGTGGCGATATTACTTTCATAATTCAAGTATAATTAATTTTGTTCATATTTCTGTATTAAAAATGTATAAAACATTAATCTCATTTCATTTTACATTTGTAATTGCTATGTAAATGCACATACAGCCGTCTCATCAGCATTGAACTTTAAATACATCTAAAAGCATCTTCAGACACAGGTTCTACAGGTGCATCTCAATAAATTAAAATGTCGTGGACATTCTAATTTATCACATTTTTGTTAAATGTGTGTCAAAATCATCACAATTAAAAGAACCAAAGACTTAAACTACTTGAGTCTGTGTGCACTGAATTTATTTAATACACGAGTTTCACAATTTGAGTTGAATTACTGAAATAAATGAACTTTTCCACAACATTCTAATTTGAGATGCACCTGTATATAACCCTACCCCGCATCACTCGAAACTTTCTGCATTTTTACATTTTCAATCATTCTGTATGATTTATAAGCTTGTTTCATCGTGGGGACCTAAAAAATATTCCCATAAGGTTAGAATTTACTGGTATTAAACTTGTGGGGACATTTGGTCCCCATAATGTAGGTAATAGCAGTACACAAACACACAGCCTCTGTATGCATTTTATTTTCTATGATTGAACTGTTACTGTATACAGTACATAACCTATAAAGAGTGTCTCAACTGTACCCACTTTATCACCTTGTATATTTCTTAAAATGCTATCCTTTTAACATTCATGTTAGAAAATATGTCCATTAATAATAACAGTTGAAATATCACAAATATCATTTTTTTTAACAGAATTTGTGTAGCATATGTGTAAATGTGACTTTTATCCTATTATCATAACACTGTACAACTAAACAGCATGTGAAGCAATAGGACACCAATCCGGGTACAGTTGACACACTATACCTCACTGACATGCGCGCACATTTCCCTAGATTATGAAAAGAACTTGCATGGCACAATGTCATAAAATATGTCTATTTTTAGAGCACAGAGTAATGTTTGCAATTATATATGTTAAGTTTAACAATCATAAAAGAATAATGAGCTATTCATAGTGGAAGGGACATGGTGAAATGAAAATCTCACCTTGGAAAAAAAAAACTTTTGCAGATATCTTCGGAGTGGAAAGAAGCACACATTTCAAATTTCCCACGATCAAAGAGAACACTACTACACATGCGTGGAGCAAAAATCACGGCTCGGGGTGCTTGTGTACGCTAAGGTGTTTCACCTGTACACGTCTCAAATGTACTCAGTCTACCCTACTGTATTTTTACTGTAATTGACAGGTTCATTTTTTCAGATTTCAATATTAAATCAAAAAACGAATTATACGATGGTACACGTACACCGGACCCTGCGGCCTATTCTTGATCAAAGAGTGAGCGTTTGGAAATCACAGCTGCCTCCCTGCACCCGGTCACCACACCCATGCTCGCCTGTGTTGCTATGCAACTGCAGGAAAAGAGAGACTGAAAATGTACAAGAAGCTTTTTGCCAGACACAGAAATACAGAGTTCATCTATTTTGCAAGGGTTACGCGCAGGTTAGCGGAGCTGAGGTAAATTAACACGCGCGCTTCACTTTACACCGACAGAGTCTGGGAGAAATTCTGTTCAAAACAAAACTAAACACCAAACAAATGTCATTATTCAATTTGGGTTGTCTGTGCGTGTTTGTCATACCCGTGACCTCGTCGTACAATCTCTGCAAACATCACGCTGGCAGTCAAAAGGCTGTTTCGTTTACTCAGTAAATCTATCTTGGTGTTCCTCTGAAATCTCCCACGAGAGTCTGCGCGCAGCCCCAAAACACACTTCCAAAAGACATATTGCATGTGTTTGTTGCCAAGGAAACAAAGCGAGGTGGCTTTCATTCCAGCACATCCGGATGTGTTTTTTTTTTTTTTTTTTTTCTATCGGCAGAACGTAACATGAAAAACTGCACGGGTTTATCGCATTGTTGCGTCTGGGGAGCGGCTGCCCCCTTCATCACCTGAAAAGTTGTCGTCTCAGGAGGTTTGTTTGGGTTTGGAGGACCCGACAACCAGAACTAACACTTCCCACCTGCAGCTAGGCTGCTACTCGTTTGCAAGGTGGCAGGAAACCGAGGCGCTCATTGGCAACACAAATCAATAAGTGCGCTCTTTGATGGAATGCGCCGCGAGATCATAACCATTCAAATCTGCCACGCGGTGCCTTCAATTTGTCGGTGCTTGTAAGTCAGACAGAAATATGGGAGTATTACAGCAAATCTGTGGCATTAAGGGAAGAATGTTTGAATACATTTGCAAGTCCATACATCTTGCCTTAATCTGCCTGATTTGCATGAGGGCACAGTCAAGGGATTTGAGGAGAAATTGGAATCTCTCATACGACGGCTGGCGAAACGTGCCAGGACTTCATCAGCGAGGGCATGTGTTTCAGGTCTCTGTGAAATCACCAGGGTTTGAGCGGTTAGACATGCTGCTATCTCTTTCATTGATGTATAATGCGAGTAAAAAAAACCCTGTTTACGTTATCTGAGGTGACCCATAAAGGTCATGAAATATTGTATGATCACTAAACTAGATTTACAGCACTTCACTTTGCAGCGAAAGATTTAGTTTTAATAAAAAATTGTACATTCAGGTTGGGTTCAGGTGCAGACACGAACAGAAATTGTCTACACACTGATGTTAATATTCCAGATTTTATTCACGTTATGTTTAATCTCTAAGGTACGGTGGCCCAGTACACAACAACGAAATTGCCACAACACAAAGCACAGGACTAATTTCGCTGTGTGTTGTGGCTTGTTTCCGTTGTGTTGTGCACTGAGCCACCGTACCTGAGAGATTAAACATAACGTGAATAAAATCTGTGCTAATTTCGTTGTGTGGCATTTCCATTGTGTTGTGCTAATTTCATTGTATTGTGGCTTGTTTCCATTGTTGTGGTTTATTTCCATTTTGGAAATTGGAAAATCATTACAATGTTACAATGATACATTGCAATGACATCATTAGTGTTGGATGCTGAATGTTCTATCAATGTCCAAGTCAATTGGAAATTTTAAAAATGAGTCAAAATTAGTTAAAAATGGTCAAAATTCTTTACAAATATTAAGTTTACAAAAATAAAAAAATGATAACAATAATCCAAAGTTCGACTATGGAATTGATTCCATTGCTTACACCAAGTCTGCCTTAACTTGTACACAAGGCCTCACTGGGGTCAAGCAACAATTGTAAAGGACAGAACAAATCACACAATGTGCTTTGGGCTTAAGAGATGAACTAGCCGATGTTGTGTGAATCATAAAGTAAAGAGAGTGAGAAAAGAGGGAGCAGGTAATGAATCTGACATTTTCCACAGAGGCTGTGCTGACAAAGCAGATGGAAATGCCAGCTTGAATGGTTCCCACTTCTCCGTTTTGCTCTCCACACCATGCTTTCCATGAATTTTACACCTTTGGACACTGAGTTTGTGAGAGAGTTTTGAATCAGGACTGATCTCTCTCTCTTCCCCTCTGTCTTTCTCTCTCTGTCACTCTCTTATTCTCCCTTTCACTTTTATACGCACCACATGCGCACACTTTTCTCTCAGTTACAAATGAGCCTGCGGTAAAATTAATGTTCTGTAACCATCGCGCTAACTGCAGGTACCCCTTTTCTGCACCGACGGCAGCTAATGCCCTTGATCTTTCATTAGGAGACCACCTAAAGAACCTCAGGGAAAGCTGGAGCCAGTGGAGCGAGGGAGAGGAGGAGAAAAAGCCCTTCCATCAGCAGCCAAGTCTGTCCATCCGGCCTTTATCACAGAAAGGACTTCAACTACTTTGTAATTCTCCACTAACTTTCTGCACTTTTCTCCTGCACTACAGTGCAATGAAGCAGTTCTATTAAAAGGTTTCTGTATTTTCTGTTGTGCACAAAATATAGTTTTGTTCATTGTGTCTGTGAAGATCAGTGTGGTTATTTGAGTGCATGCATGTCATTTTGAGTTATTTGTCTCAAGTTCAATTAAAAGTGTAATTAAAAGTGAAATGAAATTAAAATGGACTCTTGCCAGCAAGGATGCATTAAATTTATCAAAGGCTTTTACACTGGTACAAAAATTTTTAAAGAAATTTTAAAATTTCTACTCTTAAAAGAATCCTGGGAAAAATATACATATATCGGTTTCTAAAAAGAAATTGAGCAGCACAACTGTTTTAGACATTGAAAATAATAAGAAATGTTTCTTGAGTATAAAATCAGCATATTATAATGATTTCTAAAATATAAAAAATAGGAAACAGTTATTTTAAATTGTAATAATATTTCATAGTATTACAGTTTTACTGTATTTTTGATCAAATAAATGCAGCCTTGGTGAGCATTAGAGACCTTTTTACAAACAAACAAACAAAAAATCCTACCAAACTTTTGAGCATGAGTTAACCACAAACACTGGAAATATGTAACATTACGGAAGTAAAATTTGTAATGTGTATAGTTTTTGGTCCAATAGTGGCACCAAATGGAACTGCAAATGTTATTTTCAAACACCCACCCCTCGCATCTGCCATTGTTTGGCCCAAAAGGTGACACCGTCCCATATTATGCTTTCATAATTTCATATTTGTCTGCTTAAGACTAAAAATCTATTCACTTCATCATGAAGAAACTGCCCGAAATTACATTAGATTTCAGATCCAAATCTGTCTTAACATTGAGTTTCCAATTCCAGTGTAGTTTGTTGTGAATTGAGTAACTTGCTTTGACAGGAAATTAACCACATTGGAAGGGGCATTTTAAAATTTGAGGTGAAGTCGAAGGCGCATGGACCACTGGATAAGCACATGGAGCTATCGATCATTTTCCACCCGGTGTAGCAATCAAACCCTCCTATTAGTCAGCTTTGTACAGCGCAGCCACCTGCAGACAGAAGAGACCCCATTGATTCGCTATGAGTTCATTGAGAACTTATTTAGAGAATTAATGTGTCTTGGCGAAGGGCTGCAGCTGCTCTGATCGAGACTGCCATTATAAAATTAGGCTGTCCGACGGATTCATTTGGATCCAGATGCACAGCAACTCCTGCAATCTCATTTAACTGGACAGGTTTATTCCTCCCTGGAGAACTGATGTATTCATCAGATTTTAAAGGCCTCTGTGGACTGATGTGGATCAGAAACAAGCTTGAGATTTATTAGATCAACATTTGAATTAAACTTCACAAGGAACGTGGCATAAAATCTCTCTGATATGTTCTGCCAGCTTGGGATTCGGTTATTGACTTTGTTTGCGGAAGACATTCTCGCATGCAGATGTAAATATGAAGGGAAGGCCGTGGTGCGTCCCTGATCCACACAAATTGGATGTAAAGTCATATGAGATTTACAGCTTGGTGTCTCCTTTAATACTGAAACTGTATCAGCGCCTTGGCTAGTCTATGATGTCCTCATCATTTCTCTATGACAAGAGAAAAGCAAGATTGAACTCAGTGTCTCTGTACGATAGAGAGAGAGATATCTACACATAATGCTATTATGCTATACTTCAAATTACAAAAATATTGTCTTTGAAATAATACAACATTTAATATGTTATATTTTTATAATAATATAATATTTTCATTATATTACAACATACACACATATATTTATATTTAATAAAATAATTGTTACAGGGCAAACGAGACGTGAGGTATGCGGATCCATTTGCAGGCTTATTATGAAACATGGTCAAAACACAGGCAGGGTCGGACAGTGGCAAACAGGTATAACACGGGCAAGACAAAGAGTATTCCTAGGACAAGCGTGGGTCTTCAATCGGCGAACAGTATCCAACAGGGCTAGGCAAAGAGAGATAATCCAGGTACACAGCAATAATCCAGACAGGGGAAATCACAATTCGAAACAGGCAAGACTAAGACTAAGACTAAGACTAAGACTAAGACTAAGACTAAGACTAAGACTAAGACTAAGACTAAGACTAAGACTAAGACTAAGACTAAGACTATAGGCTCCGTAAAGTAGCTGTCAGCTAGGATAGCGATAAGTGCATACAATACTCGGCGAACTAGATCAGGATCTGAGTGTTTTTATATGGTGTGTGTAATAGCTCACAGGTGAGAGTGTGATTGGTGACAGCTGTGTGTGTGTGTGTGTGTGTGTGTGTCGTCAGTGCAATGGTTGATGGGAATTGTAGTCTGGGGTAATGTGTAACAGTCTGTGTAGTGTGAGAGTCCTTGTGGTGACTGGGTGACCTCTGGTGGTGAGTGAACATAAGTTCATAGACCGGATTCGTGACAATATTATATTAATTTATAATATTATATTAATTTATATTTATAAAATCAACCTTGAAAACAGTTGTGCTACTTTTTACGGTTTTTATAGAAACCGTAATACATTTTTGTTCAGGATTCTCTGATGGATAGAATGCAATAATAATAAATACATAAATAAATAAATAAATATTTTTAAATTTATTTGAAAAAGTCTTTTGCAACATTATGAATTTACTGTAAATTTTGATCAGTTTAATGAATACTTACTGAACAAAAGTATTAGTAAAAAATTAAAATAAAAAACAAAGAAAACTTACTGACACTAAACGTTTTAACTATTGCCATTATAAGCAATTAAATAGCTATTGTACAATAGTTATTTTATATTTATTTATAACGTTATAGCTCAATAATATATATATATATATATATATATATATATATATATATATATATATATATATATATATATATATATATATATATATATATATATATATATATAATAAAAGGCTATCCTATTATTTTATACTCATTTTCAGTATTAGGTATTAATTATCCTGTTTTTCCTAACTTTATAAAAAATGAAATAATGTTAAAACTAAATAAAACACAACTGAAAACACAAATAAAGCTAAGCTATAAAAGAAAGCACCTCTGAGTATGTTTTTATTTCGAGCCATATACTTTGAAGACAAACTTTGTGAATACCTCTGACTGGAGGGGTCTCAGATGGAATGAGGTGGTGAGTGTGCAGCGGGAGGCAGATGCTCGTCGTCCCTGGCAACAGCACAGCGTCACTAGTACTTATGTAACGCGCTGCTGACACACAGACAGACAGACAGCGAGCGCGTGAGAGACTGAGCGAGCGCTTTCATTAAGGACTCCGAGAGCTCCGCAGGGTCTCTGCCATTTCACGTACAGAGCGTCAGAAATCACCCCGCTGCTAATGCTAAAAATAAAGCTTTCCTTTCACTGACGGATGTGGTGACTTGAAAGTCGTTTTGTGTTTACATTTTTCACCTTCTTATTCTATTCCCTCTCGGGGTTCCTAGGAAAAGGTCCCTGGCTTTTACAAAGCTTGACAGGTTGATAGACAGGAATCGGTTCAAAGAGACTGTAACCTTAACGCACAGCTGTCTGAGGTGATCATACAGGCAGATACATGTGGATTGAAAACAAGAGTCAGATAGCCTGTTTCATAAGAGTCATTCCTCAGTTAGAAAACTCAAATTTTGGCGATTTGAAGATATCGAACCTGCTTGTTGTAATTTTATTTTTATTTAATGCTTTATGTCATATTAAATGGTTTCCAAAAAGTTCATTTATAATCAGTTCATTAATATGTGTTAAAAAAATAAATAAATAAATAATAATAAAAAAAAAAACCACGTACGTGACTCGTACAGTTGATCTAAAGTTATATCTAATGTCAGGCTTTATAAGAACTTTGACGCCCCCTGTAGGAGATATTTATGTTTTACATAAACTATTTCACTTATGGGCTACCTCAGAAATATTTAAAAGTCATGCATCTTAACTTTAAAAATAATATGTTTTATTTTATGAGTCCTTCATAGGAATTGCTGTGCAGAAATATTAACAATAGAAAAGCTGCCACACACAGACATGCCACAACACAAAACCAAAACAAGAATTTACATCCAACAGATGGCGTAACGTGTGCAAGCAACGCGTTAATTAGACGTTAAATACACGTATGTAAATCCACGACATGACTGTTTTCAGTCTTTCAGACAAAGAAAGCCCATGGAGCAGACACAAAATGGCCCTTTTAAATTCTTTTTGTTCATGAAACATAGAGATAAAAAAAAACACAGCTGTCACTTTAACTTCAATGTAGCTAATATAATATAAAACATATTATTACATTGAAGTTAAAGTGAAATATACAATATAATATAATATAACATAATATTTAAAACCTTTAATTAGACGCACTTTTTATTCTCTGGTATGGTGCGTTTTGGGGCAACTTTCTTTAGTACTCCACCTGGTTTGCACCCGATTGGACAATTGAAGCAGCGCTGCTTTAACTGTCCAATCATGTGACAATAAGGCGTGGCATCGAACAGCGCTGCTTCTACTGTCCAATCAGCTGCGAGTAAGGTGGGGCATTAGATCAGATTCACCGGGAGCGAGTGAGAGCTACAATCTGCTTAGACTCAACAACACGATATCGGTATGTAAATATTCCTGTGCACTTGTTTTTTTGGGCTCGTCGCTGGGTTAAACACAATATTGTCGACTTAATTTCCCCTAATAATCTTTTAATATTTTCACAGATATATATTCAGGGCTAAATATTTAAGTTACATTAGTTACCGTGAAACTATGTGTCTCTCAGCGTTGCAACAGGTTGTTGTAAGCGCGTGTGCTTTGTTTACATAGGTAGCAGGATATATGTAATACGTGGTAAAAGTTATCAAATGTCAGAATACACAGATCGAAGAAGTTTTTATGTGAAGTTGATGTGATAAGGAGACCTTTCTAGTGGTTTTTGTGCCATTGTTAAGTGTTGAAGCCCTGTTTTACTCACATAACATCACAGCAGATTATTGTTGTGTGATCAGCATAGATTGAGCTGATAATGAATACTGTTGTGATACGCAAACCTTTATTATTCTTAAATGCTTAGTGCTGTTGAAAATAATTTTAATTTGGCCTATAAAAATAGCTCTCAGTACTTTTTTGTTGTTCCACTCTCTGCAATCTGCTACATTTTCATAATGCATGGTTATCTATTGTTGTAACAATTTAGATGGATATATATATATATGCAACCATTTCTGCATATTCAGAATTTTCTCCAGTGATTTTAAAGAATCTACAGTCACTTATTTTAACACAGTAACAAGTTTTCAACAAACAATACAGAAGCTGCTTTCTTGAAATAATATGAGATGGTTTTAGCATCTTTTCATCATTTTGTTATCACGTTTAATTTTTTTCCTCCTAAACTATGAAATCAGTTTTGCAATTTTTAGTGTTAGTTTTCAAACAATCTTCAGTTCAGTTTTAGTGGAAAAATTGTGGAGCTTAAATGTTGATTGCTTATGCTGCACTTTATGCATTTATGTCAAATCAAACACTTGCTATCAGTTCATTAATTTAAAAGGAAATGCACCATTTGAAATGTTCCACTTCAGTTTCTATAGGAAATGCATACAGAGTAAAGAAAATTGTGCTTGTTAAGCTTATTCACGGCTCTTTAATGAAAGCGGTGGCAGAATTTTTTGTAATCGCAATAACTAGTAACCATAGTACTTTGGCAGAAACTGTGGTTACCATGGTAAATGTTTGTAAGAGGTGTTCAGATCCTCAGTGAATGGTGAAACTGAAACTGCGGTGAAAAGCATGTGGAGGTGGCGGCAATGTTTTTGTTGTTTTGTATAGGTATGTGAATAACATGGAGCTTTTCTCTTGCTGAGTCATGGCTAGAACTGGGCTTGTACAGTTTGCTTTTGTCTATGTAAAAACGCACACCTTAAATATCCATGTCCTTGTTGGGATTTACCAGACTACAAAGCATCACTCTAACATGACGTTTCAGAAATGAATCAAGACATAATGTAATATTATCCTTTGTCCTTCATTGCAAAACCTGCCCACAAATCCACCTACCTCTGTGAAAATACTCTTAATCCCTGACTCATAGTAAAGGTTTGTGTATGGCAATGCTATATGTGTATTTTACTTGCCTACATTAACTCAATTATAGTCTCACTATGTGTGAAAAGAAAGTTTGTAGTTGTCAGCATTCATCTTCATACACGGGCAGTGTTACCGCAGGGCACATGGTGTGGCTATCCGAGGGGAAATGTCCTTCATTAGCTGCATTCATCTGTCCCAGGTGGTGGATTGACCTCTTTACCTATACATGGATTTAGTTACTGATATTTGTTTTTACTCGTTCTGCTTGTTTTGGAACTGCTGGCCGTATCTTTGAAGACTCAGCGCAGCAGGATTTTCTGGTAGAGCGTCTGGAGATTATGGTGTTATTCATGTGAGCTTCACTGCTCTGTAAACAGTTTTTCTGTGAACTTGGCATGAAGCTGAGAACTTTTGGGAAGCAGGGGGGTGTAGGCGCTTTTTTATTAAAATCAAACTACTATTTGTTGTCTTTTGGTGCAGGGCTGAGTTTTAGTCAGACATCTCAGCAAGCCCACTCCATGAGGATGAGGCTTTAGAGAATGACGGGGTCTCTGCTAGGCGCAGTAGGGGACATTGCAGGAGTTAATGGAGTTAACTCCTTTTCTGTGCTGGTGGATGATCTGACTCCTCACTGGCCCCTTAAACCTGTTGGTCTTGAACCAGCAATCATTAATGCCATGGTTGTTGAGGCAGGAAATTGTCCTCACCATATACATTTGAAAACAACATCATAATCTGGCTAGACAGTTTCAAAACAAATCTAACACACATATCTTGATCACTTCAATTATAATCAAGCTGTCTGGAGCAAACACCTGTTTTTGTCATGCTGTAAAACTGCTCCAGCCACTTTATTTTACCCAGAGTTTTTAAAACTGTTATTATTGAGAAATATTATACTGTAGGTCTGATTGATTGCTATGAATTTTATTTATCATATATTTTCATTCCAACATCATAAACCCAGTGCTATTTAAGTTTTATTGTTATACTTTTATGTTTTTTAATAAATATTTTGAATTGGAATTTTTGAATTATATTTTTTAGTTTAAATCTTAGTTTAGGTTTTAGTCATTTTGTTATGTGCTTTTGTAATTATTATTATTATTATTATTATTATTATTTTAAATATCTCTGTTTAGGTTTAATTTATATGTCATGTTATATATCAATTTATATTATGTTTTAGTCTTAGTAATTTTAGTTAAACTTCTATTTATTTTACATAAAATAAATTTAAATTTATGTTTTATATTATAATTATGTCTTAGTAATTTTAGTTATAGTAAGTTTGTATTTAATCTATTTCAATTAACAAAATTATTTTTTAAATAATTTTAATTTTAGTGTTAGTTAACAATAACAACAACATACTTGGATCATTGCTATCCTGGCCCAATAGGAGGCTGAACTGAGCCCTGTTGGCTCCTCATGATGTGATGCACCTGATGCTTCTTGTAGAGCGTGACCACCATGTATTTTTGAGGTCTAGCTGTGACTTGACATAGCAGAACTACCACATAGATAATAACGGTTGTTCCTGCATTTCTGGACACTTTGAACACTGTTTTTCCTGTTTGATTTGTTGGTTTTTACTCCTAGCTACTTTTGTTTTATTTTGGTAAAGTGTTAAAACTTGGACTGTGTCAGGTGACTGTGAGCGCTGACAGCAGGAAATTATGCAGTGTCTGAAAGCACAGTCCGCATGATGATGCCATGCATGATCATGAGCTCTCGGAGGGTTGTGCGAGAGAGAGATTTGACACAGTAAGAGAGTTCTGCAGACCAGTTCTGCCAAACGTCCCAATATTGTGCACATATCTTGTGGACGCCTGCATGCACCACTGACATAACTGACAGACTGCCAGAGCCCAAGCCTGTTGGAGTCTGAGAAGTGGATGGGAGTTTTGTAAGATTTTGCAGCTGCAAACATCGGTGTTGCTTTTAAATTCTGGCTACACACTCTAAAGGCTCCAGACAGAGTGCAACAAAAATGGCCAGAATGAAAATATTTCAGAAAAAAAAATGTAAATGTAGTCAAATGGGCAACTTTATTTGTACGTGTGTGTTCGTAAGATTTGAATCAGTCAAACAGGTTTACAAATCTCACAGACCCAAACTCATCAGTTTGACTCTTGAAATGACTGCTGAGTAAGAGACTGACTTTTTAAAAACTTTTTTTCTTTTCATATCTGTCTCGGTATTAACCAAGAACTAAGAACTTATTGTAATGTTTACATTAGGTAATTACTGACTGGTTTTTTAGTTAAAAATTCACAATTACAGGTTGTAAAAATTATTATTCTAAAAAAAAAAAAGGGAAATCAGGCCATTTTACAAATTGTGGTAACTCAAAGTAAAATTTTTTTGGTAACACTTTGAATATTTTTGAGAATTTGTTCATATACTAAAGATATCACTTTTAAACAGTCACATGACTGGCCAAGAAATTTCAAAAATGTAGTGCTGATAGCATCCAAACTATTGAATTGTTCAGTAAACAGTGGTGTTGTGCGATGTTGAAAGAATCCTCTAGTTCAGGGGTGTCAAACTCAGTTCCTGGAGGGCCGCAGCCCTGCAGAATTTTGTTCCAACACAAAAACCATCTAGTTTTCAAATAAGCCTGAATGACTTGATTAGCTGGATCAGGTGTGTTTAATTAGGGTTGCATCTAAACCAGGGGTGTCAAACTCAATTCCTGGAGAGCCGGAGCCCTGCAGAGTTTAGATGCAACCCTAATTAAACACACCTGATTCAGCTAATCAAGTCCTTCAGGCTTAATTGAAAACTGCATAGTATGTGTGTTGGAGCAGGGTTGGAACGAAACTCTGTAGGGCTCCGGCCCTCCAGGAACTGAGTTTGACACCCCTGCTCTAGTTGGAGGGAGGTGCTTGCTTTGTTTGGTGTGAAATAGGGGGCTGAGGAAGGGTAACATGCAGCTGAATTGTGAATGCAAAGGAGAGATTTACCAGAACAAAAACATGTTGCGGAATTGGCCCCAATTTACTAGATTGTTCAGCACATCCAAGTGTGTTTCTTCTATGAAAGTGTGCTTCATGCAGTGTCTCAATTTAGGAGAGAAAATAGGCCCTCTCTGATGTGGAAAAATCCTGATCACAATGGCCTCTGAGCTTTTGTCACTGTGCTTTTTCTCTTTTGTGACATTTGAAGGGCATTTGTGACTTTTCGGTGGTGCATTCGTCACCCGGTTCCTCGTGAACACAGTGCTGTGATCCTTAACACTTGAAGCTTTGATTTTCTTTAAAACACACTGCTTTTATGTCTCCTCTTTGTATGACGTTTGATCGGAATAGCCAGGGGGGCTGTAGGAGCTATTTGTGTTATAAATGGTTTTCATTTGTCAGACATTTATCAGTAGTCCTTCCTGTGGCTTTGCACTGCCTCCATCCTGTTTTAAAGGGCCCTGTCGAGGCATGTTGTTTTCTGTTTGGCAGTCAAAAACACTTACACAAGCCTTCTGTGTTTACTGCTGTCACTACTTGCTATGGAGAAATTTATTTTGCCTAGACAATACATGTCGTCCCTGAGTTTCCCATTCTCTGTCTCTTATTTTATTCCTGTAGCAGTGGTTGTTCATTTGTGGTATCACAGCCTCAAATTTGCAGTCTTTTTGTATTCTCAACAAGCACAAGTAGAACATATCTCATCCTGTAACGCCAGAGGAGAACTGACTGTTTGAGTCAGTTCTCCTCTGGCTTTACGGCGGAGTTATGTTCTACTTGTGCTTGTGAGGCTGTGATACCACAAATGAACAACCATTGCTACAGGAATAAAATAAGAGACAGAGAATGATCAGTTTGTGGCACTGCTGAGGTGGTATGGAAGCCCAGGTTTCTTTGACAGTGGCCTTCAGCTCATCTGCATTTTTTGGTCTATTGTTTCTCATTTTCCTCTTGACAATACCCCATAGATTCTCTATGGGGTTCAGGTCTGGTGAGTTTGCTGGCCAGTCAAGCACACCAACACCATGGTCATTTAACCAACTTTTGGTGCTTTTGGCAGTGTGGGCAGGTGCCAAATCCTGCTGGAAAATGAAATCAGCATCTTTAAAAAGCTGGTCAGCAGAAGGAACCATGAAGTGCTCCAAAATTTCTTGGTAAACGGGTGCAGGGACTTTAGTTTTCAAAAAACACAATGGACCAACACCAGTAGATGACATTGCACCCCAAATCATCACAGACTGTGGAAACTTAACACTGGACTTCAAGAAACTTGGGCTATGAGCTTCTCCACCCTTCCTCCAGACTCTAGGACCTTGGTTTCCAAATGAAATACAAAACTTGCTCTCATCTGAAAAGAGGACTTTGGACCACTGGGCAACAGTCCAGTTCTTCTTCTCCTTAGCCCAGGTAAGACGCCTCTGACGTTGTCTGTGGTTCAGGAGTGGCTTAACAAGAGGAATACGACAACTGTAGCCAAATTCCTTGACACGTCTGTGTGTGGTGGCTCTTGATGCCTTGACCCCAGCCTCAGTCCATTCCTTGAGAAGTTCACCCAAATTCTTGAATCGATTTTGCTTGACAATCCTCATAAGGCTGCGGTTCTCTCGGTTGGTTGTGCATCTTTTTCTTCCACACTTTTTTCCTTCCACTCAACTTTCTGTTAACATGCTTGGATACAGCACTCTGTGAACAGCCAGCTTCTTTGGCAATGAATGTTTGTGGCTTACCCTCCTTGTGAAGGGTGTCAATGATTGTCTTCTGGACAACTGTCAGATCAGCAGTCTTCTCCATGATTGTGTAGCTTAGTGAACCATACTGAGAGACCATTTTGAAGGCTCAGGAAACCTTTGCAGGTGTTTTGAGTTGATTAGCTGATTGGCATGTCACCATATTCTAATTTGTTGAGATAGTGAATTGGTGGGTTTTTGTTAAATGTGAGCCAAAATCATCACAATTAAAAGAACCAAAGACTTAAACTACTTCAGTCTGTGTGCATTGAATTTATTTAATACACGAGTTTCACAATTTGAGTTGAATTACTGAAATAAATGAACTTTTCCACTACATTCTAATTTATTGAGATGCACCTGTAAAATGATTACTGAAGGGTCATATGTCACTGAAGACTGTTGAAATTTCAGCTTTCCTGTTACAGGAATAAACTACATTTTAAAATATATTCAAATAGAAAAAAAGCATTTAAAATGGTACTAATATTTCCAAGTATTACAGGTTTATGATAAATTTATGATATTTCAAAAACATTTACTCTCTTAGTTTTACTTCTTTAAACATTTTTAATATTTTTGGGAACACTTTGGCAACTGTTTGGTCAAAGGTTCCTTAATATCCGTTTTAAATGAAAATTAAATTTTTTTGGCAATTACCTTCATTGAAATATATCAAATCCTAATTAATTGCTTCTCTCCTCTTAAGCCTTCTTAGGTGGGCATGGAGTCCAAGATTTGGGGGGAGTGAGACGACGTTACAAGGAACAAGACACAGGACAGGACAACTTCCATGGATGCTATAGCCAGTAGCAGAACTGAACCCAGACCAGGCTGGGTTGATTTTTCAGATGAGGAGTCACAGGCAGGTCAGTACAAACATAGTCTTTACTTACAAGTTACAAGATGTTTTATGAGTTCATATTCTAATGGAACAACCATAACTATTGAAATGTGTACCTTGAATCCTCTGCTGATGAATGTCTGCAAAACAAATAAATGTAATGGAGGTTTCTATTTGTCAGGACAGACGCCATACTGAGTTTTATGCAAGTGAAGGCTGTGAGGGATAAACTATAGTATGTACTGTATAAAGGTTTGACGATTTAAAAACTCACAACTTTCAAAACAGTTTTATGGATATTTTTGTCTACAGAAAGTTTCTTTGGAATGATGTTTTGTCAGCTGAACTATTGGCAACATGGCATGGTGTTAAGCAACAGTACAAATCCACCAAACATACTGTACTTCTATCCCTCATAGCCTTGTTTTCATACTTGTCAAAAATTTAATATGGCACCTACCCTGACTAATGTTAGTTTTACACAGCTGGGAAGCCATGTCCGATGTTGGATTGTTGAATGATGCTTTAGATGGCAAAGAAAAAGCTCTAGAAGTTCTTGTGTCTAATTGAAAAATAGTTTCAGGATTTTATGTGCACCATTTGTACGGAATTATAAAGACATGTAACCTTTTTGCTGAGTGGATATCAGTTTGTTTTACTGTGTCTGAGTTTGTGTTCAGACCTTTCTGTGAGATTCCTGCATCCTGAGGTCATTGCTCCATAGTGATTACTGCGGGAACGGTCCACAGTTCTTGCACCCTGCTAGATTTAACATTTAACTGTGACCTTTTTACTGAGAAGAGGCTGTATTTCTCTAACTGTGTTTCTTCTTCTGGTCCAAAGATGAGGACCACCTCCAGCCCTCTTTAGACCAGTCTGTGCAGGATGACTCTACTTGGGCAGAAGTACCATGTGTGTCTGGTCAGAAAGCAGAGCAGTCGAATTCCTGGGTTCAGTTTGATGACAAACCATGGTCACCCTCTCCTCCTCCCCCATCACAGGTAAAAGGTATGAGAACTACTTAAATATGTTTTTTATTGCATGGAAGTTGGAATCTAACCATGAGATTCACAGACTGTGCTCCCAAAGGCATGTTCAGGCTTCAGTACAGTACAATACAATCCATCATCCCCATGGCCGGTTCTAGACATTGGGAGGCCCTAGGCAAAATTCATGTTGGAGGCCCCCCACCCCCAATAAAAAGCACTTGAAACAAATATGATCCCTAACCTCTTTGTTTATACTACATTTAATTTTAAATTTTGCAAATTTTTACTTATACAGTACAAAAGTTTGGACACATTACTATTTTTAATGTTTTTGAAAGAAGTCTTTTATGCTCAACAAGCCTGGATTTATTTGATGAAAAATACAGAAAAAACAATACTATTGTGAAATATTATTGCAATTTAATATAATGGTTTTTTATTTTACTATACTTTAAAATATATTTCTTTGATCAAAGCTGAATTTTCATCAGCCATTACTCAGTCTTCAGTGTCACATGATCCTACTTAAGTCATTCTAATATGTCGATTTATTATCAATGTTAGAAACAATCTAAAATCTCTTTTATAATAATATGTCTTTAGTATCACTTTTTTTTTATCTGTTTAACACATTCTTCCACATCCTTGCTGAATATTACTGTTTTTTTTCTGTATTTTTGGTCAAATAAATGCAGGCTTGATGAGCATAAGAAATTTCTTTTTAAAAACATTAAAAATAGTAATGGGTCCAAACTTTTGACCAGTACTGTATGTACATATTAATCAAACTTTATCTAAGGTAATCTTTTTTTTGTTTGTTTGTTTGTTTGATGATGTTGTTATTGTTGTTGTTGTTATTATTTTGCTGTTTTTTTCAATTTATTCACAGTTCCAGAATACCACTTCAGTAGATGAACATAAGTGCTTTTATCATTTTTTTTCCTAGCTGGGTATGGGCAGTATTTCCCCCTCCAATTTAATCAATATCGACTACAAATATTGTCATATTATTAATATCAATAATATGATATTATGTATTGCATTGTTACCTTAAATATGATTATATTATTATATATGATATAATAATCAAGTGGAAGAGAAAGACTACTAAGCAGAAACTGAAATTATAGGTGTTATGTTAGAGCAGTAATGTAGTAATCATCAGCAGAATTTAGAAGATACACACATCTGAGATCCTTTATTTGAAACATTGAAAAAATGTTCTAGTGTGTTTGCTTTTTAACTTTGAATACAAACTTCTCTGCTTTTACTTTTGTAGCTATTTTGCTAGGTCTGCTCCCGGCGCGATGTCATTCATTGTACGTGCAAATTCAAAGCGTCGCGTCTGTGCGCCTCAATGGCACTCGCGCTCTTTTAAACTCGTAATAAGTGGTGAATGATCTTTCCAGAAATGACGCTGATCGACAGAATAAGTTTATATTTAGAATACATTGCAATCACTCTAAAATAGATGACAACAACTCACACACCTGCATTAGGAGCTGTACTTCTTTGCGTGCCAACTTAGCCGTTTGCATCGCACAGTTCGCAACTCCTGATGCGTTCGTTACGCAGACATTCAGAAGGCGAGACCCGCTTTGAAACTGCAACAATAATTGGTTTAACTGCAGATGAGTGACAATTCAACTGTATCCAATGAACAATGAGGCTAGAATTTGCTGCCCGTCTTGACTGGTGGACTGGCGTATAGGGGATGCTGCGGTTATGGAGGCCCCTCCTCAAAGCTCGAGCCCCTAGGCAATCGCCTGCTCTGCCTATAACTAGCGCCGGCCCTGATCATCCCTCAGTTCATTAAAAAAACCACTGACAATACAAGAAAACAGAGCAATGCAATGCACACGGTTTCAAAAGGGATCATATCATAAGGAAACAAACAAAATCTTCTGAGAAAAGAGCTCAGTTTAAGGACTCTAAGGTTAACTACTCAAGTTTACACACACACATATATATATATACAGTGTTGCTTGAAAGTTTGTGAACCCTTTAGAATTTTCTATATTTGTGCATAAATATGACCCAAAACATCATCAGATTTTCGCACAAGTCCTGAAAGTAAACAGAGAACCCAATCAAACAAATGAGACAAAAATATTTTCTTTGTCATTTATTTATTGAGAAAAATGATCCAGTGTTACATATCTGTGCGTTGCAAAAACATGTGAATCTTTGCTTTCAGTATCTGGTGTGGCCCCCTTTTGCAGCAATAACTGCAGCTTAACTTTTCTTGTAACTGCTGATCAGTCCTGCACAATGACTTGTACGAATTTTAGCCCATTCCTCAGTACAGAACCACTTCTGCTCTATGATGGTGGGCTTCCTCCTATGAACTGCTAGCTTTAACTGTCCTGGCCCAGATGTAGTAAAACAGGGCCAAACCATGATATTACCACTACCATGTTTCACAGATGGGATAAGGTTATTATGCTGGAATGCATTGTGTTCTTTTCTCCAAACATAATGCTTCTCATTTAAACCAAAAAGTTAAATTTTGGTCTCATCAGTCCACAAAACATTTCTCCAGTTGTCCTCTGGCTTGTCCACATGTTCTTTAGGAAACATCTCCTGATAGTGGACTCATGAACTTAAATATTAGCCAATGTGAGAAAGGCCTTTACTTGCTTAAAAGTTACCCTGGAGTCCTTTACGACCTTGTGGACTATTACAAGGCTTGCTTTTGGAGTGATCTTTGTTGGTGGACCACTCCTGGGGAGGGTAATTGTGGTCTTGAATTTCCTCCATTTGTACACAGTCTGCCTGACTGTAGATTTGCGGAGTCCAAGTACTTTACAGATGGTTTTTGTTGGGTTCTCATTGTCTACTTTCAGGACTTGTGCGAAAATCTTATTGTGTTTTGGGTCATATTAAAGGTGCAATAGGAGATCTTGGAAAATGCTAACTTTAGCCTGATAGCACTGAAAGCGAACGTCCTGCCCTCTCTGCAATCGCCGTCCAAAGCTGCGCCCCCTGAACGCACATACGTTCACAGACCAGAATACCAGAGACAACATTAGTACAACAGGCTACATCAGCGGTTCCCAATTCCAGTCCTTGAGTATCTCTTATCACGTGTGACGTTTGTTCTATTCGACCGTAAGTGTCCTGCGAAGTGGACATCACTGTATATTCCACCATGATTCCAGTTTGAAGCGAGCGTATATGTTCCATACAAAGGGCATTAAAGTGTGCGAGAAGTTAATTTAAATAGTATTTATTTACAGAGGTATATTATGTCACAGTTCACACTTCTCTAGTAAGTTTAGTCTGTGTGAGAAGACGCTGCGCAACGCAAATCCGTGAATGAATGTTCCGAAGTCAAGTAAACTTCAATGGATTTCACCTGCTCAAGGAGTAGGGAGCAAAGAACACTGTGTGGTGGTGGTGGGGGGGGGATTTTGGGGTGTGAGGACTAGAATTGGGAACCGCTGGGCTACATCATGTGTCATTCACTGGTGAGAAAACTTTATAGTACAGTTAGTAAAAGTACTACAATACCAGGAAGGAAGATCGGGTTTTTGATGTTTGTCTGCCATTCTCGCTCTGTCTGCACAGCATGCGTGAACGCACTGATGACGCATTCTGTCTGCGCGAACAGGGTGTGCAGTGGTATGTCAATATATACATTGACAGGCAGGTAGGAAAGCCAATTAAAATGCTCGGACTGAGTTTTTTGATTGGACAAACATTTCTTGGTCCTACGCCTTCCACAGAATATATAAATACATATAAATACAGTTAGACCACTTAACTTAATGATTGCTATCGGGATGTGAAGAGACTTTCAACCAGCATAACAAAAAATGTTTCTGAAGACAATCACCTATTGCACCTTTAATGCAGAAATATAGCAAATTCCAAAGGGTTCACAAACTTACAAATTTTTGAAGAAGAGTTCATGTAAGTGTATGTAAGAGCTTCACATTTCTGCTTTTAAGCCCTCAAGTGCATTTCCTCTGTTTCATAACAATAGTCATAATAGTTGCATAGTTTCATAATGATACTCAAAATAAACTCAAAGTAATGGGTGACAGATGCTTCCTCAACAAATGAATAAATAGTCATGTGACTTATGATATTGACAATTCTCTTGGTGCAACCTGGGATTATACCTTGCTTGAAGGCACAATGGCAACCTTCCTGTGCCAGCCTTGAGCTTCTAACCATTACACCACACCCATTTCAACAAGAATTTCCCAATGTTTCCATTTTTCCAGAGAAACATTTTTACTGATTTCTACGAGTTGACTCAGTTGGGTTGGGCTAAAAAAGGACTGTGTCACTTCCTTTAGGCTTGATGCTTGGTCTAGTCTTGCCTCTCTCCGTGTTTATCTCTGTCTGTCTCTTTTTTGCACACATTGACTCACCCACCCCCACTCTTGTCGAAACCCAGCAGCTTTGCCAGCAACTCTTTCCCAGGAAATCTCCTGTGAGAGGCCGAGTGCAGCAACACGCAAATGGCCAAACCCTTCAAACCCTAATTGAAGCCATAAGCAGAGTTTTCATCTCAGCTGTTGTTGCTCTTGCATGAAATCTGCTTTAGGATGAATTCAAGGGTGCAGCCGGTCTATCATTCCTTCATAATATGATCACTAAGAGATCAAGCCTGGGTTTGTTAAAGTACTGCTTATTTAGTCCGATTACAGGGGCTGTCCAACAGATGATTTCAGGTTTGATGCCTTAATTTCCATGTGTGGTCTAGAGGAACCTTTAGCAGCCAGTAAGCCAATGTCTGATGTAGGGTTTATCCAACCACAATGTTTTACATTATTTATATTCAAAGGCATCCAGATTCATATCACTTTGGATCGACTGAATACTATTTTTTTTAATGGGAAGATAAAACAACAAAGATGAGTAGAGAAAGCAATGGTTTTTAATGCAAATGCATCAGAAACTTCATGTTGACATTGTTATATTAAATAAGTATATTGTGAACATAATGTGATTAATTTTTTCAATCGACTAAAAAACCCATCAGAGCACATATGGATCCATCTGAAGTTGTTTGTGGTGAAATCAGAGGTTTGGGAACCCTCAGGAAAAGGAGTGTTAGGTGGAGTAATCCCACATGCACACTTGTTTTCTTTTGTCATAGACTCAGAATGTTTTTCAAATCTTTAAAACTATTAATTTGAATGAGATTTCACTCATCAGTGGCAAGACAGCTATATGAAAATACAGAAATTTGAGTAGTTTGAATCAGTTCAAATTCAGTTTATTAATTTGAGGGAAGACTTTTAATCACTTGGCAAGTGATAATTTTTAATCATGCATGTGCATTATTCCTCTTAGAATTAGCTGACTGTACTTTTATTTTTACAACCTGATGCAGTAGTGTCATGCTTAGACATCAACATCATCATCATCATCTTTTTGTCTTTGTGATACTCAGTCAGATGATCTAAATTAATTCTAAATTCATTGCATCCAACCACTTCTCTGTTGTAATGACTTACACGATTAATCCAGTGTACTTCTGCATCCATTTCAATCTGTAACCCCAAAATGTTTATATTTTACTTGTAACATTTTCAAGTTATTCTTTATGTTGTACTTTTTTAAGTAGGTCATAAAGTTTTAAATAACTACTTTTGTGAACTTTTTTAATTGAGCTCCAGAAAAAAAGCGTGCGGCTGGATTTGTTGCTAGGCAGTGAACACATTCTGTGTTTGGGATGTTTTTGAATCCCAATTGTTTAATTAAGCATCAGCAGTGCCTACATGTATTTAAAGAACTGGAAGTATGTCATCTGACTTTACATATTGACTCCAACCTGAGTCTAAAACATCATCTGTGTAGTACTACAGTATTCTCTCTATCATTGTTTCAAAGCATTCTTCTACGCAGTATTTCATAACATAAGTAATGTGTCCTCTGATAGTAATTACAGCAGTGCTAATTAAAATCATTGAGTAGATTGATTCGATTGTTTGACGAGGCTGATAAACATCAGTATGCTGCATTATCTCGCCTCACCCTTGATGTTTAATCCTTTTACTAAAGCACTTTCCCCACTGTGAATATTTAATAGTCTCTCTTTCCTAATTCAATGATAACACCTGTTCATTAGCGACACACATTTACGGTATTCACACACACATAACAGAGTTGTGCACTATTCAGAATCAAAAATGACAATGCCTTCAGATTCCAACTCAATTCCTGAATTACAGTAGAAAATAGGATGTAGAATTGTAATTTAAATTTTAGTCATTTAATTTCAGGAAATTAAAATGGAATGAAATGCAAATAAATTCATGGAAATAATTATCGACACTACCATTCAAAAGTTTGGGGGCATTAAGATTTTTTTATTTTTATTACAAAAAAATGAATACATATAATTATTGCATATAAAAGGAAATGCATTTATTCAGCAAGGATGCATTAAATTGATCAAAAGTTACAATAATGACTTGAATAGTTACAAAAGATTTCTATTTTTTTAATAAATGCTGTTCTTTGTCATGGTTTCCACAAAAATATTACGCAGCTCAACTGTTCTCAGAATTGATAATAATAAGAAATGTTTCTTGAGCACCAAATCAGCATATTAGAATGATTTCTGAAGTATCATGTGACAAAGACTGGAGTAATGGCTGATGAAAATTCAGCTTTTTATCATAGTAATAAATTACAATTTAAAAGCTCTTAAAATATAGAACAGTTATGTTAAAGTGTAATAATAATTCAATAATAATTCGTACAATATCACAATATAATAAATGCAGCCTTGGTGAGAAACATGGAAAAAAAAATCTTACCAACCACAAATTGTTTAAAGTTATTGTAAATATCTTTATACAAAAAATGTATGGATTGTGTATATGTGTGTATATATATATATATATATATATATATATATATATATATATATTAGCACTACAGTATAGATTCCGGGTATCTCTTGTTCTTTGAAACCAAAATAATGGGGAAGACTTCTGACTTGGCAATGGTCCAGAAGACAATCTTTGACACCCTCCACAAAGAGGGTAAGTAACAGAAGTTACTGGAAGGGATAGCTGTTCACAGAGTGCTGTATCAAAGTACAGGTGCATCTCAATAAATTAGAATGTCGTGGAAAAGTTCATTTATTTCAGTAATTCAACTCAAATTGTGAAACTTGTGTATTAAATAAATTCAATGCACACAGACAGACTGAAGTAGTTTAAGTCTTTGGTTATTTTAATTGGGATGATTTTGGCTCACATTTAACAAAAACCCACCAATTCACTATCTCAACAAATTAGAATATTGTGACATGCCAATCAGCTAATCAACTCAAAACACCTGCAAAGGTTTCCTGAGCCTTCAAAATAGTCTCTCAGTATGGTTCACTAAGCTACACACTCATGGAGAAGACTGCTGATCTGACAGTTGTCCAGAAGACAATCATTGACACTCTTCACAAGGAGGGTAAGCCACAAACATTCATTGCCAAAGAAGCTGGCTGTTCACAGAGTGCTGTATCCAAGCATGTTAACAGAAAGTTGAGTGGAAGGAAAAAGTGTGGAAGAAAAAGATGCACAACTAACCGAGAGAACCGCAGCCTTATGAGGATTGTCAAGCAAAATCGATTCAAGAATTTGGGTGAACTTCACAAGGAATGGACTGAGGCTGGGGTCAAGGCATCAAGAGCCACCACACACAGACGTGTCAAGGAATTTGGCTACAGTTGTCGTATTCCTCTTGAGCGTCTTACCTGGGCTAAGGGAAGAAGAACTGGACTGTTGCCCAGTGGTCCAAAGTCCTCTTTTCAGATGAGAGCAAGTTGTGTATTTCATTTGGAAACCAAAGTCCTAGAGTCTGGAGGAAGAGTGGAGAAGCTCATAGCCCAAGTTGCTTGAAGTCCAGTGTTAAGTTTCCACAGTCTGTGATGTTTTGGGGTGCAATGTCATCTGCAGGTTTTGGTCCATTGTGTTTTTTGAAAACCAAAGTCACTGCACCCGTTTACCAAGAAATTTTGGAGCACTTCATGCTTCCTTCTGCTGATAAGCTTTTTAAAGATGCTGATTTCATTTTCCAGCAGGATTTGGCACCTGCCCACACTGCCAAAAGCACCAAAAGTTGGTTAAATGACCATGGTGTTGGTGTGCTTGACTGGCCAGCAAACTCACCAGACCTGAACCCCATAGAGAATCTATGGGGTATTGTCAAGAGGAAAATGAGAAACAAGAGACCAAAAAATGCAGATGAGCTGAAGGCCACTGTCAAAGAAACCTGGGCTTCCATACCACCTCAGCAGTGCCACAAACTGATCACCTCCATGCCACGCCGAATTGAGGCAGTAATTAAAGCAGAAGGAGCCCCTACCAAGTATTGAGTACATTTACAGTGAATGAACATACTTTCCAGAAGGCCAACAATTCACTAAAAATATTTTTCTTATTGGTCTTATGAAGTATTCTAATTTGTTGAGATAGTGAATTGGTGGGTTTTTGTTAAATGTGAGCCAAAATCATCACAATTAAAAGAACCAAAGACTTAAACTACTTCAGTCTGTGTGCATTGAATTTATTTAATACACGAGTTCCATAATTTGAGTTGAATTACTGAAAGAAATTAACTTTTCCACGACATTCTAATTCATTGAGATGCCCCTGTATATGTGTGTGTATATATATATATATATATATATATATATACCTGCATGACGGAAATGAATCAACACATATTTCTGGGTGAACTTTTCCTTTTTAAATCCAGAATATTTAGCTGTTTGTGAAGATGGCAGTTGTTTTATGCCTATATATCCTAAATCTATATCTCTAAAGACATTTGTTTTATTTCAGGTCCCAGGCACAGCATTTGCTCTTCGGCCAGTTTCTGGAGTGCCGTTCCCCCATCAGAGAGCAGTTGGACCACCCAATCAGAGGAGCAGAGCTCCGTGAGCATGGGGGCATCTTCCTGTGACCTGCCCTCACTTAGTACTGAAGAGCCACCCAGTCAAACACCCTCCTGTCCCCACTCTCCTAGTGAGTACCACACACACAGAGTCATTCCTGCTAAGTTAATAAATGGGTAACTCTCATCAGTCGAACATCTGTAAGTGGCAGTTTTATATCCACCCAGTGCCTCAAACAGTAATTAAAGTCTGTCCCCTCGTGAGAAGACAGAAGGAAGTGAGAATCGCACAGGAAATGCTTCACACGCTGAATTATCCATCAATAAATCCCTTCCGTTGCTCAGCACAGCCTCCAGGGTTGCATCCAGAAATGCAGGCGGAATGAAAAGACGGCAGGTTTAGGAGTAAATGATGGAGGAAACGGGACAAATAAATTCACACGGTCTATGACAGCTGCTCCTCAGACGCTCCTCTCGGTGTGAGTGATGATGGCTCTGAAGGAACGCTGTGCTGATTTGAGGCAGGACGCTCTCTCTCTCGCAGGTAATTTGTGGCGGAGCGGTTAGCGCTCCTACGTGATCCATCTCGGGCCTCTCGCCTCGGCCCTTCAGCAATAGCTCACTCAGACCAGGGTTTCTATGGAGACAGGAGAGGTTGAGGTGCTTAAGACTGTTTTATTTATTAAAATGCAGCATGCTTCATTTCTCAGACTGTGGGAAGATGGAGTCACTGCAACAGAATTTTCACTTGAGGCAGGAGTGAATAGAAGTGCATATTGAGTGTTAGTTAAAGCAAATGTTACAGTAAATAGTCAAGTGTGTAATTATGCCAAGCTACGCTGGAGTTTGGTCGTGTTTGAGCCTGTAAGAAAAAAAGATTAAAACATTCTTTAAAAATAATTTTTGTTCAGGAATACAAACAATATTCTTAACTTTGTTTCTTAAATTAGGAAAAGAAAATATAAAAGCAGCAAAAATATTAAGCAGCACAACTGTTTTCAGCATTGATAATAATAATAAAAAATGTTTATAGAGCAGCAAATCAGCATATTAGAATGATTTCTGAAGGATCATGTAACACTGAAGGCTGGAGTAAAATTAAATTATTAAAATACAATATAGAAAATAGTTATTTTAAATTGTAATAACACTTTACAATATTTCTATTTTTTTTTTACTGTGTTTTTGATCGAATCAGTACAGCCTTGGTGAGCACACACATAGATAGCAGCATAAGGGAATGAATAATTAATATTTTTTTAAAAACTAGATTTTTAATTTTTTACTATGATGCTAGAGTGTTATAGTTGGTCATTGCTGTGTGGTTGCGTGGATGTTGGTTACTGGTTACTTGCTCAAAAGAGAACTATTCTCAGGTCTCTGTTCTTTTGATATGGCTATGACTTTTTTGGTCCATTGTATTGGCCTCTAGGTGAAAATTAAAAAAAAGAAAAAAGAAAAAAAAGTCAGATGATATTGAAAAGTAATAGTGTCCTTGTCCTCCTCAAACCTGAATATTTGAGATAACATTAATGCCTGTAGTACACAAGGTCTAGTTACATGCGAGCATGGCTGTAGCCAGGCTTTGAAAATTAGAGAGGTCTGGGGGGAGGGAAGTGTTCTTTAAGAATTGTGTTATAATAACAAACAAATACAAATGCAACTCATTATATACACTATAAACAATTTAAAAGAGACAGACATGTAGATATTTGTGAAAGATGTTTTCTGTGTTTTGGAGGGATGATCATTTTTAAATCATACCCTATTTATTGCATCAAAATTTGTTAATGGTTAGGGGTGGATAATTTTATCATTTTATTATTCATGCAACAATATATTACTGTTATAGTTTTTATTAATAACCATTGCTATATTGCTGATAACTTTGTCTAGTGCTCTTATGAATGTTTATAACATGATTTGTGAAAATTTAACTACTATACTGAATGACATAGCATAGACTTCTTCATGGCTAGTGTTTGCGTATTTCATTTAATTTCATTATGTAACCTGCTTGTTCTACAGATCTGTATACTAGTGTTAAATACTGTTTTTGACAATGTTGATAACGTTTCTGACAGATAATGATATTTTTACCGAATGTCGTATCCTGTCAGCAATAACCTGTCCATGGGCTTTTTTGATTACTGTCAGTTTGAGTGCTGATGCAGTGTTGCCAGATATTGCTATTAAAAATGAAAAAAAATAAATAAATAAAAAATAATCTGAAATTATTTCAAATCTTTTGCAAATAAGATAAGATAAAGATATCGCTGATCCTAAACTACAACTTCCTACTTTATTAACTTTCTAAAGTGTCAAATTAAGTGGAAAAGACAAGTCTAAAAACGCTTATAATAGCTGGATCGGAGGCTGCACCCGCGTCCTCACTCACAGCTCTCTCAAAGAGACTAGTTTACTTCGTCATCGTCTCGCAACGATCATTTTCATACCACGAATGCTAAAATTCTTGCAAACTGTCTAAACTGAATTATACATGTCATGCAGATATTCATATGAGGAGTTTAACAGCAAATTAGTCTTTCAGAGAACAAATTTTATTTTTGAACATGAAACATTTACTGAGGTCCGGACCTTGGCGGCCTCATAGCTGGCTACGGGCCTGTATGTGAGTGTTTAATATTGAGGAGTATGTATGAGCAATAGGGAATCATTACCAGTAAGTTTCTGTGGAAGCATTTGTTTTCTTTTTTTCTTTTTTGGATTTTCCCTATGGCCTGTCTGTGCGAGATACCATTAGAAGTCAAATTGTTTGAACATTTGCTTACCCTACCCACTTTTGCCCTACCCACTGGCCTTTGCTCCTGCTCTCACTGTGTTGAAGTGTATGCTGCTAAAACTTGGCAGCAGGGTGCCGTTCTGTTTGTTTTCCTTTCAGTATGTGACCCTTGGGTGTTGTTCCATGATTGTTTATTTACAGCTGAACTGAGTGTGCAATTTGTGTGCAATTGCTGATTATTTGTGTACATAGTTCTTCTCTGCTGTAATTTTTTTGAGTTGCATTCACTGTTTGTACACATTGCACATGGCTTGTGTCTAACTGCACACATTGACTTGTGTCCGCTTTAAGCACTGTTTGTCAAATGTTGTCTTTTACGTGATTTACAGCTTGTGTTCATGAATTAGGGCTGGTCTGAATACCATTTTTTGAGCTTCGAAGCTTCGGTAGTATCAACACCGAATATTCGAAGCTTCGGAGGGAGCGGGCTGAACATATTCTTCTCTCTAATAAAGGCAGGAATCTCTGTGCGTCTGTCTGTTTGCATTTTTATTATGTCGAGAACCGTTCATCCAATCGACTTCGCGTGACGGGTGTGTTGCTGCAGACCCAAGGGAGTGCAGTGTCGCATTTTGGTGCAATATGGACACGCGACACGTTCAGAATTAATAAACTTTTAATAAACTGAACAGCGCGAGCCGGAAGCGGCACGCCTCACGCGGCCAGTGCTTATATGCTCCGAGAACGGACACTGCACTAGTGATACAAAACACACAGGTCTGTTAAGAGCAATACTTTTAATAAGGTAGCCCAGTGCTTAATTTGTAAATTGCGAGGTCCCGGAATAAAGCGTGGTAACGGATGCGGCATGTGATGAGAGGACGGAGACGACCAACTAGTGATTGAAAATGTGCATCAGTTGCTTTTATAGGGTTCGTACGGTCATGAAAAACCTGGAAAAGCTATGAAATTTTAAAACAGCAATTTCTAGGCCTGGAAAAGTTTTGTAAAAGTCATGGAATTTTATTTCACAAATCTCTGTATAATAGAGTTATATGTAATCAGGTCCTGAATTTGTGTGTTGTTCCCGCAGCTTTCAAAAAAAAAAAGGGGATATTCGAATCTCAAAATTGAAAATCGAATGCCAACCCACCGAACGAATATTCGAATAATTGAATAATCTGGTCCAGCCCTATCATGAATGAAACATTATAGTTGTGAATGTGTCATTGTAAACCGAGACTATTGGTTAGGAGGGAATAGGAGTGTTTATGCAGCTGTAAGGTGCAAGCCAGGTCTTTACGAAAGCTTTGTGTCGGGCTAATTTACAGGCACAGATGGCTGATGATGTTCTTTATCAGGACGTGCAGTGCATTTGATATAAAGTGCACATTTTCACTTCCTTCTCATTCCATTTCCGGTGATGCATAAGAATGCTGTTGTCCATAGAGATGGAATGGGTGTGTGTGTGTTTGTGCGGTCAGGAGAGGAAGAGAAAGCGTGTGTGAATGTGATTTTGTCATATTCAAAGGCGCCCACACAGAGGGGCACTGTCATCAGTTAGCAAATCTCTACAGAGAACAGCAGAAGTTACTGTAATCTCAGATCAGCAGAGGTTATAGAGTAGAGCAGCAGCTTGTTTAAGAGCACATCCTGCTGGGAATCTTGCATGCTTCCTCATCGTCTTTGACCTTTGACCCCTGCAAATGTCCTCCTGAAAACACCCGCCTCCTGTGACTCACACCTGCAGCTATCACTCTGCTTCGCATTATAGGAAAGCTCTGCCTGTCAGAGATGACACTTCCACTGTGTCTTCTCACCAATATGGTTCGGAAAGCAGCATTATTCATGTGCATTTGAAATAAATAGTTTGCATTTACATATAGATGTCTTAAAGCCAACATGTTATAAAAAAGAATCATATGTATTTTCTAAATTAAGGATAAATTCATAGTTTCGTGAATGAAAAATTGTAATTTAGATAATTCACATGCATCATTTGGTGGACTTTAAGGTTTAGAGTAATAGTGAAATGTGATTATTGAACAGTCCAGTAATATTACAGTAATAGTGCCAGTCTCCATTTGATGAGAACATTAATGAAAATGAATGGGTGCACAGTAAGGCTGACTCTGAAGTTATCCCCAGTTAATGCTCTGGTTTAGAAGGACTGACCTGAAACCAGCAAAATAAAGGTCAGTAGCTTAGTGCTGTAGGAAAGGATTGAGAGATCTCAAAGCAGATCAAGACTTCAGTGCAAACACAACCTGTCAACCATTTGTCTCAGTTCTTAAGTTTGCAGTCAGATGGCAGTTGACTTGCACATTTTGTAGCTGTAAAAAATAGTTGTTTGCTGCACACCGTCATGTTATTGATGAGTCCGTTTCTGTATCACATTTCCACGTCTTCTCTTTTATATGGCAAATAATTGGGATATTCAAAGGACTGAATCACTTCTCTACATGGTTAAAGACAAACATGAGAGAGCACACAAAGTGCAGGTGACTCTCTGACCTTGTTTTCCACCAATCGTATTTCAAAGAATGCCTTTCTGTGCAAGTGTTGAGGTGTGGTTTCTATAAAGACAGCTACCTGTCAAAAAGTTTAGACTCCTGTGAAGGAGGCAGGCTGGCGGGCAGACCAACATGCATCTACATGTCTGTGCGGGCACTTTACAGACAGAGGAGGTCATGTGACCTGCTTTTTAATGCATGGTGCCGTAGTGAAGCCTCACAATTGGTGTCCCATCCGTTTCCTCTCTTTAGCACCTCGACTCTTGAATCTGCTCTACTGGTGAGTCTTTTTTCTTTGCACTGTTGCTTTGTGACAGACTTTGCACGACTTATAAATGCTTGTGGTTGTTGCAGAGTTTTCGTTTAGCCATTCTTCCTTCCTCTTAAGAAATATATAACGTGATCTTTTAATGCTGATTATGCATATATTTGTCTTTCAATTCTGTGTTTTAAAACTGGGTAGTCTGTTTTTAAAAAGAAGCGGGGGGAGAGCATTTGTTGGAGTCTCACTTGGCATTGCTTATATAGCCTCAGGATCAGCGCTCTATCCATGCTGAGTTTTACTTGGAGCTGGAAGTTTGAAGAAATACCAGTAAGTTGATGCTTAGCAACAAGATTTTGCTTTCATGATTTACTCAGTAGAACAGACTCTAGACTTCAAAAATTGTTTTCTTAATGTTTTTTTTTTTTTTTTGTCCAGTAAATCCTTAAAATAAGATAAATTTACTTCAGAACAAAGTTGTGTATGATAATGTTTTTGTTATAAGCATATACCTCACTAAACTGTTACTGATTTATGCTTGTAAAAAATGGCAGGATATTAAAAAAAACTTGATTTAAAATATATTCTCAGAAAACAATGTATGCAGTATAAGTAAATCATTCTTGGTTTAAGGATGTTTAGTTATTTTATTCAAAAATAATTAAATACTGATTAATAACTGTTTGTAGTGTATGCTAGTGTTCTGCAATTAAACTGCGTCTTTGTTGGAATTAAAAAATAGAGATAAGTAAAAAAAAATATATAGGTATTTTAATTAGTATTTTTGTGAATTTAACCTGAACTTAATTGAACCTTGAACATTTGTTCTGATGGTTGCGATTTGCATCTAACCCTCTGGCTGATTTGATGTATCCCTTGTAAGAACATGAACAAACTTGCTTTGGAGGTGCGCAGACGCTGTTCATAAGTATTCCTGTTTGGGATATTGCATTTCTTTTCTGAGTTGGGATAATCTTTTAACCTTCTCCCTCCAGGGTTGATAAGATATGAGCCTTGAAATTTGAGTCTCTTGATGTTTGTGGCTGCTTCTGTGTGTGCAAGTCTTGTATTGTAGTCTTTTATTATTTTCTGTTATAGTAAGGGTTTCAGTTGATTTGTAGTGTGATGAACCCTGTTGAACTAATATGAGAAGATTAACAAAGCCACAAGCCATAGTGCCAACACTCTCTCACATTTAATAGGCAGTGTTTTAAGAGACTGGAAAGAGGTAGTCCTGAACAATTCTAGTCCAAATTAGGCCCATAGCTTTATTAGTTGTTTATTGGATTTTAGTTTCTAAAAAGTGTTGTTTGTGAGTTAGCATGTCAGAGTCTGAGTGTGCATATGTATAGTGCAGTCATGCCAGTTTTCAGCATGTGAGACAGACCATTCATTGCTTTGTTGCATTGGCAGAGAAAGTAGGTCTGAGGTGGGGAATGCTGGTGCCTAGCAACAGGTAAAGACTGTCTCTCTAATTTGGCATGGGAGAACTAGAACAGACAAGAGTTTGAGCTTGGTTCAAGGGAGCAGAAGGATTCATTAATGAATGATATTTTTTTTGCTATCACTCTTACTTATGCTTTTTTGCAGGTTCATTCAGAATCATTGAACGTCCCAGTTTCAAATGAAAAGTGTTTACATGACATTTTAAAAACTGTTTTAGTGGGACATTGATTTTTTTAAAGTGCATGTAAACATACTTACCGAGTCAAGGTCTGTAAACTGAATGTGGTAAATAGTCAAATTGTTAGCCGTTAAAAAGTAGGGGTATTGCACAAATAAATTTAATCTCTTGTGATATGGTCTTCAAGCTGTCTTCTGTGACCTTGGTGTGACTATAAAGAAATCGATTATTCAACTATCCCATGTTCCTGAAAATAGATCCATTTTGTCCTAGTGAAAAAAACAAAACAAAAACAACTCTCAGACTGAAAACTTCATTATTCTGTAGTCAATCACACCTCTTCTTATAAAATATTAATATATCTATATTGAAATGAATGCATAGCATGTGGAAAGAGAGTGAATGTATGCGAATGCATGCTTATGAATTGTGGTTGATTGGAATCTGCCTCTTTCCTGTTAGTGGAAATGTCTTTGTCGTTTCTTGATTTGGACCAAAATAATCCAACCATTGTGACTCTCATTAGGTTTCAGAAATAGGCTCAAAGTACACTGGAAAGTCCAAGGAGATCATCCGTTTTCTTGTTTATAAGATTATGTCTGCCTCTCATATATGACATGTGCCTTTTTTCCTTCTCAAATTTAATCTAAAAGTGTTGAAACAGCTCTGTATTCTTTTTTTATTGATAGATTCTTCTGTGTGCCAAGAGGATGAAGGAATGAACATGGATTCATTCAACTGGACAGCAAACAACCAACACACTAATGGCCAATCTTATGTCACCTCCAACCGCTTTGCTAGCTGGGTTACCTTTGATGATGATGAGGACTCAGTTTTCCAACCTCCAGGGAGACAGTCTAATATAAAACTGGATTACCTCAACAATTCTCCTCTGCAGGATGCCAACAGCAACCTGATTTCCTCTTCCTTTTGTGGCCAGATGACAGAGAGACACATTCTGGACTTGACCCCTGATGGCACCAATTCCATCTTTGACTGTAATAACACACTGTCGAACAACAGCGTCCCTTACACCAAGAAGAACCCTTTCCTGGATGATGAGCTCTCAAACCTACAACCTTCTCCTATTAACCCTTTCAGTGCCTATTTTGACAAAACAGATCTGAAAACGTCCCAAGGCATTGGCTTGTGTCAGGAGGCACCAGATGTGTCCACCTTCAGCTCATCATTCTTTGAGTATCAAGATGCTGATATCAAAAGGGAATCTGTTACGCTTTTCTCATCTAAGAAAGACTCTGTAGTTGGAAAAGATAGTATCCCATCAGGCTTTCCTATAGATGGTCTGGATCAGCTCAGGAATATTCACATTTTTGACCCTGACTGTGACGGTTGTCCTACGCTAACAGATGGTTCAGTGGAGGAAGTTGACTCTGATGATTCCACCTATGAACCAGACCATATGACTCCTCAGGATGGCTGGCCCATGCTCCTGCGCATCCCTGAGAAGAAGAACATCATGTCCTCACGTCACTGGGGACCAATATTTGTCAGGTTGATGAACAGTGGCCAGTTGCAACTTTTCTATGAGAAAGGGCTGGAAAAGCCGTTCAAAGAGTTCCAGCTAAACTCCCAGCATGAAATATCTGAACCCAAGCTTCAGAACTACGATGAGAATGGCCGTGTTCATACCATCAGTGTAGACCATGTGGTTTACAAAGAGAAGAGGAAGATCCAGCCCAAGGTAACAGTGGTTCATATGCCTGTGAGAGAGCAAGCGGTGAAGCTTGGGACAACAAACTACCAAGACTTCTTGAGCTTTCAACATGCTCTGCAGGAGAGCCTTGTGGGCCTCTCGGTGGATCAAGAAGGTCTTAACTGGCCAACAACTTACACTGAGGAGGAGATCCACGTGGAGGTGAGGGATAACTTCTATGGGATTGTCTCCAAAGGGGACAGCCGTATCTTGGAGCAGCTTGTTTTGACCCAAGTGAACATGCTAGCCTTCTTGAACGGATCTCCACCTTGCAGTATTGGCCTCAATGATGTCCAGGTCAAAGGTAAAGAGGTAGTTTCTCGGCATGACATAATTCCCAACACAACATCACGTTGGATTCAACTGAAGGATTGTCGACTGCATGAGTGTGCGGACCAGTTAAAGTTTGCAGAGTCCCGAGCCATTACGTTTAGTCCACCGGTTGGTCGTCGCTTTGAACTGCTGCGATTCCGAACGGCATTTGCTGAAAAATCCCTTCCCTTCACTCTGAGAACAGTTGCTTGCGTCAAGGGTGCAGAAGTGGAGGTGCAGTCCTGGCTGGTGATGTCAACAGGGTTTTCATCCAATCGGGATCCTTTAACATTAATACCATGTGAGAATATTGCTATCCGTTACCCCATACCGGAAATTTGGGCAAAGAACTTTAAGCGGGAGAGTGTGACAGGAGAGAAGTCCCTGAAAGCACGCTTCAATAAAGGAGCCAGTTTTGGTTCAACCAGCACGTCAGGGTCCGAACCGGCCATGAGGGTCACGCTTGGCACGGCGAAATACGAACAGGCCTTCAGGTCTGTGGTGTGGAGGATCAGTCGCTTGCCAGACAAGAACTCAGGTGGGAACTTAGGTTTGATTTTGAGGTGGCTATAGAGTCAAATTGTGTAACAACAAGAATTATCTTAAAGGAATAGTTCACCCAAAATTGAAAATTCTGACATTAATTACTCACCCTCATGTCGTTCTAAACCCGTAAGACCTTTGTTCATCTTCAGAACACAATTTAAGATATTTTTGAAGAAATTCGAGAGCTTTCTGACCCTGCATAGACAGCAATGGAACTACCATATTCAAGCCCCAAAAAGGTAATAAGGACATTGTTAAAATAGTCAATGTGACATCAAAGAATCAACCGTAATTTTATGAAGCTATGAGAATACCTTTTGTGTGCAAATAAAACAAAAATAACAACTTTATTTAACAGTTTATTTAACTCTTCTGTGTCAGTCTTCAATGCCTGTTCATGAAAGTATCATGAAAAATGCGTGTGGTGCTGCTGAAACAGGAGCCGGCGTTCTGAAGTTGAACCTGGATGCGCTGCACCTTGTTTACAAGCAGAGGAATGCACACACGTGTCGTGGTACTGTTGCGAATGTGTGTCGAAGACTGACACGAAAGAGAAGAAATTGTTGAATAAAGCTGTTAATTTTGTCTTCTTTGCTCACAAAACATATTCTCGTAGCTTCATAACATTACAGTTGAACCACTGATGTCACATGGACTATTTTAACGATGTCCTTACTTCCTTTCTGGGCCTTGAATGTGGTACCTTACTTCCTTTCTGGGCCTTGAATGTGGTAGTTCCGTTGCTGTCCATCAGAAAGCTCTTGGATTTCATTAAAAATATCTTATTTGTGTTACAAAGATGAACAAAGGTTTTACGGGTTTGGAACGACATGAGGGTGAGTAATTAATGACAGAATTTTCATTTTTGGATGAACTATCCCTTTAAGAGTTTTTGAACGCTGAAAAGGTGTCCTGTGTTGTTCAGAAGTTTAAAAGTAGTTTAGAAGTCAAACAGTTATCGTGCAACCAGTAATTGCTGTCACCTCCGAGTACTCGTGCACATCCCTAATGTTAAATGTTTTTGTTAAATGTTAGTGACTTACAAATCGAAAATATTTAGATATAGCATTAAATTATACGGTCTCCACATTCAGGTCAAACTGATCTTGTTTTCTGTTACTCTTGTGCAATAGCATAAGCAAATAGTTATTTAAGAGCTGCTTTATTTTATCTTGCTGTTTCATCACATGAATGTCCTATCGACCAAGTCAGTAAATTAACCAACAGTTGTAACTATTTCTTAGTGTCACTGTATAATGATTTTACTGGTGCTCTGTATGAAAGATTTTGGAAATATTGCCAATATTTGAAAATGATACTCTTATATCAGTGTTTGTATTTCACTATAGTCATGATAATAATATCAGTATAGATAGTAGTTTTTTTTTTATAAAGATTTTTATATTCTGGTGCTGCTGAATAAATCCTCACAACCTCCAAATCACAATGCTGTGGTAGAAGCCATGCCTCTTAATGCAGTATTGACTCCCAAAGCAAGTGCAGTGGTGTAAAAATCTTTTATCCTGTTTGTAGATTTTCTGTTGTCATAGCATTTGCATTGTGGCCAGTGCTGGTATTTTATTTTTTTTCTGCCAATGGCCGGTGCTTTATGCTTTTCAATAGTATATCAGCATATCAGCAGGGATCCCCTCCTCCTGCATGAGTCTGATTGGTTAGACAAAGCTCATGCTGTCATCATCTGTTAATTCACAGGCTCACAGTTTGACATCCCTGAGCTTTGCGATTCAGCTTTTCCTCAATTTTTCTTTCTCTGTAAAATTCTCTCTTCTCTAAATTTCATATTTCAAAGAATAGTATGCAAAAAATATATAGAATAATAATTTAGTTCATCATTTACTCACCCATATGACTTCCATAGAACACAAAAGGAGAATGTCAAATTCTTGAAAGGACAAAAACGCACTATATATATAAGAAGTAGTTCATATGACTCATGAACAATTTTTTTGCAACTTTACAAGATATTTACATCATGTTTAGGTTCAAGTTAAAAATTAGCATTTTTTTTGCATATTCAAAGTTTGTCATCTTCATGTTCATCACTTTCTTCAGTTCATTTTAGCAGAATCAAGGCCAGTTCTATGCTAATGTTAAATTATACATTTATGCTAATTTTAAATTATACATCTACACTGCTCAGGTCCAGTGGTTTACTTCATCTAAAAGGTCCTCTAGTAAATTGCATGAATTAATTATTTGCGTTAATATTGCATACATTAATATGGTTGTGGATGGTATTTTTTTGTAGCACTGGGACATCCTCATACGTTCTACTGTCATTTGGAACTGGGCTCAGATTGGGAGGTGCCTCCTAAGTTTGAGTGCCTGGTGGAGGTTGAGTTTGACATGCCCTCTGCTTCTGCGTCCAAAGCCACCGTTCGCTCTCTGTCGGTAGGGGACAGAAATGACTTGAAGAAATGGATCACCTACAAATCACATTACTCCTATCAGGTATTCTGTCTCTCTCTCTCTCTGTGTGTGTGTGTGTGTGTGTGTGTGTGTGCGCGTTAGGGGAGGGTGAAGTAGCTGTGCCACCTTTTAGTTAAGTTGTCCTCCAGGCAAGGAGGAATGAGGTAAAACTAACACACTTAACTATATTTCAGATATCTGCTATCAACTAAAAGTGTCATTAAATTTATTTTTATTTTATTTTATTTTATTTTATTATTAATTTTACTTGATGTACTAAAATAACTACAAAAAACTGTATAGAGATATATAAAAAAGCTTCTAAAATGACAAAAACAATTACTAAAAAATTAACTAAAATTAAAATAAAAAATTAAAAACTACACATATTGTAACCTAACTTATATAATATTTAAGCTAAAATAAATAACATTTTATATCAAATAAATTTGCTTTAGTTTAAAATTAAAGTGCCCCTATTATGGATTTTTGAAAATGACCTTTCATGCAGTATAACACAGCTCTAAGTGAATGAAAACATCCTGCAAAGTTTTAAATCTGAAAGTGCACCGTGTATAAAGTTATTGTCTCTCAAAAGAAAGAGTCGACTCTGAACCATTGAAACGAGTCGTTTTTAGAACAAATCCCACGCCGTTTCATGTTGACGTCAACATGAAATATTAGCATATTGTCCCCCCACTTGTTGCACGCGCAGACCTGGGAAAACTTTATTTTCACGTTGGTCTGAATGAAAATGCAAATTCCTTCTTTGGCACTAGGTGCCACTTTCGGAGCGGTAAAAGCTCGCAAACACTGCTTTAAATGAAATCGACCAATCACCGCAGATTAGCGTCATGCAAAGGAGGGGTTTGGAAAAATGAATCGTTGAGCGAATCGTTTTGGAGTTGTTGAGCAAATAAGGTAAAAATAAATGCATATTAAAAGAAAATGAACGCGTTTTTTGACCTTGCATGCATGTCAACCTGTTGTTAGGGACTCCCAAAACCAAAAATATGAACCTTTCATAACCCATAATAGGGGCACTTTAATATATTCATTTTGCAAGAAACGGTATAATGGGTGCCAACTAAATGCTATATATGATCAAATGACAAAAATTATGCACACTTTTCTAGATTAAGGGTTGACACATCATGACACACCTTACCCCACTCTGCTTTAAATCTGTGTAAGTGTAGTAGTGATTAAAGCTGTTTATACCATGTTTTGTTATACACCTGTCCTCACCCTAAGTATTACACTTTAGAAAACCGGTAATTTAATTTGGTTATTTAATGGTGATTTTCAAACCCTTCGGGCAGGTCTGAGCTAAATGTCATGTACCCTGTGACAAAGCCACTGAAAGACAAGTTGTCACCCTCAAGCAACCCGCTGTGTCAGCTGCCAGAGCTTGTTTTCCCTACTGCATTCCAAACATGTCATTAAGGTGGCTGGAGCTGTTTTCTACAAACATCTGTTCCCATTACTGTTCAGCAGCCACAGGGAGTGATTCATCACTGAGCAGAGGTGCGCAACAAACAGCAGGGTGGCAGAAACAAGGTGTAAAGCTCTGCCTGTAACCTCAGTATTGGAATGACAGAGAAACCTGCTGATGAAGCATCTTGCTGTATATGATAAATGCAGCATAGCTGTGGGGCAGGACAGTGGCAGCAGGTGTCTGAACCCCGGTGAGGTCAGTCATGGGCAGATTGAATTGGGATGAGCATGTGAGAACAGTTGATGCTTGTGATTAGGTTGTTCAGTTTACACTAGGTTATTAGTCCCGATTTCCTTTCGTTGTGAGTGACTGCCCCCTTGTGGCTAATGTTTGCTACTACTCGACTACTCACTTGCATTTGCTTGTGTTATCCTGTAGGTAGCAGTGGAGCAGAAGAATGAGAGCACATTGGACAGTCCTCAGAAGGAGCAACCAGGCCAGTGCACTCAACAGTGAGGGCCCAGGATGAGAGGGAGGTTTACGGCTTGCACTTGTTGAACGAGAGAACTGGGGTAGTTTTCGTTTACATTTCTTGCTCATTCGGACATTTTTTTTTCCCCCTTTTTTGCAAAGGTTACGTGTAATATTGAAATTCAGTAAGACTGATATGCAAAAAGGGATCCCTTGCAACACTACAGTATATTTCCAGATCTCCGCAAGCATCGCATGTCCAAATATTTCAAGAATATGTTTTGCTATTGCTATTAATCGTATTTTATGGACATGAAAATCTGGCTTTGTCCACTAGGCGAGTAACTCTAAATCATCTCATAAAGTAATCATATTTGCCTAAAACGATGCAGCTGTTGTGTTTTGTCTTAGCTGCAGATATCACAGAAATGTTGTGTAAATTTTTCTGTATATTTTGGCCTATGAAGAGTCATTTGTGTAGTTTTACCAAGTAAATTTTCTTGATTATTTAACTTTGCAAAGAGGATAACGAAGGACTCGTTAACTAACACATTTCAGAGCTTTTTTTTAATTGGAAGACAAACGAGTAAACCTCTCTAAATTCTAATTAAAAATACATGCTAGTACAATAAAAGGTACCAGTAATGCAAGTTTTTTACCTTAGATTTGTGTTCATGAGTCTCTTATAAGAACATTTTAATTTGTTTTTATGAATATTTATTAGAGCAACAAAAATTCCAAATGAAAATGTCCTTCAGATTCAATTAATTTGTTCACTTTTTTCTTTGGGTTTTATTTGCCACACACACACAATAAAATCTGAATGGCTGCAAATGTGTTTTAAGTCTTAAAGCGTAGTACTGCAGTGAGGGAAATGATTGTGAATGTCAAATACCTTCTACTTTGCATATCTTGATGAGTTACTGAGTATTTTTTTAAGTGAGTTTAACAATTAAGTAGGTTCAAAAGTAGTGTCATAATTACTAAAGTGGGCTTAAACTTTGTTAAACTAGCAACTACTACTGTAATTTTTTCTTCACATTTCTTTTCAGGTTTATGTTCTGTTGATTTAACTAACTGTTGTTTAACTTTTACTGATAAGTAATAAGTGTTTAAAAAATAATATTTAAGATTACATTTCCCAAATAATATTTGTCCATTATTTTGTTGCATTTTTATTTCATGTTTTGTTGTTTTGGTTTTCACAGTTGCTTTGATTGTTCGGTGCACAAACCTAGTACTAATCAAGAATGAATATGAAAATGACAATGTATTTTTTAATCATAATTAAAAATGATTATGATTTAAGATTGCTCTGTTTTGTCCTTTAATGCAGAGGAAAACATTTAATAGAACTATAAATTGCCTGATGATGGTTCATCTGACCTAACCATGATCTCACAGTTAAACAAAAAATGATAAACAATGTTGTTGGCTTTTCTTCTTAAGGGTGGGGGGGTGGGGGGTGGGGGGGGGGGGGGGATTTTTCTAATTTTCCAAAAAATTCTAATTTGGAAATTAACTTGTATTTTGATTTTGTGGATGCCTATGCTTTTTGTTTTAAGAATTTGAAAAGATATTTCCTATATATGATCACAATGTAATGGGGTTATATTAACATAAACATTAACATTTTAGTGAAATGCATGGACCACAAAACAGGTTTTAAGTCAGAGGAGCAGAAACCCACATGTAAGCATAGACATTATTAAATATTAATTTCTTGTTTTTGTACTTAGGTGGATGGCTCTCCAAAATACTGTGAAGTGCTTCACCAGAGTTTTTTCTACCTATGAATTGGAATAAAAAAAAAACAACAACAAAAAAAAAACATCCATATAGTACCATTTTAAATATGATGCTTACATTTGAAAGTGTAGTTTTTTGTTACCATATAATTTTCTCTCTCTCAGACAGATGGCCCAAACAACTTATTTTCTTGCTTTTGCACAGTGTTATTTTAAAGGCTTGATTCAACAATTTGCTGGGATAATGATTTGAGAGAAAAAAGGTTTGAATGCTGGACTATTCAGCAACTTTGAAGAGTTGCTCTGTTGGCAGTCATCAGTTTGCACTAAAAAGATCTGCCTAAAAGATTTATTATTGTACGGCAGCAACAGAACCAGGGTTTTACCTATCATTATAACTGTCTGTACTTTCAGACATTTTTACATTTATTCTCAAATTTTCTGGGTAATGATCAGACTTTTTGCCTTCATATGCCTCCTTTCCCACTATTCAACTTTTGTCCTGCATGGATCTTTTTGTACAAGCTTTGCTGCTGCTATAATTTACAGATGATGTCAGTTAGGTTAGTGAGAAATATCATGAACCTGTACTTTTCCAGTCTATAACCTGAATAGAAAATGTGAAGAAAGTATTAGCCCCTCAAATCATCATAGTCAACATTTCATGAGTTTCCATAGTTACCATCTCGAAAATTGAAATGCGGCAAATGTGAAGGAAAGGTCCACTCGAGACTAGACCTGCAACTTTATTGTATTTCCCTACACTGGCGATACAGAGAAAATCCTGGATAGGCTCAAGCTTTCTGAGCCCGTGATATTTTGGAAAAGTAATAGCTTTGACCTAGAGAGAAATTAGGACTTTTTTATTCTGTAGAGCAGCAATTTCCCAGCGCTTGTCGAGTAACACTAGGTGAAGCAGATATTGATCTAGCAGAGGTTTCTCTCCAGCAGGGACAGCGCCTGTGAGGATTCTCAAATTCTTAATAATTCATCCTCTGTCTGCGCATGCATAAATGTGATAGGGTGAGACTTCTCCAGGAGATGCAGTTGAACTATAAAGTCATTTGAATTCAATACCTCCAAACCTCACAAGCATTGTTTTATAGGTCGCCTATAGTTGGATTTTTTTTCAATTACTATTATTTTCAATTTATATCATCCCATCTGAAGCTGTAAATTTCTATTTCTGTAATAGAATATGTATGGAGAAAAGGTAGAGTGATTTACAATAGATAGATAGATGGATAGATGGCTGGATGGATGCAAATTTCACTGGAGTTATAACGTTACAATACGACTGGCAACAATCGTAGAGGATAGTATCAACCACGATTGTTGTGTCAAGAAATCTTATCCAGCAGAGGGCACCAACAACAAACTTTATTTAAAAATGAAGAGAGATGAGTCAACAACAGCTGCTTCACCCTAGTCCTCCACACACTGACAGAGATGCTTTTCTTGGCCTACATTTTAGAAGTGGTTTGTATTCATCTGCAGTATGTCATCGGGATATAATGTTACCATATGCTCAATAAGGTCCTTTCAAACACAACTTGGCTCAACTTTTGCCGTAACTCCTATAGAAGATGGAGTAAGAAAACTGAACTTGTCCAAAATCTCCTCTGTGTTCTTTATGGAAAATGTTCAAATTTGTCAATTTATGCCACATTAACCTGGTGTGCAATGCATGTGATGAATCCACATTATTGATTTGTTCTGGGTGGGTTACGGTTCTGCCGGTGTGGGTGGCATATAGTGTGCGCTGCCAAGATGGTTGGCACGACCGCCTGGCCCGCAAAGCCGAGGGCACTGTAGCGGATCTTAGCGTGTTCAGATGTCCTATCAAGCCGTCTGCATGTTTGTTTATCAGTCTTTTCATTTGTCAATTTGCTGTCTGTCTGGGAACAGAAGAAGGTCAGGGAAGACTGCCAAACCTCCAAAATGACCCTGTTGACCAATAAAGTGCGAGAGCTAAAACTCAGATCACAGATCAAAGATTACTGTGTTCCTGGTTGCATCACGGTCTTCGCACAATGTCTAGCATACCTTTGTTAATTTAATATGAAAATACGGTCATCGTTTATTCACTCTTATGTTGTTCCAAACCCATCTGAGCACGAAAACAATTTATTTATTTATCATTTACTGGTGCCTTTTTTCAATACAGTTATGATGAATGCAGGATTGAAGCTTTTAAAGGAATAGTTCACAGAAAAATGAAAATTCTGTCATCATTTACTTGTCCTCATGTCGTTCCAAGCCCATAAGACTTTGGTTAATCTTCGAAACACAATGAAGATATTTTTAATGAAACCTAAGAGGTTTCTGTCCCTCCTTTGAAAGTCAAGGTAACCAAAACATAGAAGACTAAAAAAGGTCACAAAGGCATTGTAAAACAAAAGTGCATGTCCATCATTGTTTAGATGTAAACAAAAGTCTAAATTAAATGTTTCCCTGAACAATCCCTTTAACAAATGCTTTGTAAGTAAATCACTCAGATTAGTTTTGCAAACTGTATCAACCAATTACAGATTTGACACGAAAGAAAGATTCATTCATGTATCAGAGTGAATACTGACTTCAATATCTGTCTGTTTCTGTTACAGAGATCATTTTAAAGACTTGGACCACTTTAATGGGTCTTTTTTGTGCCATTTCGGATATAAGTCATATGTATTTCGATGACAGGAAGATGAAATGATGGAATTCTCATTTTTGAGCAAAATATATTTCTTTAAACCCACATAAATGTTCAGAGATATCCTTGATTTTCACAGGGAGTTAATCTGAAGGAGCCCCTGAGGGCATGTTAATACCAAGACAGATCTCGACAACACGAGGAAGCAGTCTGCCCTCCTGAATCAGAAGAAAAACAGAGGAGCGCTCAGATATCAATCCTCTTATGGGTCTTTTAATCTGGCCTGTGACCCACACCTCCTCGCCACTTTAATGCGTTCATACGCCCTCCCACCCCCCGCTGGTGTCTCCCCATTCTGGGACTGCACGGAGGTCCATACTGTACGTATGTCGACTAAATTAGACATTCACACATCATTTATTCAGGCCAGCTCCGTAGTGGTTTATTTCTCTCGGGTGTGTGGCCAAGACAGACGGCCAAAACGATCCGTCAAACACATCGTCCATTGTATGCAACCGCACAGCGTGTCTCAGAAAAAGCGACACGCTCTGAATCAACCTAAATATGAAACCTTTACTCATCTCTGTGATCATGTTTACAAAGTGCATTGCTTCGTGTTCCTCCAAAGTAAATATCACGTTGGATCGTTCCAGAGGAATCGAGAGCCTGTTGATTTTGGCCCCGTGTCTGTGCAGCTCTGTGCTTGTTGTGATAGCTCTGATGCCATAAGAATTTTACAATGGCTGTGCTGTTTGTCTTCGCTGCTCCGTCTACCTAAAGCTGATGACCCCGCAATGGCTAGATAGACTGCTTTAATCCAGAAAAGCTTGTGTATTTGATGGTTGGCCGCAGAGTAGGCTCTTGCTTTCCTAGAGAATGCAATTGTCTCCTCAGAATGGACCGGCCTTTTTTGCTGCTGTTAAGCTCCATAGTTCAAGTTGTAGAACAGTGGCTGTTGTAGAAAGGTCACTGTGGCACACGCTCGCTCTCGCCAGGCACTACAGCCTGACAAAAGCTTCTTTGATTGAGTTTTAGTGGCGAGCTAGGTAATCTAAGAGGCTTCAGAACCTCTCTGAAGAGGTCGGGGTTTATCTTCTTTCGTGGAAGATCAAGAAAGAAAAATATTTTAATCTATTTTGTGGCTAAAGAGGCATCGATGAGCCGTATGGTCTTGTTATTGGAAACTCTAAATATCTAAATATGACAATTTACTCTGAATTTGGATTCTGAATAAATATAGATAGGACGTTAGTGGTGATTAGGGCATTGATGGTAGTTACTAGAATTACTGACCAAAGTATAAAAATGTCCAGCCCACGTCTCTGATTCTTGTATATACAGTGGTGTGAAAAATTGTTGGCCCCCTTCCTGATTTTTTATTTTTTTGCATGTTTGTCACACTTTAATGTTTCAGATCATCAAACAAATTAAATATTAATCAAAGATAACACAAGTAAACACAACATGCAGTTTTTAAATGAAGTTTTTTTTTTTTTTTTATGAAGGGAAAACAAAATCCAAACCCACATGGCCCTGTGTGAAAAAATGCTTGCCCCCTAAACCTAATAACTGGTTGGGCCACCCTTAGCAGCAACAACTGCAATCAACCATCTCTCATGCCCATAATACAAATGGTACCAAAGTTATGTAATAAATGCTAACTTTATTAAAAAGCAGTGCTAAATGTATTCATTCTATATCCATATTCTCCTCCTCTGGGCCTCCATGTGTGCATATAATAAACCACATCTCTTTAGCAGACTCACCCTTCTCTCTGGGTTCTGCTGAACCTGTTGCACCTTGGTTCCCCACTGCTGTGCTGACAGCCTTCTTGCCTCTTTGAATCTCCCCAGCCGTTTTCTGTAACCCTGACCTCTCTTAGGGAGTTTATGGCCATTTTAGTGTCCAATATGTTTCCATTCCTTGGATGTACAACTTCCTTCCGATCCCCTTGGCTCTTGGCTCCCTCCTCTCATTTTGTCTCCTCTGCTGTCCCTCTTGACTCATTGTCCACTTCCTCTTTTCCTCCCAGTCCCCACCGGTCCTTTCTCTGCTCACAGGTTAATCGTGATGCTGACTGTTAGGTAAGTACCCATGACATCCCATCCTTTCTGTTCCTCTGTTCTGACCTTTTTTAAATGTCTTTTACACCTTGTTTGTGTGACGCTTTGTGTCTTTTCATTGCACATTCTAGTTTATTTCTAATTTGGTTTTCTAAACTTTATAGACACTTTTTCACAGGCCGTTATGAAAGATGAGTAGCCTACATTATTTGTTGTCTTAAATGGCTGTACACCAAATTAATAAATATGTGAACATTAAATATTGATTTGAGTTAATAGAATTTTTAAAATTTTACCTGTGTATTATTTTAAAGATTCCACCAAGAAAAAATAGACCATTACAACGTACAAAACAATTGCCACAGGAGACACAGAATGCAATTTTGTTTTAAATGTGAGATAAGAAGTTGAAATTACCTTAAAAAAAAAAAAAAAAAGTGTGAGATGCAAAGAAATAAGTTTACATCTCACACTTTTGACTATTTTTATCTGAATTTTGAGTTTGCATTTTGCAATAATTTTTTTCCACAAAATAAAAAATAAAAAAGGTAATTGCGACTTTTATTGCACAATTCAAATTCCCCCCTGCAATTGGGTTAATATCTTTCATTTCTGACTTTTTTTCTCTGAATTATGAAAAAAAGCCAGATGTGAGATAACTGAAAAAAAAAAAAAATTCAGAATTCCAAGATATAAACTCAAACTCAAAATTCTGAGAAATGCTTTTGCATTTTTCCCCTCAGATTTCTGAGTTTGCATCTCACACTTCTGTTTTTTTCGCCACAAAAGATCACTGTGTAATAATAGGAACAATAGGTTCATACTGAATGTTTGTACTCATTCCAACACCTTTTTATTGTCTCACATCATTTCTATATTCTGTTCAATAACTAATTTTACATTCTTTAGTTCTGCATTCATATTTCGCCTCATTCAGTTGCTATCTTACAAGCACTCATTTTGAGTGTAGTATTGATTGAATGTTTGCAAAGCTGCTCTGTAACCTATAATCTACAAGCAGTATTTCTGTTGCACTGCAAGTGAATTGTATGATAATGATAGGATTCTCAATTGCTCTGAGATGTGAAACTTAGAAGAGTTTTGGTAAGTCAGCCAGTCTTGTGTTATTGAGTATGAGAGATTTTGCAATTACCTCCAGGTGGATGGAACTCTGATTTGTTCAGAATGTTAAATGAAGTGTATCAACAATTCAGATTACAGTTGTCCAATCAGAAAGCAAGTGTTGCCCTTGTGAGTGCTTGCAAGATGTAGTTCAATAGAGACACAAAACAGTGTCTCTATTGTTTTACAGCTTTATGCAGCATGATATAATCACCCACAATTCCTGTCCACTTACTCTCCGGCTGTCATGCCATTCAAGTGTAAGACATTAATTGTCGTAAACTCTTTAATTGAATCTTTCTCTCTCAGCCTTTCTATTCATTTCCTCCTTTCTCTCACGATTTGTGTCAAATGTTGTCCTGTCACAGATTTTCTTTTGACAGTGGCCTGTTTATTGCCTTTAATTGATGAACAAAGACGCGATATACAGACACAATCTCACTTTGCCAATCAGGGGTCATAAACATGGAATATTTAATTGTTGCTCTTAAAAAGTACTCAAAGTTTTCTGGAAGCTCAGCTCATGGGAACAACATCATGGGTGCTTTTGGAAGGGCCTATGTTTAGACCAGTGGTTCTTAAACCACTTAAAGATGATAATTATTTAAAAGAAAATGTATTAAAATGCTACAGTTACAATACCAAATAAGCTTTAATAAGTTAAATACGTTTACAGCATCAATAAAACATGTATTTTGTTTTAATAAAGGAATAGTGCTTTAAAGCACTCATTTCATGTTTTATGATATTCATTGCTATTCAATTTTAATGGATTTACAGCTCTAGCTTCTTTTAATGGGGGCTTTTGAGTGTTGACTTTGATAGCGGGGGGCCTTGAAGTTACAAAGGTTGAGAACCACGGATCTAGACTAGAGCTCTTGTAATACCATTCTTGATGTAATACTGATGTAATTTAATGAAACGTGGATAGGTGCAATATTTAAGATTTATTGAAATTGAATGTAACTAGATATAACTTCATTCAATTCGCTTCCCACATGAACTTACTGATGAATAAACATGTTTGCAAATGCATGTAAAGAGAACATTCAGTCCCTTGGTACACTTAGTTTTTCAGCAGCTGTGGTGTTGCTTGTATTTCAAATGTTTCAGTGTCAGCACTACTGATATTGACTTTTAATAGCTAGCGTCTGTCTAGGAGGGGTCAAAGTCAACATCTGACTGACTGTTTGGATGGAAAGGTTTTTTAAGCCTTACACATCTATTATGCAACATTACCAACTCTTGTTCTCTTACAAAAATATTGGACACTTCTGGTGAAATATGATTAATAATGACCTATGAATGACACTGAAACCACTTACAATCCAGTACAACTGTTCTGTATTAATTTTTTACATTGTTTTGGTTTTACAGAAATAGAAAAGAACAAAAGGCACTTCGTATGACGTAATACTGACTTCCAGACCAAACCATCTGAATTTGATACAAGCCCTCAGTGTTATTCTACAGGAGGACACTGGGATGCCAAGAACCGAAGGGCAAACTGAAGCTGCATTTAATCCCTTAACCGTTGAAGTCACTCACAACATAATACAGTCTCGGACAAAAAGACCCTCTGCCTTTATAGGTGCGTTTTGGTTGAGAACACAATGTTGTTCAAAGGTGAAAATAGGTAATCCCTTCAATACTGTGGCAAATGATTATATCTAAACAGAAAAATAGCCATATTATGGATTTGGATTTATAAATTCAGTTGTCCAATAAAAGGCCAAAATGTCAGTCACATAGAGCATGAGGGAAAACTCACACAAAATGACATTCCCATTGACAATATTGGCACGTATAGAAATAAAAAAAATATCAACCATCACTATTAAAGGAATAGTTCACCAACAAAGAAAAACTAAGGTTAAAGTTAAAAAAGTTAAGATAAATATTAATCGTCTTAAACGATTTGTTTCTTAAAAACAAACAGCTATTTGGATGACTTGTGGATTATTGTGATGTTTTTATCAGCTATTTGGATTCTCATTCTGACGGCACCCATTCACTGCAGAGGATCCACTGGTGAGCAAGTGATGTAATGCTAAATTTCTCCAAATTGGTAACGATGAAGAAACAAACTTATCTACATCTTGGCCTGAGGGCGAGTAAATTGTCAGCAAATTTTAATTTTTGCTTCCTTCCTTTAAAAATAAGTTTTCAGTGACAATCAAAAGGGTTTTACGACTTTTTTTCCCAAAAAAATTATTTTAGGGTATTCTCTAGTTTGTAAGAAAAACATCAGTCAAGGCACTGCTGGTGCTTTTAAGACACCAGAAACCATTATGTTGATCTAAAAACCTATAACATTTCTGATCTCCAAAGAACTGTATAGCAACTCCAGACTGCAAAGACTCACCCGGGAACCTTTATTTTTTTAAAGTGTATCGTTGACCTACAGTTAAGAATATGTGGCAGCACGTCACCACCTTACAAAAACAATTAACTTTTTCTTTTCAGGGTAAAAATACACGTTTACTGACTCTGAAATCCCAAGTTTCAGCCTGATACAGCTGTCTTGCCCAGAGATATTTTTGGCCTCGGACCAACACTCCTAACTAGCCATTTCTCTCAAGCTGGGAGGCTTTCTCATTACAGCCAAAAGGTGTTATGGATGGATCTCTTGATTCCTGCTTTTGGCAGAGCAGAGCATATTTGCCTACATCCCATGAACAGCTGTAGGATAAAGAACTCACTATTAAAAACATCGAAACTGGGTGGAATTCCCCTTTACGTAGTTCATTTGGTAACAAGATTTATATCGGCACAGGCATGACTTAAGTGAAGAATAGCTAAGAACAAGAGTTATTAGCCTCTACAACCCATAAATTTCTCACACTTTATCTATGAAACTCTCAATCCAGTAGGTATTCTAAGCTACACACCCATTGTTATTGCACAGTTCTTAAAGCAAATTTATTTTCCATTTGAAATGAGTATATTGTAATGCATTAATCTATTTTTTTTTGCAATAAAAAATCACTTCAAAAGCAGTATAGATTTATACAGTATTGCATGCATTCATAATGCCTGTGGTTTGCATTGCATATTATGAATACCTTTTTAATGCTTTATATACAGGTTTCAGGTATTAGCATTTATGCAATACCAATAATAGCAACATTTTATTGTATAAACCAGAGAGAGACATGTAATAGCAGGCCAAGTAGAAATGATTATAGAAGCATGTCATATTAGAATGAGATAGCAATTTTTCAAATATATACTCCAATATCCCTAAGAGGCTTGGAAAATGAATGGATGTCAGTCCCACGAGGACAAACGGGTTAAAAAATATATATGTGGGCTCTTGGGGATACTGGAGCCTAATGTATATGTATGTGTTTGTATGGATGGACATGTTTCACTGCATCAGTTTTAACTGAGGTTAAACAGAATTTATTACATATATTAAAGATCCTCATGACATTATCAAGACCTGTGGTTGAACCCGCCACGTTTGCTCCCTCAGTGCATCAATTGTTTCCTCTTTACACCAGAGCAGGCCAGTTCTCATGATGAGAAAAACAGAAACCCAGAGCAGCAGAAGAGCAGGAGAGAACATGATGAGTTTCACACACTGAACAGTTAATGAAGTAACAAGTGTTTTTTTTTTTTTTTTTCTTGTTTGAAGGGCTGTTGAATCTTGAATATCATATGTATTCTGCAGTTAAATGGGAAGTGTGTTATGTATAATTTTATAATGTCATGCATTTTTTTAAAATCAAAAATTGATAATTAAAAAGCACCCAATCAGCATGTTAGAATGATTTCTGTTACACGATAAAACGCTTGTATTTTTTTTTTAGTCATTTGGGATGAAAAATATTTTGCCACTGACCCACAGAGATCATTTTACTCATCTCTATAGGGATGAGATATAAAACTAGTTCATATCAAATCTGGCCAGACATTCAGGCTGTCTTATCACACTGACTGCTATTTATAGGTGGGCTGACCCAGGTTCAGGTTTGGAGTGATGCTCTGCTGTCAGTTTTGTTGAGACATAAACAAGGGCTTCACGCCGTGATCGACAGTCTCTGATCTTCTCCTTTTCGTTTGCTTCGTTCCAGGAAAAGTGAACCTGCGACCTCCAGGTGTCAGGCATGCCAGTCATTGGAGTAAAGAGCGGCTTTCAGCCAGTTCGTTAGTTGAATTGCCATTTGATGCCCAAGTGTCTATCACAACATCCTACAGTAACTGACAAACAACTTCTTCACACACCCCCTTTCTCTCTCTCAAAATCTGTTCTTTTTCAAGTCCAAGTATTATTCTGAAAGACTTTGTTCCAATCGAGATTTGATGAACGTTAGAGATGATAACAGACTTTGTGAGCAATAGCAATTTCAGTTTGCAGAGCAATTCATCTTTTACTGTAAAAAAAACTCTGAAGATATCATCACCAGGAGTTCTTTTTATTTTACTTCGGCTGAATTGTTGATTTGAAATGTATTTTGTATGCTTCCAGATGTTATTGCTAACAGGCTGTTAGCTAACAAGTTAATGAGTAGCTATATAGCATTTATAATTATATTGTAAAAATATCCTGTTAAGTTGAAGACCGCTGTGCTAGAAATTCATTATGAAAAATATGGCAACAAGGGGATGGTATATTGGTGCCTGTATATTATACAACTTATGTCATCAAGTTATAATGACAAAATGTTAATATACCTATACCTACCAAAACTCCCTTTGTACCTTAAAATGTACTCATAGCATTATAGAATCATATGTAAAACTCAACCTTAACCTTGGTATGTAGCATTGGTAGCACATTCTGACTGACTGCTTTAGTTTTGGTTGATCGGATCCATCCGTGATTTTTCTGAGCTTTTCATAACAGGTGACTGCATGATTTAGATGATCAAAAATTGGAAAGAAATGGCTTATGGGACGGTGTTTGTGTCTAACTGTTTTAGGAAAAACAATGCTTTTTTTTTTTTTTAATTAAAATCACATACATTTTCCTGCAACTGTACTATAAAAAAGGGTATTTTTGAGGTGGCTTGAGTGAGATCTAAAGCTAAATTAACTCTGAATAGTCAAACGCATGGGCTGAAGTATGGCACCAAAAACCCTTCATGGAACTTATTTGAGCCATATGTGTTACGCAGATCTGAACTTACTCACCCTTTGAAAGTCAAGCCACGTCTGGAGGATACGCTCAGTGCCCTCAATGACCTGCACTCGTGGAGATTCTTGATTGTGTTGCTTCCTGTAGCCCAGCATGCAACTGTAATAGATATATCAGATAATGATTTTTAACATTTTAATATATAAACCTTCAATTCTTCTTTATTAACTAGTTTATGAACAATGCTAATTTTCATTTATGTTAGAGAAGTCTGACTGTTTACGTTTGAATCTGAATCATCAAAAATAGAAAGAGGAAAGTAACTGTAATTTGCTGTTTTCATTTTTTATTTGTTTATTAAAGCAATAAATATATATTGAAAATGTAGTCATCTTCAGACCATGCAAGAGGAGTTGATTTAGAAAGATTTGCAGTAAATGGGTGCCGTCAGAATCTGAGTCCAAACAGCTAACAAAAACATCACGTTAATCCACTATGAATGCACATGACTCCAGTCCATCAATTAATGTCTTACGAAGTGAAAAGCTGCATGTCTGTATTAAACAAATCCATTTTTAAGGTGTTTTTAACTTCAAACCAGCTAAAATACAAGTTCTCTATCCATAATATTGCTTTCTCCATTAAAAAAATTGTCCATTAAGTGTCCCTTAAGGTCTTGACTGAATTAGGAGAGAAATATATACAGATCAAGCACACTTTCAAGTGAAAACAGTCAGGAACAGTTATTAACAGATATGTCTGTGTATTTTTATGTGAGAGGACAACAGATGATGTACTTTTTTCACTGGAGGATGTAATTATTATCATATCGATTATGGACTTTGGCTTTTGGCCAGAAGCGACAGTTTGAAGTTAAAATGCCTTGATGCTGGATTCATACAAATGTGCAGTTTTTGCCTCAAGACACAGTAATTGATAGACTGAAGCTGTGTGGATTATTGTGATGTTTTTATCAGCTGTTTGGACTCTCATTCTGACGGCACCCATTCACATTGGTGAGCAAGTGATGAAATCACTCCAAAGTACTTTTTCAGCAAATTTTCATTTTTGCGTGAACTTTTCCTCTGATTGCATCAAAGTTGAAATAATGTAACTTGATCATGTTGTGGTATACAATAATGGCTCTTTGTTAATACAGTAATGTCCACATTTATTTACGAGTTGCATTCATTTATTTAATTTATTTTTTTCTTTTCTGTTTATTAATTTCCCTTGGCCAAACAAGAACAACGTAGCCCTCTATGCTTCATTTACCAGCACTTCATGTTAATTTCTTTTCAGTGTGGATTAAATGGGAAAAAAGTACACAAGATTGGGGGACAATTCACTACCTTCCAAACTTTCAGGCGACTTGTTCTTCTATAGCAGCTCACCCAGGACAGGACGCTCTGTTCATTGTAATACAGGCTCCGACCACACAGACAAAGCCTTTTGTTCACAATCAATGTATTTTGGTGTTAATGAAGGCCTTTAGAAAAGAAAGGACCCTGAATCACGGGTTCTGTGTATGTTTTACCCGTCAGCGCATCAATGGTAATGAGAGAAGAGGGTTATATTCCTATGGATGGATAATCCATAAACCTGGCATGAGTGTGGACTGTCTGGATCGCAGAGGAAGATCTGATGTCTGGCTGGAGGCAAAGTGGAGACATTGTTCTGGTTCAGGTGCCGGTGCCAGCTCATTACTATAGCATGCTAGTTCATGGGTTCATGGGTTGTATGAGATGTTTTTAGGATAATCTTGATTACTGAGAGATTAAAATAACCGATCAACGATTTCTTGGAAATCTTTGGGGGTGGAGGGGGTAGACCTCTGTCTCATGCATGCTGCTAAAAAATGAAGGGAAATGTCAAATGTTTCGTAAGTGCTCGGATCGTATTTCTTCAGAGGCGGTCATTTTCTTGAGCTATTTCTTATTATGTGAGGTTATGGTCTTCTTTGTTTTGGTACGGTGCACTTTTCCCCTTGCCAAAGTGGATTTGAAAGTTATGTAATGCCCGTAATAGTTAATCGTATCCTGTTAAAGTGTCTCCCGTGAGTTTGTATAGTAGCTAACGTTGCTTGCGTGAATGCTTTTTCCTCTATTCGTGGTAAAACACTAAGACTTGACACTTGGAAGCACCGCCTGTCCTCCGTTTAACCGTTTGGAGTAGGTACAAAATCAATGAAGCGTAACTATTAAAGTTCTTGCGGAATAAAAGCGTTTTATTGCTCACAATTGGGGTTTATGATGCTGTTACATAACAAATGCTGTGATAATTTATGTGATGTTCTTTAAAAACGTGGTGTTTTTATCCACAGAATTGCATCATATTTCATTTGCTTATTTGAAGTTGAATGTGCTATTTTTTAAATCTTTATTTTCTATTGTGGTGAAAAATAAACCTCAGGTTTTGACGTGGATTACATGTCCTCCTAAACAGGGCTTGACAGTAATTCTATGGACTCCTGATAACACAAACTTGACTGGCAAACCATGTCAGCTCCGCCCACTCAACACATTTTTGTGCTCCTGGCACGGTGTGGGAGTGTTTCGCCCGTTCATTCAATACATTTTGTATGGACTGTCACTAAGTGTCCAGCTCCAAAACAGAGTGTAACTGAGTCTGTGTTGGTGTGGTGAGACATTATGTTTGCTCAGTACACAGTGTGCAGTGAACACTCCTGTTAAACTTAAATCTTTTCACAGAAGCCGTTGAATTCCTGTGAAATAGCTGTACGTGGAAAGCCCAGATTATTTTGATGCGTTAAGGGCTTGATAACAAATCTAGAAAGACACTTTGATCTGAATTGGGTGCGGGGTCATGGTGCAACAGTGTGGAAACTGTTCACAACATGTGCACTTGCATCGTGGCGGGGAGTTTTGCAGGGCAAGCATCTCTATTACTTTTGCTTATATTCAAGGCATTAAACTTCACTGAATAACTCATCCTGCACCATTCGTGCCACGGTCCTGAATGACACCTCATATCACACAGCTTGTCAAGAAGAGGTGTGCTGGTACTTTTCTAAGATATAAGATAAAGTTCTCATGACAGCTGATAGGAGGTGAAAAAACCCATAGACTTACACTGAAGGAGACAACGCCCTAAGAAGCACCCAGAACCTCAAGAAATCACATAGCAACACACTGTAAATAACACAAAAATAAAATGAGAATTTCTAAATATTAGTATAAATTTACAAATCACTCATTTTTATATTGCAACACATGTCCAACAAAGCCATTTCACTGGCTAAGGCAATTTTTTGAATTAAAGAAATAGTTCACTTCAAAATAACAATTTTATGAAAATTTACTCACCTTCAGGCCATCTAAGATGTAGATGAGTTCGTTTCTTCATCAGAACAGATTTGGAGAAATTTTGCTCATCCTCTGCAGAGAATGGGTGCTGTCAGAATGAGAGTTCAAACAGCTGATAAAAACATCAAAATAATCCACAAGTAATCCACATGAGTCCATCAGTTGATTTCTTTGGAAAGCGAAAAGCTGGGTGTTTGTAAGAAACAAATCCATTATGAAGGAGTTTTAACTTTAAAACCATCGCTTCTTCTAAAAATATGTCAATAATCTCTGCTAAACATGTTGTTTTGTATATTTGTTTTCTTACTGACAGTGTACAGTAAAAGCTGTTCCATATAGCTTTTACTATTACAATTTTTAACTTTGGATATAAAAATAAATATAAAAAAGCATATTAAAATATGGATGGATTTATGTATTTAGAAAGATGAAAATATAGATGAATTTATGGAAATTTATTTTGGAAATTTATTACCTTCCTCATTTCAGGAATCTGTCAGGGCATTGGAAAGTGACTAAAAATCAGTACTGCTTGGGCACGCATTTGTTTTTATTTTAGCTATGACTCAAAGACCACAGAATAAAGACATTGTGTCACTGAGTAACAGTTTTATGCCCACTAACACAAATCAGAAAGTAATTTATTCCACTTGTTTATAGAAACACAATTGTACACCGTTTTTGGAATCAGTAAATAACTATCCCACGAAAAACACGGTACATCCAGGAATCCTGCATTTTCGACCCATGAGGTGATGGGGTTCAGTGTGGAGAAAGAGATTAATTTTCTTACTCTTTCTTTGCACTCTCTAAAGAGTGTCATTTTAATTTGCTTTTTGATTTTCTCACAGTCCTGCAGTCCAGTCAAAAATGACAGCATAAAGATCTGTAGATTATTATGATTTCTTTTTTTTCTTTTTTTGGAAAAAAAGTCTCATGCTCACCAAGGCTGCATTTAATAATAATAATAATAATAATAATAATAGTAATAATAATAATAATAACACTAATAATGTAAAATATTTTTACAGTTTTTACAGCTTAATCCTTTGGACATCTTCATCCTTTTGAACAGGATGAAGATGTCCAAATTTTTCTTATTTTGTTGAAATATTATTTTTTTCCATTTATTACTGCCCTACGGAAGCAACAGAAGATACTTGCATGTTTCCCAGAAGACAAATAAAGTACAATTTACCTTTATCTTCAAATTCAAAATGTTTTCACCCCCCGGCTCTTAATGCATCGTTTCTCCTTCTGGAGCATCAGTGAATGTTTGAACCTTTTTTAATAGTTGTGTTTGAGTCCCTCAGTTGTCCTCAGTGTGAAAAGATGGATCTCAAAATCATATAGTCACTGCTGGGAAGGGTTCAAATATGCAAAAGATGCTGGAAACCTGAAGACTCCGCAGGACATGGAGGATTTTTCTGAAGAACAGTGCTCAGTTTAACTGTTCAGAACAAACAAGGGACTCATGAACAACCATCACAAAACAAAAAACAGTCATGGATCATCCAGGTAACCACACACAGTATTAAGAACTAAGGGTTCCCAAACTTTTGCATGGGGTTATTTTAATAATTTCAACTATTTTTATTTATTTTTTTGTCTTGTGGACTATATGTAAACATCTTTTATGTAAAATATCTTACTCGGGACAGTACTATAAATAAAAAAATAACATGCATTTTGTATGATCTCTCTTATTTTGTTAAAATTATTCACATTTTCACAGATTCTGCAAGGGGTTCCCAAACTTTCGCATGCCACTGTAAATGTGTGGAAGATAAATGGACATATTATGATTTATGAATCACCAGTAATGCAAAATGACCACCCTGCACCTGCTCTAATATTACACATTAGAAACTGGTGCATATGGATGGCATATGGATAAATTTTGAATCTTAAGTACTGAACCTACAGTAACATGTTTAACAATAGAGCAGTGGTCCAAAAGCCATTATTCTCAAGCAGCACTCTGTGTTGGAGTGTATTTGTGTGTTACTGGATTTGTAATGGACAAAGATGACATGCATACATCAGTTATGATAGCAAGGGCTATACAGGCTGTATGTATCATTGTTTATGATTATGTGGTCACCAGACAGTGTTTATTCTCGGTGAAAAGAACGTCCAGATGCATATTTTTTTTCTTCTCAGAGAGACACTATTCCACCTCCAGCTGTCTCTCCACCCTGTGCATTCCACCCCCCTCAAAGGCAGCCAAAATACAGGAAACAGTTCAAACTGTTTATACATGAGACTATGCAAACCTTACTCAAAGACGGCAGGGTTCCTGGGATTTTCCACTTTCCATTTCAGACCTATATAAAAGCCTATATTTCTCTGCACGTGTTTGGTATTTCCTTTCAGTGAATATGACTTGTGGTCAGACATTTTAACTCAAATACAAATTAGGCTAGTTCACCAAAAAATGGCAATTCTGTCACACTTTCAAACTTATATGACTTCTTTTTTTCTGTATATCACAAAAAGAAGACGTTTGGCAGAATGTCTGTGCTGCTGTTTTCCATTTAAATTCCAAGCTACAAAAAAACATAAGCATAACATGACAATGGTCCAAATGAGCCATGCGTTATATTTTAATTCTTTTGAACCTTTATGACAGCTTTGGTTAGAAATAGAATGACATTTAAATCAATTGCTGATAGTCTTCATAGTCTTCACAGAGAAATCTCATTGGTACAATTTGTATACACACACTTTCATATTTAGAGTCATGGTCGGTTACAAGACACACAAGGACCAGTGACGATTGGCATCTTTGACAACAAGCCTATAGGTTGAAATGTTGTGCCATATTTGAATGTGCAAACGCACACAGATCACATGAACTAAATGGTTCTTTTATATTGACTTTCTTTGTGGTGTTGTACAATAATACCTCGTCTGAAGACAAATTAGTATGTTTTTTCTGTGATCAGTTTACACATTGATTAAATGCAAATTACTGTCTCATGAAGTTCTGAATTACTCAACAATTTGTGTTTTTCAGTCCCACAGTTTCATTTATGAAGCTTCTGAATCATTTCAGTGTGCTTACCAGCAAAACATCTGCAGAAACATTCCTGCACCTGCCAAACTTGCCACAGCACTTAATCACTTCCAAGATAGTGACTTGGATTTTAATCAGGAAAATATAACGTGTCTGAAACAGACAGAGGGAAGTGATGATTGTAATCATCTGTCCTATGCAGTATTTCTCCCAGGTCCGTTAATGAGGCCTGGATAAGAAGTGGGATATCGGACAGCTCCTAAACATCATTAGTTAGGGATTCTGTATCATTAGTAAGAGATTTTGTCTCATTTCATAAAAAATGCATTAAGACAAAAAGCAGCCACAGTTTTAGCTTTCTTTCCATTCTCTCTACATCCTAATCAGTCTTTCTCTTGTTCGTGCATGCAGTATCATTTTTTCTTTTATTCCATCTGGAGAGATTTCTTGTCCAGTAAAGCTGTATGGAACGTGCTGGGCAAGTCTAATACAGTGTATTATTTTGGAGAATTCCATGTTTCATGGTTTGTGGTTTGTACATTTAATGAAATTTCGTATGAGATGTTTTTTGAATCCTGGTCTGGGGACTGAAAGGTTTCCATTCAAAAAAAGAAAAAAAAAAAGTACCATAAAAGTATTTAAAATTACGATATTTTAACTCTCATTGCTGTATTTCTGATAAATTATGAGGGAAGCTGTGATGGCCAATTTCAGATAGTTTTAATGCTTATAGATTCAGAAAACATTAGTAACCAAGTCGTATGAATTACTTTTCTGAATTTAATGTTATATTAAATACTTTTATGGTGCTTTTGTGTCCCTTTTTTAAGCTTCAATATCAATCTCCATTCATTGCACAGTAACTATGACAAAGAGAACCCAGTACAATTTTTTTTAGAATTGTTTCTTTTTCCCCCCTACAGAACAAAGTCATACAGATTTGGAACGACATGAGGGTGAGTAAATTTTGACAAAATGTATCATTTGAAATGGTGAAATAGTCTTTAAAGCTCAACAATGGTTCAATAAGGGTATACAAACGTCAGTAAAATGATTGCAGAAGGCCAATCTCTTTAAAGTTGTTTGCAGAAAAAAGTCAATTTTGCTGATTAATTTACGTCAGAGCTACAGAGATTATGGAGATTTCCAGTATTAATCCAATTATCCTCCATCCTGTTGTTTTTGACTTTTGAATAATGACACAATTAGCTTAAGTACTAATACAGCTAATGTGCAAGGGGTACGCAAAACCATTGATAAAATCAGCCAGGATGCCAGAAAATGTGTTTATTTCAGTTTTCTGTACGTCACTGACCTTTCAAAGTAATGAATATTAAGCATACTGGCTTTGTCGACTATCCTGCGGACAGGTTGCGAAGCTCCCTGGAGTAGAATCGATGGTTCTCACAGGAAACTGATCGCTTAACCAGGTAAAGTTTAAAAATTGTAAAAATATTATGGACTGTTTCTAAGAAGATCCCAGAACACCCTTCCAGTGCATTTTCCCTTGATAATGGTGTGAGCCATGCAGAAACCATCTTGTGTTACACACCATGACTCAGGTTTGCCAGAACTCCTGGATGTGTTTATAACTTTTGCACGACTGGAATCAGAGCTTAATTCTTTATCCCGGTTTAAGAGTTTTTTCTTTTTCAAGCATCTTACTTGTTTCAAAGTTATTCCCTTTGAGCATGAAAGATCAAATGCAGAGTTTTAATGCAAAGAGCAAAACTCCCCTAATTATAATTGAATTTCTTTCCGAACATACATTTAGAAAACCAGGTTTTAGAGCCCAAATTTAAGATCCTGCTAGTGCTAAACTCATGTTCAGACTGCAGAGTTTACACAGACTGTCTAGCAAATAATACAATTGGCACCAACAAGACAAACAAAACAAAATACACATGAGCGTAGAGAAACTCCACGCCAGCATTTCAAGGAAACTTGTAGGAGGTCTCTCAGTTGCAAGAATGGAGCCACACTGGGCTTGTGGAAGGCCAAAGTCCTCGACTGTCCACAGTTCACAACTTGAGGAAAACGATGTGGTGCCTGTTTCCTCAAGTAGGCTGTAAAACATCTACACTTGTTTTTTTTTTTTTCTTTTCTCTAGCTTAGCAGAAAAATTCCTAATAATGCTTCTGGGGGCTTTGAGCTTTTTGGCACATATTTTCTTTTGCAGTTTCAGTGTTGAGCTGTAATCACTGATTACCACCAAAGCTGATTATTGCACTAATATTTTTGGGCTTTAAGGTCATAATTCAGAGGTGGTGATGTTATGAAAAGTATTTTTTCAAAGTATTGTTTTCTCTTGAACAAATGACTTTTGAATGCTGCTTTGTGTGCAAACCGTTGTTTAAGAATGAGCTAATCGATGCCTTGTGTTGTTGATTTTTGGAGCTAAATAATTCTGCATGAGAAAAATTGCTTGCAGTCCTTCCAAGATTTCCAGGCGATTTCAAAGTATTTTGGTGGATATTTATTTGTCTCATAGAAAGGCTCTCTTTGTGGTGCGTATTTTCTCAAGTTTGTTGTGTATGGTTTTTAGAGGTTTTCTGAGATGCTCGATTTAATACATTTATTATTTCATTATAAATATTTGAAAACGCAAAGTAATATAAATAAAACTCAGGTTGTTGCAACCTATGTAACATGTAACCTGCACCACCCTCATCATTTGCTTGTTCAAATTTTATTTGCTTAAACCTAAAATGCAAATGATTCTCAACTGTAAATTACTATGATTTTTTAGGCACGCATTTGTGATGATTTGATGAAGTGGCGGTTTGAAGCAATGCTGCTTCTGTCACAGCTGGGCAGGCATGCAGAGAGCCCATAAGCTTTAGATGTAATCCCTGCACATGCATCTGATTCCTGCCAGCGAAACCCGCTGCTGACCCACTTGACAGTTCTGCATTACATTTTCAGTCAAAACATAAGCCTATTCTGCAGACCCCACTGTTTGTGCTGTTATATAAGTATGCGCTCGCTCTCAGATTTTGTTGTGTGTGTGAGAGAGACTGTTAATCCTGTTCTGTGTTTCATGATGAGAAGGGTGAACTGAAGTTCAAACACACAAAATCAGGATTCTTTGATAAACAGAAAGTACCTTGAACAGATTTGATTTAAAATAGATTTTTTTTTATGTAACATTATAAATGTCTTTACTGTAATGTTTGATCAATTTAATCCATCCTTGGTAAAAGTATTATTTTTTAAAATTGTGTCTACCCCAAACTTTTGAATTGTAGTGTGTCACAGTTTCCATAAAAATATTAAGCAGAAAAAGCTTTTAAACATTGAAACAAAGAAATGTTTCTTGAGCAGCAATTTAGCACATTAGAATGATTTCTAAAGGATCATGTGACACTAAAGACTGCAATAATATATATATATATATATATATATATATATATATATATATATATATATATATATATATACACACACACAAAATATATTCTACAAATACAAATCAGTAATTTTAAATATATAAGTATTTTAAGAGAGAGGCATATCTTGGCTGTTTTATTATTTATTATTTTACATTAGAATTAGACTGTCTGAAATGCATGTTAATATCACCTATTTTTCTTTTCAAAATGATGCTGATAGAATTTGTAAAGAAAAAATGGGAAAAGTGCAAAACAGAGACATTTTCATTAGTGCTCCCAGACGTTTGGACGCTATTGTATGTGTGTCACTAGACTGAACTGTTGATTAAGTTGATTTGAGTGGTTGCCGGGGGCGAGAAACCAACAGAACAATTTTAAAATGATTGGAAAGTTTCCTCAAATGCCCACAGTAAACTATCCTTATGTTTACAGCACTCTGAGCCAAGCAGCACACAGTCTGGATGCACTTTATGAGACAGCTGAAACCTCTTATAAGTCCAGGAAAGACAGGTTGACGTGGTGCACAGAGATGCATTTAGAACGGGTCACCGTCTCTCCGTTTACACTCGATGCAGAGGTAGTAATTGAATTTTTGGCTACAATCCTGTTATACATTGCTGTGGATAAAGACGTCGCAAGCCAAGTTTGCATTCTAAAGCTCATTGTCTGTTGGCTTAATTCCTGATTGTACACAGCGCACAGATGGGACTAAATATTTGTGGGGAACATATGAATCAGTGGAGGCCGTTTACAATTCCAAGCTACAACAATTACACAAACATACAATCCACCTTGACTCACTGAATGACTAAAACGGATGAGGATGTAGCCAACTGGTGTGCTGCTGAGATCATAGCATGTTTTACTGTTTTACTGCTGCCACTAAGTAAAGTCTTTAATAGTTTGTATAATGTTTCCAGCTCTACTCTGCTATTAATTCAGCATGTTACACTAGTTTTGAATGCTAATTACAATTCTGCAATTCCTGGGGTTTGCTTTATGCAATGGCTGATAAACCGAGGTCTGTTTCTGAATATTCTGGAGTTTGCAGAGTTGTTTTTGGCAATCGTAAAATATGCAGCCACACCTTCAGTGAAGTAATGATCAGGTTTAGCATTACATATCTCATCATTCGTTTAATGTTAAATTAGCCTTATCTAGCAATTATTAACTCATTTGGATCTAGTTTTATCTGGCACTGGTGTTATCAGGAGAATTTCAGATGTAGCATATTCATAAATGCGGTTTTTCCTTTCATTTACAGCATTTCTTGTCATAGAAGTTGGACGTGATGGGTTATGAGTTCAGCGATGCAGCTTTGAGGATATTGTGAGAATATTGTGCATTGCTAAGGGACCCTAAAGTCAAAATGAGATGCCATGAAAAAGCACCTTGTTTATGGTGTGAAAAGTGAAAATTTCCATCCAAAAAAATCTGATTCGTCATAAAAATTACAAACTCTCCACAACCACGGTTTAAGCAGGAAATAATTGATTTACGGAATAAATAAAAAAAAAGTGCCGTCTCTAAATAATCTTCAAAAAGTGAATGATTATTCTGCTCTGGCAAGGATCTCCTGGCAACTTTTGCCAATATACATATTTATGTCCCTGTAAACATAAACTGCATAGCATATTATAGACTTTATGGCTCTGCATATTTTTGTAATGTCCTGTTGCCTGAAGTTCTTTGAGGACTTCATTTCCAAAAACAACAATCCATCATACCACATGAGTTAGACAGAACTGAAAAGCATAATTGCAACTCTTTGCTGGCTCTGTCCTGGAGTTAGTTAGAAAGATGTTGAACTATAGCAAACACTACAGACCCGACACCCAAACACGAGCAAGCTTGGTCTATAAGAAGACGAACCTGCCGACCTGTCGCAAGCCTTTAAGTTGAATGTCAAGTCTGAGGGACTTGCCAAGGGCTGGTCATGAAAGGGAGAGCAATATTCATCAATCCTGCTATTGTTACAGCACTATTCATCTGGGAATCGCTGATGTATAAGATAAACATATTTTCA